>CM053625.1:293860015-293912740 GCA_028646595.1 Phalanger gymnotis
ATCAAAAAAAGAGCCTAGATGTCATCTTTCAAGAAATTATCAAGGAGAACTGCCCTGATATTCTAGAGCCAGAGGGTAAAATAGAAATTGAAAGAATCCACAGATCGCCTCCTTAAATAGATTCCAAAAAGAAATCTCCTAGGAATATTGTTGCCAAATTCCAGAGCTCCCAGATCAAGGAGAAAATACTGCAAGCAGCCAGAAGGAAACAATTTGAGTATTGTGGAAACACAATCAGAATAACCCAAGATCTAGCAGCTTCTACATTAAGAGATCGAAGGGCTTGGAATACGATATTCTGGAGGTCAGTGGAACTAGGATTAAAACCAATAATCACCTACCCAGCAAAACTGAGTATACTGCTCCAAGGCAAAGTATGGATTTTCAATAAAATAGAGGACTTCTAAGCTTTATCAGTGAAAAGAGCAGAGCTGAATAGAAAATTCGACTTTCAAACACAAGAATCAAGAGAAGCATGAAAAGGTATTCAAGAAAAAGAACAAGAAAAGAAATCACAAGGGACTTACTAAAGTGAACTGTTATGTTTACATTCCTACATGGAAAGATGAGGTGTATGATTCATGAGACCTCAGTATTAAGGTAGCTGAAGGGAATATGCACATATATATGTGTGTATGTGTGTATATGTATGAGAGAGAGAGATAGAGAGAGAGAGAGAGAGAGAGAGAGAGAGAGAGAGGGCACAGGGTGAGTTGAAGATGAAGGGATGATATCTAAAAGAAATAAAATCAAATTAAGGGATGAGAGAGGAATATATTGAGAGAGGGAGAAAGGGAGAGATAGAATGGGGTAAATTATCTCACATAAAAGTGGCAAGAAAAAGCAGTTCTGTAGGAAGAGAAGGGAAGGCAGGTGAGGGGAAATGAGTGAATCTTGCTCTCATCAGATTTGACCTGAGGAGGGAATACCATACACACTCTGTTGGGTATCTTACACCACAGGAAAGAAGGAGGAAGAAGATATAAAAGGGAGGATGATAAAAGGGAGAGCAGATGAGGGAGGAGGTTATCAAAAACAAACACTTTCAAAAAGGGACCGGGTCAAGGGAGAAAACTGGATAAAGGGGGATAGGTTAGGAAGGAGCAAAATATAGTTAGTCTTTCACAACATGAGTATTGTGGAAGGGTTATACATAATGATACGCATGTGGCCCATGTTGAATTGCTTGACTTCTTAGAGAGGGTGGGTGGGAAGGGAAGAAGGGAGAGAATTTGAAACTCAAAGTTTTAAAGACAGATGTTCAAAAACAAAAAAAAAATGTTTTTTCATGCAACTAGAAAATAAGATACACAGTCAATGGGGCGTAGAAATTAATCTTGCCCTACAAGAAAGGAAGGGAAAAGGGGATGGGAGGGGAGTGGGGTGACAGAAGGGAAGGCTGACTGAGGAACAGGGCAACCAGAACATATGCCATCTTGGAGTGGGAGGGAGAGTAGAAATGGGGAGAAAATTTGTAATTCAAACTCTTGTGAAAATCAATGCTGAAAACTAAATATATTAAATAAATTAAATAAACTAAAATAAATAAATAAATAAATAGGACACAACTAGTAAAGTGAATGTGATAGATGCTTTCTGATTTTTGAGGACCCAACTTGGTTCTCATTTCCTTCTTGAAGTCTTTCTTGACTATGCCAGGACATGGTGATTATTATGAACTTATTTACAACAATCATTTGGGATTATCACTTACTACCTTATGATATATTTTATTGTTATCTGGCATTAACTTTCTATAGGTGTAGTATTTCTGCAAATAAATCTATGTTAATTGAAAAAAAATGATAGCCATAAGGAAGTTGGAAAAGGTTCCAAAAAGGATAATTAAGGTAATTAAGGAACAGACAGTTGCAGGTAAATAGTTTATGCACATAGAACTAAAATGTTGAGATGAGTTTTGATAGCGCAAGTTCTCTCTCTACTTTATGTTGTAAGCAATGTGAGAGGAAAAAGTGTGTCTTTTGTTTTTTTTGCTTTGTGTCTTCCTCAGACCCTAGAATAGCTTTGTACTCATGATAGGCATAGGATAAATATTTATTGAGCAGGTTGATGAATGAATGAATTAAATCTATACAATTTTTGTATACTCTTGATAGCGTAAATACAGAAAACCCTAAGAAATATGATAACTGGAACCCGAACACTATGCCAACTGCCATGCATCACCTCCTGCCAAACCATCACTTGAAATCTGAAGCAAACAGTGCTAAGTCAAGAAAATGAAAATAATATTTTGCATGCCCTGTGGACTTATAGAATCATCAGATTTAGGGCCTTAAAAAGGACCTTGTATGTAATTTCATTTGACCTCATTATTTTAAAAATGAATATTCTAAGTTTAGAGTGATGTCCCCCTAATCTCACCCATTCCTCCAAAAGAAAATCCACTAAAACAAATCCACCAAGTGGACATCAAGCCTCTTCTTGAAGTCCTCCAATAAGAAGGAACCCACTTATTCCTGACATTCCTAAATTTACCTCTTTGCAATTTCTCCCCATTGTACCTAGTTCTTCCATCTGTAGTGAAGAAGAACCTTCCAAATGCTTCAACTCAGTTATCTTATATGATCTGAATACTTTTTAAACTAAACATCCTTATCCTTCAACCAATTCTAATATGACATGAACCCAAGCTCCTTTACCACACATCTCTGGATCTCTATTTTATCAATGTACTTTCAAAATTGTGTAATAGAAGCAGGATTTGAGTTGAGATCCTTTGACCCTGAACCAAATGCTCCCCAAACATCCCTTTTTTACTTTATTTTTAGTGGTGGTTCAAATTGAATCTATAAGCTTTGCAAATACGCGCGCGCACACACACACACACACACACACACACACACACACACACACACACACACACACACACATTCAGCAAAGTTCCTTAAAGCTTCAATTGATTAAACAAGTGCAAATGCAAATTCAAGAAACACTTTTACAAGATGAAAAGCAGAAAGAACAGAAGTGTTTGAAGAAAAATAGTGTCATCCTATCTGGGCAAATTCATTTTATGGGAACATAGAGGTGACTTACAAATACATAATGCTTTGAAGATATCTCTTTCATTAAAAATTCTGTGAAAAAAATATATAAAAATTCTGCGAGATGGATTGTGTACCTCTCATTATTCTTATTTATGGATTATGAAATCAAAACATTAAATTAATATTCTTTGTTACCAAGCTACTATGTATCAATACCAGCATACAAAGCCTCAAAAGGTTGGACTTTTCCATCACTTTTCTTTTTGGCATCTCAGTTCTCTAAACTTTTCACATCATCTTTATTACCTTACCGAGATCATTTTCTAAATGCTAACAATATACACTGAGCAATTTCTTGTGAAGTATTGCTCAAACGGAACACAGTGAGGGTTGGATGAGGACATGGTGAACGTCCAATAAATAGGAATCAATCTGAGTCATTCTACTGCAACTCTTCAAAAAGTTATAATTCTGTCAGACTGGTATTTTTTGTATCAAAGCAAAACTCCGTTTACTAAATGATCTACAAGAGTGCTTATGAGAGATTTTGACACTGTTTCCCACTCATCATCATACATCTAAACTATTACAACAGTCAGCTGGTGGGTCTGCCTGCCTTGTCTCTCCCCACTCTAATTCTTCCTTCATGCAGTCACCAGTTATTTTCCTAAGTTCAGGTCTGACCATATCACTTCCTTGCTCAATAAATGCCATTGGCTCCCTATCACCTCCACTGTCCAATATGAAATGCTCTCTTTTGTATTCAAAGGCCTTCATAATCTGTAGCATATTTTACAAAAATCCTTTTCCAACCACCCCTAATTCTTGTGCCTGCCCTTTGTTAATTATTTCTTGTTTATCCTGTGTATAGCTGGTTTTATATATATTTATCTACATGTCGCCTCAACCATAAGATTGCAAACTTCTCAAGAACAGGGCCTATCTTTTGCCTCTTTTAGTATCCCTAAAGCCTAGCACAGTTCCTCACATATAGTAAGCACATAATAAATGTTTGTTAATTGAATGATTAATTGAAACCATGCTTGAGTCAAACTAGTTATTGGACTCTCAGAATTGAAGGTTCATCACTAGACCTATAGTAAAGCCTTTCCATGTTTGTAAGATCTCCAAAAGTGTATGCTCCTCTGGCATGGTCTTCAGTAATAAAGGATTCCTATCTTACCATGCATCAGAAAACAGAGGAGAACTTTGCTAAAATATGAAAAAGTAGAATTGAAATGAGCAGACCTGCCAGAATTTGTATATTCATCTGTTCCAATAAGGGAGATAGTATAGTACAGAAAGCGTATTTGGAGATCAAATCTGTTTTTACTTAACTATTTTTCTTCTCTGGGCCTCAATTTTCTCTGTGGTAAAATTAGGGAATTAGAATAAATAGACTTTAAGGGCCTTTCCTACTCTCACCCTGTCATCCTGTAACAGTGAAACTATCACAGGTACTGTACCATTTGAGGCCCTGATATGAGAGGGGAGCAATGGCATTCTTAGAAGATGATTCCAGAGAAAGCAGCTAGATGAGGTCAAATATGTAAAATAAGAAAATATACTAGAGGTAACACAGTTTAAGGGTACTTCACAGATTTATTCTAAAGTTATCTCAAAGAAGAGATTTCAAAGTAATGGATAAAAATATGGATAATACCTTAATATTCTCTTCCCCAATCTTCAATGCTGCCTCTCTCCCCACCCCCTCTCCCACCCTGAAATGTAGTGTGGAAATAGGGGATAGGATTCTGTACTTGAAATGAGGAAAATCTAAGTTCAAATCCTACTTCATATAATTAGTACTTGTGTGACATCGGACAAATTATAACCTCCCTTAAGCTTAGTGTCTTCATCTATAAAATGGGGATGAAATAACTCTTGCACTTTCCTCAAAGAGTTGTTATGAAGCTCAGATCAAAAGAAAGAAAAAGTTCCTTGTAAATATTAAAATGTTGCTTATATGTCAGTTATTATTAGTCATATCAATATTACAATCTCCATGTGCCTCAGAGTCTTCATCTACAATATGAGGTAGACTAGATATCATCTAAGTTTACTTCTAAAACTATCACATCAACAGCTATTGTCTCATATGTCTTCATTCTCTCTCTATAAAATCTGTGTAAGAATGGTCTGGACATGAACTGAGAGTATCATCAATTAAAATACTTAGAATGAAGAGTTAGCTTTTAAATAAAATTTTGTATTTCAGACCATGCCTTTACAATCCTATTTATAATTGCTTGGCACAGAGAATATACCACCCTCTGTCTTTATTGTTCATGGATTTAAAGGGAAGCATTTTACTCAGTAGAACGTAATATTGTAAGTTATCCTCAGAGAAGCTGTCTCCTTTATGATCATTAAAATTACATAAGCCTCCATGACAGATAAGACTAGGTAGATGATTTTGTGACTCAATCCACTGAGTATTGTCATCAAGTGAGGTGTAAAACTGGGAAACATATGTTCACTTAACACATTTTTCTACTTATTAGAAGATTTCCTAAGCAAAATTCAAACAAAAGAATGTTTTCCTATTGATAATGGAGTTCTCCAAATGATCATATTTGCTAATTGCTGTATAGAAACTACATCACCCTCTGGGCAGGATAAAACTTCCTTAATGAAATCCATAGCTATCAGAAAAGTTTCATTCTAACCATCCACACTGAAAAAACAAAGTGAATGAAATATCTGTATTCTTCAGTATTTAACAGGCAGCTAGATGGTGACCTTATCAAATTACATAAAAATACATATTCCTTGGAGAAAGATTTCAGACAAAAAATGAGCCAGCCCCAGAAACGAGAAACCCAGATGAGTTTGAATTGGATACCAACTGGGAAACTGAGGAATTTGTTCAAAGACCTAAAACCCTGAAATGCCACAAAAATGTGCATGTATGGATATACACATATACACAATATGTATGTATATACATAGATATGTGTATATGTTCATACACAAGTGGATATGTATATATGTACACATATATCCATGCATAGACGTTTGTATATGTATGTATTGAAGCATGTATGTATGTATGCATGATATATTGATATCCTCATTTCCAACTTTTAAATCCTCTTTCCTTCCTCCCTCTCAAAATGTGTGGGAATAGAGGGCAAGGTTCTGGACTTGAAGTCTGGAAGATCTACTTTTAAATGCTACTCCATTACTGGTTGTGTGACTTTGGACAATCATTTAACCTCTCTCAATCTCAGTTTCTTCATCTCTAAAATAGATACTACTTACCATGCAGCGTTCTTATGAGACTTCTTTAAGGAGGTAGACATGAAGCAAGAGTGAGAAGGAATAGGTAGACTTGGCAAGAACTTTATTGGTATTTTAAGATATTAGAAGAACCAAAAAAAGGTCACTGAGACATTAAGTAAATGAAATTTGGAGTATTTATAACTGTGAAAAGAGTACCACATTGACATTGATTCATCTATCTACACACATGCATAGAGCATATACTAGGCGTATTTGCACACTTGGTTTACCTTCTATGTCTAACTATAGATCTAGAAAAATATCAAATTTGAGGTTAGAAGGCTGCCTCATGTTTTAGAACACAGGAAAGAAGAAAGGGAGGAGGAAGGAAAGAAAGAAGTAGGGAGAGAGGAAGAGTAGGGAAGAAGAAAGGAAAGGATGGAGGTTGGAAAACAGAGAAGAGAAAGGAAGAAAGAAAGAAGGAAGGAAAGAAAGAAAGGGAGTAAGGAAGGGAGGGAGGGAGGGAAGAAGGAAAGGAGAAAGAAGAGAAGGAAGGAGGACAAAAAAGAAAGGAAAAGAGTGAAAGAAAAAAGTGATAGAGACAGAGAGAGAGAGAGGGAGAGGGAGAGAGAGAGACACCCTCATCTCAAATTTGCATATTCAAGCAAAGCACATTACCCCTTTGGTCATAGGCAGAGACATATGCCTCATTTTAAAGTATGAATCTATTATCTCTCTGTCAGGAGGTGGGAAGCATTTTTCTTAGCAATGATACTTTACTTTTGCCTTCTTGGGAGTTCTAAAGTCTTTCAAAGTTGCTATGCTTTATAATGTGGTTGTCCTTATTCTTCTCACTCCACTTTTCATCAGTTCACACTAGTATACCTAGATTTTTCTGAAACCATTTCTTTTATCTTTTCATAAAGCACAATAATATTCTATTATATTCATATATAATGTTTAACCATTACTCAATAGAAGGTACTCCCTTGGTTTCCAGCTTTTGTTCACACAAGAAATGCTGTTATAAAAATTTTGACACATATAGGTTAATTTCCTCTTTCTTTTACCTCTTTAAAGTATAAGTCTAGTTAGTAGCAGCTTCTCTAGGTTAAAAGGTATGTGCAATTTTATGACTTTGGGGCCATAGTTCCAAGTTGTTTTTTCTTCAGAAGGGTTAGATTAATTTATAGCTTCACCAAAAGTGTCTGTTTCCCTCATTTCCAACATTTATCATTTTCCTTTTTTTAGTTAATTTGCCAATCTGATGGATTCGAGGTAGAACCTCAGAATACCTTGAATCTGCAATTCTCTAATTGTTTAGTGATTCATAGCATTTTTCATATAGTTTGTAGTAGCTTGGATTTCTTCCTTAAGGAAAAATAACTCCCTCTTCATATCTTTGGCTATTTAAGTATTGAGGAATGCCTTTTTTTCTTATATATTTAAAACAGTTCTTTATATATCTTGAATATAACATCTTCATTTCCAAGTTTAAATGCGTTCCATTTGCTTGTACAAAAATGTGTTGATTTCACATGGTCAGAATTGTTTACATTATATTCTTTGATCCTCTCTATCTCTTCTTTGGTAACGAACTCTTCCCCTATCTGTAGATAAGAAAGATAATTTCTTTCTTGTTCTTTTTTTTATTTCATCATTTTTATCTGCCATGTTTGCATTTGGAATTTACCTTGGAACATGAGGTGAGACATTGGTCTATAGCTGTTTTATATCAGAATGTTTTCTACATTTCCCAGGAATTTGTTCAATAACAGTTCTTACCCTTATGGCCCGACATTGATATTTTGTTTGCTTTGGTAAATTTTGTATCTATTATGTATCTTTGCAGCTAGCTCTACATTCACTAATCTACATTCTCTCTGTGTTGAAAAGGCATATTTTGATTTGGATATTTCTTAACCAATACCAAATAGCTTTTATGATTATAACTTTTTAAATACAGTTTAATACCTGGCACTGATAGCCCCTTAGTTTCCCACTTTTTCACTATTTCACTTGAGATTCTCATCTTTTTATTTGCCCATGAGATATGTATGTGTATGTGTGTACACACACACACACACACACACACACACACACATCTGTAACTATAGCTATATCATCTATGTAATTTCTGTTGTTCATCCTTTATTTTTGAAAAAGACCAACAACATCATGGGTGATGTCTTGACTTGCATGTGAATTGGATTTAAGAGAGGCAGAGTTGCACAAAGTCATCAGCCTCATTCTTTTTCAGAGGCAGGATAAAATACAAGACGATTGGTGATGGGCTAGAATGAAATGAATGACTTTGTTGTCTTAGATATCTGAACAAGCTCTAAGCATTCTACAGTACCTACTTCAGCCACCTTCATGACAACTGGAACAAATTGTTCTCTTACACACATTCTGCTGGTAGAAGTCTTCATATAATTGGGATAGACATCCTCCTAATTTGTCGATGAGGTGGAGGTTTGTCAGTTTTCCTCAGCTTAGTTTAGCCCTTCTGCCAAGATGATTTTACTGGAGTGTGACCTCTGTGCATGCAACAGTTTCTTGGAGCTACAAGTGAGAGTTAGATGACAGAAAGACATAAAATGTAAATAAGCAACTCCTAAAGGGCTCAGCAAGCCCTCATACAAGAGGTGCTAGTCCTCCCTGAACGCTGTAATCTGTATCTCTATGACAACTCTCTGACTCTGTCTCTCTATTCTCTTTGTCTCTATCTTTCTGTCTCTCTCTCTCCCTCTCTTCACTTTATGTCTATATCTATAACATCTATATTATCTATAGCTATATTTCCAATACCACTATCTAACTATATCAGTATCTGTATCTATATTATGTAGATATGGATATCCGTATGGTTCCATATCTATATGATACAGATTCAGGTAAAGATCCACATCCATATACATATTCATCTATCTATCTATCTATCTATCTATCTATCTATCTATCTATCTATCTATCTATCTATCTATCTATCTATCCATCTAGTGGATAGAGTACAGTGGATAGAGTACTGGACCTGGAGTCAGGAATAAATAAAGGGACATCTGACCTCAGATAATTACTAACTGCACAACCATGGGAAAGTCATCTAATTTCTGTCTGCCTCAATTTCTTCAAGGGTAAAATGAGGATAATCATAGTACCATCTCTCCAGATTGCTGTGAGAATCAAATAAGAAAATATTGGCAAAGCACTTTGTGCAGTGCCTGACTTAACAAATGCTTGTTCCCTTCTCCTCATGTGCATGTGTCTGTCTGCCTGCCTGTCTATCTGTCTGTCTGTCTGTCTATCTATCATCCCATTTTTTTTCTGAATTTCTTGTAGCCAGAGAGTTTCTGAGGTGATTACACTCCTTATACACCTAAATAAACCAAAGAATATTTGTTCAGATTTGTGTAGGCAGCACAAAGGAGCAAGATGGCATTGGACTCTTGTAATGACTTTAGAATGAGATCAGATAAAAAAAGTTAATGACTTTATAATTAGACAGAAAAATCTTTATAAATAAAAAGGGGAAATGAGGAAAAGCATAATGGGTGACCTCAACAGACATAATTTGTTTATCCTGAAATTGTTAGACATTTTATAATTTGTCTATTCCTTTTCAAAATTGCACTGGATTCTCTGGGCCTGCTTCAAATTCTATGGAAGAATTTAACTGGAAGCATTTATTGACAGCCTAGGTATATATTTTTGAGTGTAAAAGTTTACTGGGGAAGTACTGATGAAGAGATTTTTTTGATGAATTGAACCCTCTTGATGAAATTATGGGATGTAAAGTTCTAACAGCAAAGATAGTGATAGGCAGACAAAAGATTTGTTGCTTGCTTTACTATACGCCAGGTATGGTGCTAAGCATTGAGAATACAAATACAAGCAAAAAAGAAGTCATTACCTTCATGGACCTTATATTCTAATTGGGGAGACCACACATAGAAGTGAGGTAGAAGTGGAGGATGGGGTAGTATCTATTCTCAGTAGCATGATATGGAGTGTCCTAGATGTATGCTTCATAGTAAGATAGAGCAAAATTAGCCCTATTTGAGGAAAATAAAACAACTTCACCCAGAATCTAGCATCCCAGAGGCAGAGTCCAAGACTCCAGTAGGAGAAGAATGATATTGACAGTCTATGTGGAGATGATAAGGAAATGATATAATTATTCACTCATTTTAGAATGAAAATATCCCATTTGCATCTTATAAGGATATAGAACTTTGTAAAGGATAGGAGATTGTGGCCCATTGGTATATGTAAGAGTCAAAAAAATTGTCCCTGAGAAGGACCCCTTGCCGTGTAACATAACTGAGATCTAGATTTAATTGTGTCAAAAAGTTATGATTTTTTTTATTTGAAGAAATCATAACAAGATCTTAATTATGAGTAACATATGTCCACCAGTGCTCATTGATAGGAGGAAATGTGTGCTTCTCACAGAGTCCCCAAGCAATATGTCTAGCACAAACACTTGTTTCTAACTCAGAGATTTGATAGGCATATTTATCTCTTATTTGTAGCTTTGCTAAATCTGATTTTAAATTTGTACTTGAAGTTTGCCCATGTGTTTTTTTTTAACCTAGTGCCTACTACAAAGTGAACAGAAATGGGCAACATTCTATGTAATTAAATTCATCTCTGTGTGAAGGAAACAGGCTACCCAGAAGGTTTTTAGTGTAAAAGAAAATAGAGACATATAATTTCCATTAATTCATTGCATTTTAAGACAAGAAAGATTTTTTTATTTCTTTTGAATATGAAAAATATATTTTATCCGTCAGACAAAGTCATGAGTTTTATAATAAGCCAAGAGTTATAATTTGTACCACACAATGTTAGACAGCCATAAGAGAAGACAATGAAAACTGAATGGATTAAAGGAAGAGTATGGCAATGATATCTACTTTACTTCTTTCTCCTTGAATTTTTTACAGAAGAATTTAAAAATATTTTATTTGTGGCATTACAAGTTCTAAAATACACAGTACTTTTTATGCAGTAAAAGGTAATATTCCCACTTCAGTCCTTATAACCATCCCTAGCTTGGTGGTTCAGTGTTCACAACAGTTCCAAGACAAACCACAGTTACAGAAATTAATTCCATAATCTGACCTGCAAAATCAGAGACTGAAACTGTATAAACTAACAGAATACAATACTCCCCAATGAGAGAAGATGCCTTGACACAGCACATGCTATCTATCACCTTACGGAAGATTTGATTAGAATGGGGTCTGGGGAGAGGCAATGTGTCCTCTATCAAATACCTTACTGAAGAATTATACTTTCATAATCACCTCCTACTTATTATCTTACTTCTTTACTCAGACACAGGAAAATTATGAATTGCAGGACTCTTTAAAGGTAGGCATAGAAATTTATTTAGAAAAGAGACTTCAATAACTTATTTTTCATTTTTGTAACTTACTAACCTGTTTTCTATACTGCAGGTCCAGCTCTTCCTCTTCACTTCTACCATTTGAAAATTGTACATACTCCTCAGTTCTGGATTCATGTAGACTTGTATTCAATGGGTGTGTGCTTCTCAATAATCATATTCTCCAAACTGTGCCTCCATTCAGAGTTTCCCTTAGTACCATCTGAATTTGGCTTTTTGTTTTTAAACTTATCTTCTAGTGGCATCCCCCCCACCCCCTCAAATGAGAAAATATTGTAAAGCACTTTGTACAGTGTCTGGCACATAGTGGACGCTTAATAAATGCTTGTTCCTTTCTCCTCCCTCACATGGGCACCCTAGGCCAATAATGCGGTTGTACTTAAAATAGCTATTCAGTGCATTAATGGGAAGAGAAGAGGCTAGTTTTCTGGCCCCTTTCAGCAATCAATAGTTATCTTTCCTGCCTTCAAGTTAGTGTCATTCCTCAATCTTTTATTCCCAGTATGATTCAGGCTCATTCATTCCAAAAGATTTATGACAACAACAGGGAAAGTCATTAAGCATATCTTACTACTGGAAAGGCCAAACAAGACTATGTTTTACAGCTCTTATCTGCAGCATGTTGTCTTCTCTCTTAGCTCACATGCTACTCCCATAGTTTTTAGAAGTTCCCATCCTGGGGGTGGAGCCAAGATACCAGAGTAAAGACAGGGATTCCCCTGAGTTCTCTTCCAAAACCCTCCAAATAAATTTTTAAAATGACTCTATACAAACTCTAGAGCAGCAGAATCCATAAAAAGATGGAGTGAAACAAATTTCCATACCAAGACAACTGGCAAGATTGGGAGGAAAGGTCTGTTGCACCAGGCTAAGAGAGGAGTGTAGTCCAACACAAGCTGCACTAACACAGACTAGGCCCCAAGAAATCCAGAGCACCCTTTGCAGGTACTGAATCACTTGCTTCAGTGGTGGTTTCTGGACCTTTCAGACCACAGACACCAGGAACAACTTAGAAGGGCAGCAGGAAGGGTTTGTCATGCCTTGGTGAGATGGGAGCATAGCCCAGCACAGGCCATGTCACCACAGCCCCAGCTATAGCAAACCAAGATCAGGCCTTGGGAGTCACTGTATCAACAGCAACAGCTACAGTAACTGCTTCTGAGGCTCTCAGCCCACAGACTGTAAGGGTTTTAAACAACTGTTCTGAAGGAAATTATAGAGACCTCTTTGCTAGCATTGAAGCAAGACTCTATTGCTTTGCCCATACTTGGATCTGGGCACTAGGTGGCAGTCCCAGGGCAAGGAGGAGCAATAGCATAGTAGAACTTACATTTACAGTAGAGGGAGCACCCTTCTCATGGTCCCAGGGCAGGAAAGAGTGCTTGTGGTCACTCACCAACCAGAGCAAACGCCAGGAGAGGAGCAAATACCTCTCATTGGATCACACCACCTTGGAATAAGTGAAAACTTACAGCCCCCTAGATATATCTCTGAAAATAGCTCCCCAAAATCCTTGAAATCTGGGACAGTGCACCCTCCATCCTGGAAGCAGAGGCCTGCTTTAACAAACAGTTAAAAATAAAGTAATAGGCTAAGAGAAGAATAAAAATGGGAAAAAAACCTCTGACTGTAGAAAGCTATTATGATGCAAAGGAAGATCAAAACACACAGTCAGAAGAAGATAGTCAAATCAAAGTTCCTACATTCAAAGCCTCCAAGAAAAATATGAATTTGTCTCTGGCCATGTCACATCTCAAAAAGGATTTTGAAAATCAAGTAGGAGAGGTCAGAGAAATGACAGTGATGCAATAAAATCATGAGAAAATAGTCAACAGCTTGATGAAGGAGACATGAAAAAATACTGAAGAAAATAATACCTTAAAAATCATACCGGGCCAAATGGCAAGAGGTCCAAAAAGACAATGAAGAGAATAATGCCTTGAAAAGCAGAATTAGCCAAATGGAAAAAGAAGTCTAAAAGCTCACTGAAGAAAATAATGCCTTAAAAATTAGAATGGAGCAAATGGAAACTATTGACTGTGAGAAAGCAAGAAGTGATAAAACAAAACCAAAAGAATGAAAAAAATAAAAAGATAATGTGAAATATCTTACTGGAAAAACAACTGACCTGGAAAATGGATCCAAGAGATATAATTTAAATATTATTGGGCTACCTGAAAGCCATGATTAAAAAAAAAAAAGCCTATACAACATCTTTCAAGAAATCAAGGAAAACTGCCCTGATATTCTAGAACCAGAGAGTAAAATAGAAACTGAAAGAATCCACCAATCACCTTGTGAATGAGTTCCCCAAAGGAAATTTTTCTAGGCAGTATTCCTAGGAATATTATAGCCAAATTCCAGAGCTCCTTGGTCAAGGAGAAAATGTGGCAAATAGCCCAAAAGAAATAATTCAAGTATTGTGGAGCCACAATAAGGATAACACACTATTTAGCAGCTTCTATATTAAAAGATTGGAGGGTTTGGAATATTATATTCTGGAGTGCAAAGGAGCTAGAATTACAAGCAAGAATCAGCTTCCTAGAAAAAACTGAGTATAATCCTTCTGGGGAAAAATGGACATTCAATGATAAAGAGGACTTTCAAGAATACTTGATGATAGACCAGAGCTGAATAGAAAATTTGACTTTCAGATACTAGACTCAACAGAAGCATAAAATTGTAACCAGGAAAGGGAAATCATATGGGACTTAATAACTTTAAACTGTTTACATTCCTCCATGGTAAGAAGATATTTGTAACTCATAAAATCTTTCTTATTATTACATAGTTAAAAGGAGTATATATAGAGAGGGCACAAGTGTGAGTTGACTATGAAGGGAGGATTTCTAAAAAAATGAAATTAAGGGCTGAGAGAGGAATATATTGGGAGAAAAAGAAAGGGAGAGGTAGAATGGGGTTAATTACCTCACGTAAAAAAGTCAAGAAAAAGCTTTTACAGTGAAAGAGAAAAGGGAGGTTGAATTGGTTCAAAGAGGGAATAACAGACAAAGGCAGTTGGGTATAGAAATCTACTTTGCCTTATGAGAAAGTAGAAGAGGAAGGGGATAAGAGAAGGGCTGGGGGGAATAGAAAGGAAAACAGATTGGGGGAAGGGGTGGTCAGAAGCAAAACACTTTTGAAGAGGGACAGGGTGAAAGGAGAGAGAGAATAGAATAAATGGGGTGGGGGGATAAGATGGTGGGAAATACAATTAGCAATGGTAACTGTGAACAAAATTAAATTTCTGTGATAAAGGCCTCATTTCTCTAACTGTGTCAAAACTGTGAACTGTATCAAATTTAGAAAAAATTAGAGCCTTTCTCCAATTGATAAATGATCAAAAGATATAATCGGTTTTCAGATGAAGTAATCAAAGCTATCCATAGCCATATGAAAAATTATTCTAACTCACTATTGATTGGAGAAATGCAAAGTAAAACAATTCTGAGGCAGTACCTTATACCTATTAGATTGACTAAGAGGACAGAAAAGGTAAATGGCAAATATTGAAGGGGATGTGGGAAAAACAAGAGAGGTTAGCTACTCTAGATTTTATCTCATAACCTTACATGGAAATGATCCCTCTCTTTTCCATGCATTTACATAGACAATTCTTCATTGCTCTTTTATATCTTTTATAATTTCATTTTATATGATTTTTTTTCATCTCCTATTTCTTGTATTGGACTCCAAGCTTTGGATGTGTAAGGAGTAATTTTTTTCTTACCATTTTTTGGCCTTTAATATATAGCACAGTGATTTACTCATAATAATAAAAGTTCATTGAATTAATATAAATTAGGCACACAAAATTCCTACTCTTCTGCTTATCATAATACAGATGTGATCCTAATTCATGAGGTTTATACTCTTAGGACTCAGGCTCTGGGAAGTTGATCTTGCTAGTAAGGTTTTTAGTGTGGGTCCAGTTATTGATGGTATATCTCTTATATGAGGGCAGTCTACCTAAGTTCACAGAGGCTCATTATCAGGTTATAAAATATTTGACTATAAAACTTAAAATTAAATTTTAGATATGTAAATTGTAGCCTTAAAGGTACAAACTGCATCTCTCAAGGAGGAACTACCCTAATAAAATCCCATTTCCTTAATATAGAAAATAAAGGGAATTTGTTGTGTAACTGCCCTCTAGAAGTCATTTTTGGCATCAAGGTGGCACTGTGGATCATTTCTAGATTCAGGAAGATATGAGTTCAAATCTAGCTTCTGGCTTTTATTAGTGTATGAGCCTGGACAAGTCACTTAACTTGTTTTTGCTTCAGTATCTTCACCTGTAAAATTGGGATAATGACAGCACTGACTTCTCAGGGTTATTTTGATGATCAAGTTAAATGATAATTTTAAAGGAATTATCAGAGCTCCTTCCACATGTATAAATATTAGTTATGATGATGATTATAATGACAAGGAAGATAGTGATGATGATAATGTACCAAATTAATAAATGGAAGGTATATTTTTTTTTATGCAGACATTAGAAATTACCTCTGAGTAGCATTTGAATTAAGATAGAAAAAGACTAAAATTTTGTTTTATATGGCTCAAAAAATGAATGGAATGATTCACTGAATTGAAAAGAAAATCTGAATTTTAGGTCAAAATTTTAAAATAAACCTTATTACTTTTCAAATGTTAATTCTTTTCAGTCCTTGTTCCACAATATAAACTAATAGAATAAAACCACTATATTGGCTACCAAGGTGAGCTCAAGTATAAACCAATGGGACAAAATCTATCAAGGTGAGTTCAAGTAAAGAACTTATTGTGGATGAAACAAGTAAGGGGCATATTCCTGAAATGTGAACACAGAAGTGATTTTACACCCTTGAGAAACTCAAGTAAAAATAAAGGAAAAAAAAAAGATGACAAATCTTTTGAGGTCTTAACTCTATAACTTTTTGCAAATTTCTAGAAAAATATGGTTCTTCACTCTGTTTAGTAGCAATTGTTTTGCTGGCTTTTTATTAATATTTTTCTTTGTTTATATTAAATAATCTTTGGCCAAACATCAATGACGCTAGATAAATTACTCAGAACATCAAGAGAATGAGAAACCTATAATTTATTAGTTTGAAATAATATTCAATGGAGAGACCAATGCCCACCATTTTTATTTTTATTTTGTTTTGTTTTTTATCTCAACTCGTGAGGAATTTTCATTTTAATGGAGCAGATGATGAATACATTTATTTTTATGTTGTCTCCCCCTACTAAAATATTAGCTTCCCAAGGGCAAGGACTGTTTGTTTTTGCTTGGATTTGTATCCATAGAACAGTTCCTGACACCAAGCAAATGATTAATAGATGTTTGTTGACTTGACCTGATGTGTAAATATATAAAATGAATAAATACAAAAAAATACAAAGTTATTAATAAAAGATAGTTTGAGAAAGAGGGTACTGGTATATAAGTGAGATTAGGAAAAGTTTCTTGCATTCTGTGGTGTGCGACCTGGATTTTCTTATGGATTTTTAAAAATTTATTTAATATTTTTAGTTTTCAGCATTGATTTCCACAAGATTTGGAATTACAAATTTTCTCACCATTTCTACCCTCTTCCCACTCCAAGATGGAATATATTCTGATTGCTCCATTCCCAGTCAGTCCTCCCTTGTGTCATCCCACTCCCCTCAATCCCCTTTTTGCTTACTTTCTTGAAGGGCAAGATAAATTTCTATGCCCCATTGCCTATATATCTTATTTCCCAGTTGCATGCAAAAACAACTTTTTTGACCATCTGCTTTTAAAACTTTGAGTTGCAAATTCTCTCCCCTCCTCCCTCCTCACCCACCTTCCATAAGAAGGCAAACAATTTAACGTAGTTCACATATGTATCATTATGTAAAACCCTTCCACAATACTCACTTTGTGAAAGACTAACTAAATTTTGCTCCCTCCTATCCAGTCCCCCTTTATTCAATTTTCTCCCTTGACCCTGTCCCTTTTCAAAAGTGTTTGCTTTTGATTACCTCCTCCCCCTATCTGCCCTCCCTTCTATCATTCCTCTTTTTTTATACCCTTCCTCCTTCTTTCCTGTAGGGTAAGACATCCAATTCAGTGTGTATGTTATTCCCTCCTCAAGTCAAATCCAGTGAGAGCAAGATTCACTCATTTCCCCTCACCTGCCTTCTCTTCCCTCCCAACAGAACTGCCATTTCTTGCCATTTTTATGTGAGATAATTTACCCCATTCTATCTCTCCCTTTCTCCCTCTCTCAATATATTCCTCTCTCATCCCTTAATTTGATTTTATTTTTTTTGATATCATCCCTTCATATTCAACTCACCCTGTGCCCTCTGTATATATATATATACAGCTACCTTAATACTGAGGTCTCATGAATTATACACATCATCTTTCCATGTAGGAATGTAAACATAACAGTTCAACTTTAGTAAGTCCCTTATGATTTCTCTTTCTTGTTGACCTTTTCATGCTTCTCTTGATTCTTGTGTTTGAAAGTCAAATTTTCTATTCAGCTGTGGTCTTTTCACTGAGAAAGTTTGAAAGTCCTCTATTTTATTGAAAATCCATACTTTGCCTTGGAGCAGTATACTCAGTTTTACTGGGTAGTTAATTATTGGTTTTGATCCTATCTCCATTGACCTCCAGTATATCATATTCCAAACCCTTTGGTCTCTTAATGTAGAAGCTGCTAGATCTTATGTTATTCTAATTGTGTTTCCACAATACTCAAATTGTTTCTTTCTGGCTGCTTGCAGTATTTTCTCTTTGATCTGGGAGCTCTGGAATTTGGTGACAATATTCCTAGGAGTTTTCTTTTTGGGATCTTTTTCAGGAGGTGATCAGTGGATTCCTTCAATTTCTATTTTACCCTCTGGCTCTAGACTATCAGGGCAGTTCTCCTTGATAATTTATTGAAAGATGATATCTAGGCTCTTTTTTTTTATCATGGCTTTCAGGTAGTCCAATAACTTTTAAATTATCTCTCCTTGATCTATCTTCCAGGTCAGTGGTTTTTCCAGTGAGATAATTCACATTGTCTTCCATTTTTTCATTCATTTGGATCTGTTTTATAATATCTTGATTCCTCATAAAGTTACTAGCTTTCACTTGCTCCAATCTAATTTTTAAGGTATTATTTTCTTCAGTGGTCTTTTGGACCTCCTTTTCCATTCGGGTAATTCTGCCTTTCAAGGCATTCTTCTCCTCATTGGCTTTTTGGAGCTCTTTTGCCATTTGGCTTAGTCTACTTTTTAAGGTGTTATTTTCTTCAGTATTTTTTTGGGTCTCCTTTAGCACGTCGTTGACTTGTTTTTCATGGTTTTCTCACATCACTCTCATTTCTCTTCCTAATTTTTCCTGTACTTCTCTTACTTGCTTTTCAAAATACTTTTTGAGCTCTTCCATGGCCTGAGGCCAGTTCTTGTTTTTCTTGGAGGCTTTTGATATAGGCTCTTTGACTTTTTGACTTCTTCTGGCTGCATGTTTTGGTCTTCTTTATTACCACAAAAAAGATTCCAAAGTCTGAGTCTGAATCTGAGGCTGATTTTGCTGCCTGTTCATGTTCCCAGCCAACTACTTGACCCTTGAGCTTTTTGTCTGGGTATGACTCCTTGTAGAGTAGAGAGTACTTTGTCCCAAGCTTGAGGGGCTGTGCTGCTATTTTCAGAGCTACTGCTACACAGTAAGCTCTGTCACACCAGTGCTCCTTCTTCCCCAAGAACTGCCAACCAGGGTTGTGGTCCAGATCCAGGCCGAGCAAAGCAGGCTCTGCACTCCTGCTCTAATCTGCCACTTAATTCCTCCTACCATGTGGGCCTGGGTCCAGAAGCAACTGCAGCTGTAGCTCTGGAAGCAGCCTCAGAACTGCACCACCTCTGCTGCCCCTGGCATGGTGACCCTCTGCGCACTCCTTTCACTCTTTCCCAGCAGCTTCCCTCACTAACTTTCTCTGTTGTCTTTGGCGTTTGTGGGTCGAGAAGTCTGGTAACTGATGCAGTTCACTGATTCAGGGCACTTCACCTGTTCCTCCCAGCTGCTGGTCTAGTTGGTCATGGTGCAGCCCATGCTGAGCTCTGCCTGCTCTGCTCCCAGCTCCATGTAATAGACCCTTCCCAGTCACCATCCAGGCTGTCCTGGGCTGGAGCCCTGCTTCCCTTTTCTATTTCATTGGTTCTGCAGCTCTACAATTTGTTCACAGTCATTTGTTGTAGATGTTTGGAGGGACCTTGGAGGGAGCTTAAGCAAGTCCCTGCTTTCCAGCTTCCATCTTGTCTCTGCCTGTGTGGGACCTCACCCTTCATTTTTAAAAGGAGTATTTCTTTATCTACACTCTACCCACTGAGGAGACACAAGTCATTTGTGATAATTGTGCAGACAATATGAAAAATAACATGATTTATGTTGTTATTTCTTGGTTTATATTTATTGGTCCTTTGAACTGAGAGAAGAAAATGACCTGAGAGGAATGAAACTTAAATGAGTTTGTAAATGCTTCTTGCTGTCTATGGGATCTTCCATTGTTGCATATGGTCTTACCAGCTGGCATTTTATTTCTTCTCTGACCAGGAGGCAGAAAACTTGTCTGGGCTATTTAGGATGGAATGACACAATTTATAATGAGCCCAGCTGTTTCCTTAGCAACAGGAAATATTTTTGTGTTCAAGTAGGATGGAATACTTTCCCATGTTTCTCTCACAGATTTTACACTTGGGCTGGCTGAATGTGCTATTGATACAACAGGCTGTATTTCTCAGTTTTCTTATCAGTAAATGAGCAAAATAATAGCACCTACATGCTTGTCTTTGTGTGAGGATAGAATGAGATAATAATGTAAAATATTTTGCCAACCATGAAGCACTGTAGAAATACTAATTATTGTCATCAACACTATCTATATCATCCTCCTCCTCATCATCAATCCCTTGCTGAAAACTGAGGATTCAAATAGAGCAAAGCGAGACAGCCCTTGTGAACAAAAAGAAAACATCCATATTCCAGAAGCTGAGAGCATACAGCATGATGTTAAATCCAGTGGAGACTCTAAGACCAAGGTTGGAGGGACCAATGTTAGTGCTTCATAGACCCTAAAGTTCTATATCTTTGTAAGAAATAAGTTGTCCTTTGCTTGCATGTTTCTTGATTGCATGTGTTCCCTACATGTGTGCCTTATTACTGGTAAACTGTATATATGTCCACTCTTTTCATTGACTCTTTAAGTCTTTGTGGAAGAATGAATCCCAGTTTTATATCACCAAAGTGCTATTATTACTCTTTATTCCTTTGCATTTTCTATAAATGCCTTTAAAAAAGTTAAGTGCAGGTGGTAGAGTCAATTTGGAAGAGTAAATGCGGGGACTTATCTGAGTTCTCCTAAATTCCCCTCCAAACAAGTCTAAATAAAGGCTTCAAAAGTCCACTCCCACCAAGGTCAGGGTAGAGCCCAGTCACAGTATGCCTACAGTAGGCCTTGGCAGTAGCAGCTTTCAGAGCCTTCAACCCATAGAGCTGGTTAAAAGGAAATTATAGGTGACACTTCTGTTTGGATTTGGTGCAGGACTCTGTTGCATTGTCCATACACAGTTCTGGGTCATAGTCCCTGGGCAAGGTGGAGCACTAGCACATTAGTGACTGTGGCCACAGTGGAGTGGGACTCTGGTCACAGTTCAAGGGTGAAAAGAGTGCTTCTGGTTGCTCACAAGCCAGAGCACAATCCAGGAGAGCAGTGACCATACTTCTGAGATCATGCCACCTTAGAAGAACTAAAAACTTACAGGTCCCAAGAACTAGCTCTGAACACAGCAGCACAAAAACCTGAAGCTTATGAAAGTGTTCATTCCAACCCAGGAGTAGAGTCCAACTTTAACATAAAGTTAAAAGTCAAGAAATAGAATGGAAAAAATGAGTAAACAATAAAAAAGCTGACCATAGAAAGTTACTATGATGATAGGGAAGATCAAAACACAAACTCAGAAGAAGACAGCAAAGTCAAAATGACTACATGCAAAGCCTCAAAGAAAAATATGAATTGGATCTTAGCATAACAAAAATTTCTAGAAGCATGTAAAAGGATTTTAAAAATCAAATAAAAGAGGTAAAGGGAAAATCAGAGAAAGAAATGAGAGTGACAGAAGAAAATTATGAAAAGAGAATCAATAGCTTGGTAAAGGAAGTAAAAAAAAATACAAAACTGTTTGTGGTGGGGCAAGGTGAAAGGAAAGAAAACTATCAAAAAGGGGAAAATAGTGTAGAAGGAAATATATATTAATCTTAACTGTGAATGTGAATAAAATGAGCTCACCTAAAAAACAGAGGGGGATAGCACAGTGGATTAAAAATGAGAATCTGAAAATATGTTGTTAACAAGAAACACACTTGAATCAGAGAGAGACACATAGGTCAAAGGTAAGGGTTTGGAGTAGGATCTATTGTGCTTCAGCTGAAGCAAGAGAAAGTTAGAAATCATTTCAGAAAAACTAAAAGAAAAAAGTATACCTAATTAAAAGAGAGAAAAAGGGACACTACATTTTGCTAAAAGGTAGAATAAACAATAAAGAAATATCAATATTAAATAGATGCACCAATGCTAGATCATCAAAATTATTAAAGGAAAACCTAAATGCAACATGAGTAGAATAAGACATTAAAACTATGCTAGTGGGGAACCTCAACTTTGCCCTCTCAGAACTAGATAAACAAAAAAAAGGTGAAAGAAACTAAGGAGATTAGTAGAATTTTAGATAGACTTCTGGAGAAAACAGAGTGAATATAGAAAGGAATATATGTTTGCCTCAGTGGTACATAGTACCTACACAAAAATTGACCATGTATTAGGTGTATAAAAACATCACAGCCAAGTGCCAAAAAAAGCAGAAATATTAAATGCATCCTTTTTAGATCACAACACAATAAAATTACATTAATTAAAGGGTTGTGGAAACATAGATAAAAATGATTGGAAATTAAAAATATAATTCAAAATAATGAATGGATATAAAGCCAAATCATACAAACAATAAAGAGTTTCATTAAAGAGAATAACAAAAAATGAGACAATATACCAAAATTTATGGGATGCAGGCACCACAAAATTAGATATCCTGAAAATCCAAGGAGAGATTAAAAAAATTAAAAGTAAGAAAATCATTGAACAAGTACAATTAGGAAGTAGTTTTATGAAAAAAAAATAGATGAGCTACTAGTGAATTTAATTAAGAAGAGAAAGAAAAACCAAATTACTAATATCAAAAATCAATTCATCATTAATAAATCAAAAACTAAAGCAATTAAAAGGAACTATTTTGCTTAATTATATGCCAATGTATCTAACAATGTAAATGAAACCAATGAATACTTACAAAATATAAATTTCTCTGATTAATAAAAGAGGAAATAGAATAATTAAATAATCATATCTTTGAAAAAAGAAATTAAATAGGCAGAGAGCTCTCTAAGTAAAAATCACCAGGACCAGATGGATTCACAAGTGAATTCTATCAAACATTTAAAGAACAATTGATTCTGCTACTATATAAACTATTTTAAAAATAAACCAAGAAAGAGTTCTAGCTTACAACATGCGTAGAAAAATACAGTAATTCCTTTTAGAACACATATATGGATGTTGCCACTTCAACCAGGAAGAGCAAAAACAGAGAAAGAAAACTATTGTCCAAGTTCCCTAATGGATATTAATGCAAATATTTAAATAAAATATTAGCAAGGAAATTACAGCAGTATAAGATAAAAATTATACAGTATGACCAGGTGGGATTTATACTATGAATATAGGATTTGATCAATATTAAGAAAACCATCAACATAATTGATTAAATCAATAACAAAATCAACAGAAATCATATGATTGCCATCATAGATGCAGAAAAAACTTTTGAAAAAATACAACACCCATTCCTATTAAAAACACTAGAGAGCATGGGAATAAGTGGAGTTTTCCCAAAAATGAGTAGTAGTATCTATTTAAAACCAATAGCAAGCATTATCTCTAATGTGAATAAGGTACAAGTCTTCACAATAAGATCAGGAATGAAGGAAGACTAACCATTATCATCACTATTGATAAATATTGTACTGGAAATCCTACCTATAGCAATGAGAGAAGAAAAAGAAATTGAAGGAACTGGACTAGGCAATGAAGAAAGAAACCATCACTCTGAAAAATTGCAGGATATAAAATTAACTCACATAAATAATCAGCACTTATATATATATTACTAACAAAATCCAGCAACAAGAGATACAAAGAGAAATTCTATTTAAAATAACTGCAGACAATATAAAATACTTGGGATCTACCTGCCAAGACAAACCCAGGAACTCTGCGAACACAGCTATCAAACACTTTTCACACAAATAAAATCAAATCTGAATAATCAGAAAATCCTAATTGCTCATGTCTACATCTAGCCAATCTAATACAAATGAAAATTTTATGAGAATTAATTTAGTTATTCAATGTTAGACCTATCAATCTAAGAAAAAAAATTATAGAGCTAGAAAAATAGCAAAAAATGTAAAATAACAAAATGCCAAGAATATTAAGGGAATTAATGGAAAAATGTGAAAGAATGTAGCCTAGACATAGAAGATTTCAAATTATATTATAAACAACTAATCCCGAGAATAATCTACTACTGGCTAAGAAATAGAATGGTGGATCAATGGAATAGATTATGTACACAATATACAGTTGTGAATGACTGTAGTCATCTAATGTTTGGTAAACCAAAAATTCCAAGCCTTTGAAATGAGAAGTCACTCTTTTACAAAATCTTTTTGGAAAATTGGAAAACAGTTTGGCAGAAACTAGGTATAGAATATCTCATAATACATATGATGATAACTTCAAAATGGGTACATTATTTAGACATGAAGAGTGTTACCATAAGCAAATTAAGGTAGAAGAGATTATTTTACCTGTCATCTATGGATCAGGGAAGAATTTATGACCAAACAAGAGGTAACATTATTGGATATAAAATAGTTACTTTAATTTAAAAGATTTTCCACAAACAATGACAATGTAGTCAAGATTAGAAGGGAAATAGAAAATTAGGATGAAAAAATTACAGCAAGTTTCTCCAATAACAGCCTTATTTCTCAAATATATAGAAAAATTAGTCAAATTTATGCAAACAGAAGTCGAGCCCCAATTGATGAATAGTCCAAGGATATGAACAGGCAATTTTCAGAAGAAGAAATTAAAATTATCTACGGTCATATAAAAAAGATATAAATCACTATTAATTATAGAAAGGCTTAAAAGATCTCTGAGGTACCACCTCAGACTTATCAGATTGATTAAGGTGATGGAAAAAGAAAATTACAAATGTTAGAGGAG
This sequence comes from Phalanger gymnotis, assembly GCA_028646595.1. Lineage (NCBI taxonomy): Eukaryota > Metazoa > Chordata > Mammalia > Diprotodontia > Phalangeridae > Phalanger > Phalanger gymnotis. The sequence continues at coordinate 293,885,011 of CM053625.1, forward strand.
ATTTGGAAAAAAATGAGACACATGCACTGTTGGTGGAGTAATTTTACCATTCTGTCAAACAGTTTGGAACTATGATCAAAGGTCTATAAAATTGTGCAGACTTTTTGACTCTGCAATACCACTTCTAGGTTCATATCCCAAAGAGATTTAAAAAAGATTTGTATGCACAAAAATATTCTTAATATTTCTTTTCATAATGGCAGATAATTGGAAATTGAGGGGATTCCCATCATATTGTGGTATTTGATTTTTATGGAAGACTGTTGGGCTAAAAAGAAATGATAAGCAAGATTTTTTCAGAAAAACCTGGACTTACATGAACTGATGCAAAGTGAAGTGAGCAGAACCAAGAGAGCATTGCACATAATAACAACATCATACAACGATTAACTGTGAGTGATAGCTATTCTTAGCAATACAGTTTTAAGACAGTTATGAAAGACTAAAGATGAAGAATGTTATTCACCTCTATACAGAGAACTGAGAGAGTCAAAATGCAGATCAAAACAAACATAAAAAAATATTTATTTATTTGTGGTGGGGGGGGGCAAAGTGAGTCTTGTGTTCTTTTTTGCAACATTCCTAATGTGGAAACATGTTTTATATGACTGCATATGTATAATCTATATCAAAGTGCTTACCTCCTCAAGGAGGAGGAGTGGAGGAAAGGAAAGTACTTAGCACTTAATTGTATTTTTAATGAATGTTGAAATTTTTTTTTACATATAATTGGAAAAATTATTTTAGAAAAATCCCAAAAATATGTCTGTTCTTTGCTCAGAAAGTCAAGGCAAACATATCTGTCATGGCTTATTGGCCATAGTTTTAGGTGTGAGGAACACAACAATGCCTTATACTTGAGGTAGTCATCTCTCAAATATGCAACCTGTGAGTGCACATTGAGGTGAGATAGTCTTGGGATAGGCACAGGAGTTTTTAGGTATTAATAATGGTACCATTCAGTGCTGAAAAAACCTGCAAGCACACCCCTAATCAGTGCAGATTATAGGCCTGTATGATTTAGAACAGAGATATCTTCTATAGTTTAGTAAGCCAAGCATTATCCAGATACTGGCAGATAACATTTCAGATATTTTAATGAAGATAAAATGCAATGTAATTAGTTATTTATCTGTATTCTAATAAACATAAATTTTTCATTTATTAGAAAAGAAAGTTAAATCATATTTACATCATATTAGTGACATTACATCATTCTTATGTTGACTCAGCATAGCTGTGGAGACTGTGCTCTGTTTCAGTGAAATCACTCCCTAGCTTGCTCCTCTTCACCTAAATTTCTTACAGATCTCAGCTTCAAAAACATCAAACATAATGAAAATTGAAAGTCACAAAAGAGATAGTTCATAGACACTTCCCTGGAGATCCCTTGTGCTTCAAGGTCTTGTCAAAAACTTTCTTCATGTGTTGGAACTAACCTTTGTGGCATTTAGTCAGCAACTCCAACCAACACTTTTCTTGAGAACAGTACAGCATCAATGCACACATCATTGCAACCATTGATCAGAATAATTCAAAAAGAATTTCTGTTTTCATAGTCAGAAGGAAATTAGATATCATTTTGGGAAAAAGTGTTATTATTGTTGCAATTTGGAAACCATAGCAAGATGATGTCTGGAAATGTAGACTCAGAATTATAGAATATTAGAACTAAAACAACTTTACGGATCATCTAGTATAACTCCCCCATTTTAAAAAGGAACAAATGGAGACCCACATGAGTGACTGAGGCTCCAAGAACAAAGTTCAAAATTTAAGAGTCATCTGTGTAGAGTTGCTAGGTGAGGCTATAGGAGTGAGTGAAGCAATAAGGGAAAGAGAGCAGAGAGAAAAGAGAATGATGGGCAGATTCCACTACAGGATAAAGAAGGAAAGAAAAAAAAATCATGGAATGACAAAAATCAGGAAGAAAACGAGCAGGATACATGCAAATGTCATGCAGGCTAAAGGAAAGAAGATGAGAAGTGGGATAGTGTCTCATGTTAAATGCTTAGGAAAAGTCAGGGAGAGTGGAGCCCGGGAAAAAAGTCAACAAATTTCATCACTTGTGATCTTTTAGTAGAGTGATAGAAATGGAATCCAGATTACAAGAAATTATAGTGAGTGGGTATGTTATGATATTAACAAGAATGACAGCAAGCCAAAAATCTACTAACTTCCTATCAAGGGTCAGTATTTATGCATCATTCTAGTTGATAATGTATTTGTGTTGAAGGCTATGGAGATCCCAGAAGGGGCAGTTCCTCTGTAGGCCAAAAAGGTCACAGGTTAGCTCCCAGATATTGTACAATCATACCTGTGACCCTTTATGATCATACCATAGCTTAGGCCTCAACTGTAATTCAGGAATTCCCATGTTAGAGAACACAGTCAATATATTGATGATATTATTGAAAGAGAGATGATAGATAGATAGATAGATAGATAACTATATATGATAGATGTAGATATGCCAATAGAAATAGTATTTATTAAGCATTTATTATGTGGCAGGCATTATGCTAAGCAATAGAGAGTCAAATACTAGCAAGGAAGACAGTGCCTCCTCTCATTGAGCTTGAATTCTAATGAGAGAAGTAGAAAAGTGATGCAGTCACTGGCATGTCAGGTAGGGATAGCTAGGAAGTGGCATGGAGATTTGGTTCTGGGCAAAATATGGAGAATGTTCATTCATCATCTAATGAAAGGATGATGAGAACGATAAATAAAGTGAAGAAAATGTAATGGCCATTTAGTTGCATTGAGATCGGGTACAAAACAAGGTAAGAACACCTATCAGAGTCCAAAGCAATCAAAGGCGGAGTCCAAGTATTCAAGGCAGGGGGGAGATGAAGATGAGAGTTAGAGAAGAGGCACATGATGTAGACACGAGGAAAAGCAGGCTACAGTTACCACCCTAACAGAATTTAGTTTGGGGATGAAAATATGCTGTGCGGATATTAACTCTTCAGACTTGCCTTTTTTTGTCAGGGAGGGTGGAGTACCAAGCCCACCTTTCACCAGACTGGTTTCTTCATGTTTTCTCAAATACAATTTAAGCCCTTTGTTCATATTTTAGCCCAAACCCCAAAAATTCTCTCTCTCTTTACCCAGTTCAAATGTTTATTTTCTTGACTCAGCTCTTTCATGAAATCTTTCAGGAATACCCTTGCCCACACTAATCTTCTTTCTCTGAATTCCTATAACATTAATACTTCTGAACTACATAAAAGTATTTAGTTGTTTAATGACTGTCAAGGTTTTTCTCCAACTAGCTTATGAATTCACAGGTCAATAACTGAGTCTTCTCTTTATGCATCCCACATAAAACTTAGAACAGAGCAAGGGACTCATTAGGTGCTTTACAATACTGGCTTCAGTTAAAAACATACAGGAAATCAAGTCCAGTCTGATGGCACCATGTGGGTGTAATGAAATAAGGGACACTTTAATGAAGCAGCTGAAGAGTAGTAACACAAACATAAGGATTAATTCTGAAAGAAATATTTTGGGAACTAAGCAACGTTGATGGGATAAATACATGTCCAGGAAGTACACAGACCATATTTTCTTGGTGCATTGTAAGGAGGCAAAAGTTATGTATACTTAAGTGTCATTGAATTGAACAGCATCTTCCAGGTTTATAGCAGTAAGTTAAGTGAGACATCTTTTGCATCATTGTGTTAAATAGAGCATTATACTTTCACCTCTGATAAATGGAAATGAAAGGATGAAAAAAGTGCAACATGGAACTTCGGAGAAGTGTAAAGAAGAAAGTCAGGAAACTATGATAATTATAGAAAAGGTCTTTAAGCCAGTGAGTACAGGAAGTGTCTACATTCTTTTGTTTTGTTTTGTTTTTCAAAAAATAAATATAAATTAAAGACAGCTTTTAAGAGGCTCATTGATAACAGATTATTTCTGATAATTCCTATAAACCTACCCTTCCCCTTTCAAATAGATCATGAAGCCTGATGGCAGTGTGGGAAGTGACCTTCTACCCCCATTACTTCAAAATAGAAATAATTATACTGAGACAATGAGAATGGTGAATTGAGTGCTAAAATTTGAATTGGGAAAAAGTGGGTTCAAAATCTTTCTTAAATCCTTTCTTTACCTTGTTATGTGGGTAAGTCATTAGATCTAGTCCCAAATTTCCTTATCTGGGATGGAATTTGTAACCTTGACATGACTAAGTCAAGTCTAATCTAGCCTGGAAAACTCACTTAGCTGAACCCTAAGGGCTAGGTCAATTGTCCTTTCCTAGCCCTTATTTAGCCACATGGTTTAGAGTGGACATAGTTCTAGAAAGTCTGGCCCCTTCTGATTGGTGACCCTTTTCCTTCACTCATTGGCTCATATAGTCCCTTACCTTGACAGGGGAATTATTTTACTTATAATAAGTTAGGTTATGCTTCACAAATCTATGGGTTCCCCCAAGAAAAGAATGGTAAGGAAGACATACTCAATGTACAATAACGGATCTAAAAGGGAATAGGGAACTTATTCTTACATACATGGAAAAGGCTAAATGTAAAAACCAACTCAAGCAAAACAAAACAGACACTTCACAAACACACATTAATAGGACACACTTCAGTAACTTAACTTAGAACTCTTACTGGCAACATTCTCCTCAGAAGATATTCAACAAACCATAAATCACTTCGTTGGTTTACTTCTTTGGCATTTTATATATAACCTTGGCATTGTATTCCACTCTAAAGTTGAAAGTTTCTGCTCTAGCTTCCCCCATAGTAGCAAAACATTGCTTTGGTAGGCACAATTGCTGCTATTACTGTGGACATCATAGATACTGTACACACAGTCCTCCTGACCTTTCAAATGGATAAAATTCCTTCTAAATCAGGAAAAACACATTTTAAGATTTCTATTTTTTTTTACATGCTCAGTAAAGAAAATAAGAAATGGAGGCATAAGTTTGATTAGGCAGGACATGTGTTCATCATCACATGAAAGCTGGATGAGATTTCTTCCACCCAACTCGAGAATTGATGTGGCAGGTCCATCTCTTTGGTAGAGCTATTGAATTATTAGTTCTTTAAGTTAGGGACTCTTTGTCATATCCTATTGCCTCAGCAAATTCAAGCATAGCCAGAAACTTCTTATACACCACCCTCTACAAATTTCTACAAAGGCAGTCAGAAGCTGGCAGAAAGTATCTGCGCATAGTGTTTAAAAAACCATAATGCATAATGATCCTATGACATAAAGGAATGCAAAATATAAAAAAGTAAATATTTCCTCACAAAGTAATGCCTACTTAAAAACAACAATAAAAAGTTTTGAACTAAGGGATTGTTTCAAACCATGACTGGTGTTTTTGTCTCCTTGATAACTTCTTTACATTAACATTTTGAGCTTTAGTTCAAAATGTGGGTGCTACATCTGGGTGTATTGTTGTTATGCTAATTAGATTTAATGTTAGAATAATATGATCTCCACATTATGGAGAACATGAAATCTCACTACAACAAACATTTTTTAAGCCTTGATTAAGTTCTAGGGGACACTATGGTAGGAGTCTACAATCTTTGCAGAGATAAATAAGTGAAATACAATTTTAAGAGGAAGAGAAAACTAAAAATTAGGGATATCAGGAAATGATTCCCATAGGAAACCTTGAAGGAGGCTTACATTCTAAAAGATGTAGGTAAGGAGACAGTGTTTGTCAAGCATGGGGAAAAGTAGTGTAAAAACATGGAGGTTGGAGATTGAGTGCCTAGGTTCAAAAGAAAAAAAAAATTCCAGTTTTTCTAGATCATATAGTTTATAAAAGATGGCTACTGCAAATAACTTTGAAAAGGTGTATTAGAGAAAGAATGAGAAGAAATGAAAAGAATAAGCAATATCTTAAGGTTGGATGACTATTGTTCAGGTGGTTCTATACAAGTGAAGATTATGTATTTTCAACAAGTCTGTCCATAAGGAGATGTTAACTGTTGCTGGCCCATGTATACTAACTAGGATCTTCCCAGAAGCAGTCCATAGCCACTATAATGATCGAAAGATAAATAGTACTTTCCTGGGCAAATCCTGTTGTGTAAAAAGTAAGAAAACCTTGCCTGATAATTTAGATTTACATCTTCTGCCCACATGTATACATTCTTCTGGTGCCTCCTTGGCCTGGGTTTACCAAGTGGTCTTCATATGCTACACACTAACACACCAAAGCTTTGAAGTCAAATTAGCCATTTCAATATAAGATATGAAAAAAGTAGCTTTAAGGAAAACCCCAAAGACTTTTGGGATTTAGTATCATGAGGTAAAAAGAGCTCTAGATATTGAAGTCTGGATATCTAAGTTCAAAGTTTAGTTCCCACATGAGGTATGTCATTCTGGGTGAGTCATTTTTACCTCTCTGAGCCTGTCTTTTTTTTTAATCTTTCAAGTAAAAATATAATAGCATTTTTACAACCTACTTTATATGGTTTCAGAAATATCTTTGCAGGGAAATATCTCTCTAATCCTCATAGACAGTGAGTTATTTGGGGCATCTAAATATCACTCTTGAATTAGAGAACTTCACACTTATTGTTATCCTCATGATCCCCTTATGACTATTGTAGAAAATAACTTGGCTTAAGTGCCTCTATTTTAATACTGTCCTGTTTATGAAGATCAATGCAGCGTTCATTTTTGGCCCCAACCCCTCCTTCTGAAACCTCAAGCTGTCTCCCTTGTCTAGGAAGATATTTTTTTGCTATGTGAATCAGCAAAATATTACCTGCAGGTAATAATTGAATCCATGTCCATTATTCATTTTCTGTTTTATCACAGGATATATAAAATAATATATTTGGGAGTATTCTGGCTCAAATAGCAAACTTGACCCATTAAAAATGTATTTTCTTCTCATTATATGAAAAGTATTCTCTTCCCCATTTTCCCACCCTGCTGCATTCCTTTGGACTCCATGTTGCCCACAGAAAACTAATCATCAGGAAACTCATTATCCTATGAGATGACATCAGTCTATTGACACCTCATCAAGTACCATCAATGCCCTCTCCTGCTCTGATTAGATAGCTGGACAGTGAAGCAAAGAAGTCATCCCAAAACTTTTATTTAAACATGGTTCCCTAGGAAGGTGGTAGCCAAAATGGCACAGAGAAGGCAGAAAGTTTCCCTCAGAAACAAATATTAAATTGGGCCTCTAAACAGATTCTGGAGTGATAGAACCTACAAAAAATAGAGTGAAAATATTTTCCACCTTACAGTAGCTTAGAAGGACTTCAGGCAAGGTCTGTCTCACTTAGGTAAAAGGGGCATGGAGCCCAGCATAGGCAGTGTCTGCGCAGCTCAGCACAAGGCTGTTAGTCACAGTAAAGGTCAGAAACCAAGGGCTCTGGGTCCTGGCTCAGCCGGCAAGCGGAACAACAGGTCAGCTGTGAGGCCTCCAGACGCAAGTCTGGAGAAGCAGAAGGCAAGTTGTTAGCCACAGAAACCAGGCAAAAATAGGCTTGACTAGACCAGGCCATCAAAGTGCAGTTTGCAAGCTACTTGCACCTGAGGCCACAGTACACAAAGCCAGTGAGCAGGCCTCTGGCCCCCAGCACAAGAAGCTTGAGACAGTGCCCTCTCTGCCCCAGGAGCAATGCCATGACACAGGCCAAAAAAATGAACAAGAAACAAAAAAAGAACCTTGATCATAGAAAATTACTATAGTGACAGGGAATATCAAAACACAAACTCATAAGAGGACAATATGTTTACATCCAAAACCACAAAGGCGAGTATGAATTGATCTCAAGCCCCAAAAGCCTTGGAAGAGCTAAAAAGGGAATTTTAAAGTCAAATAAATGAGATAGAATAAAAATTGGGAAAAGAAAAGAGACATATTTAAGAGAGTGTCAACAGCTTGGAAGAGGAAGGACAAAAATTGACTGTAGAAAGCAATTCCTTAAAAAAATACAATTGGCCAAATGGAAAAAAAATCCACTGAAGAAAACAACTCTTTAAAAAGTAGAATTGGCCAAATTGAAAAAGGAGGTACAGAAACTAACTGAAGAAAATAAGTCTTTAAATAGATTGGGGAAAGTGGAAACTAATGACTCTACAAGACATCAGGAACCATATGAAAAAAGGAAGAAAATGTAAAATACTTCATTGGAAGCAAACAAATAAACAAAAAAAATACAATCAAACAACTTACCTGGAAAATGGATGTAGGAGAGATAATTTGAGATAAATTATTGGATTAACTGAAAGCCATGATTGATAGCCTACATGGCATCCTTCAAGATATTTTCAAGAAAAAACTGCCCTGATATCCTAGAACCAAAGGGAAAAATAGTCATTGAAAGAATCCACTGGTAACCTCAAGAAAGAGATCCCAAAATAAAAAAAAACTACAAGGAATATTGTAGCCAAATTCTAGAATTAACAGGTCAAGGAGAAAACAGAAAGAAACAACTTAAATATTGTGGAACCCCAGTCAGGATTACACAAGATTTAGGAACTTCTACATCAAATGATAATAGTGCTTAGAATATGATATTCTGGAAGGAAAAGCATCTTGGATTGCAGCCAAGAATCAACTACCCAGCAAAAGTGAGCATAATCTTTCAGGGGAAAAGATGAACAATCAATGAAAAAGGGGACTTTCAATCATTCCTAATGAAAAGAACAGAGCTGACCAGAAAATTGGATCTACAACTACAAGACTCAAGAGAAGCATAAAAAGGTAAACAGGGAAGAAAAAATATGTTGTTCAATAAGGTTAAACTGTTTACATCCCTAATCAGGATATTAGTAACTCTTGAAAACTGTATCTTTATTAGTGCAGTTAGAAGGGGAGTTAGAAAGAGAGTGTGGGTATAAATTGATTTTGATGGGTTGACATAAAAAAGGTTTAATTAATAGGTAGAAAAGAATTATAAAAAGGAAGAAGAGAGGCAAACTAAGACAAATTAAATCAATGAAGAGGCACAAAAGACTTATTAGAGTAGAGAAAGAAGAAAGGGGGTGAGCATTGTTTGAATCTTACTCATTTCAGATTTGGCTCAAAGGGAAATAGGAAAAGAAAGAGGAAAGAAAAAATGGATGGTGGATGGAAGGGAGGTCAGCAAGAAGTGCAGAAGTAGAAGGGGAAAGGGGAAATAAAAGGGAGTGGGGCTGATGGAAGGGAGGGCAAACTGAGGGAGGTGGTCATCAGAAGGAAAACAGTGGTGAGGAGAACAGGGTGAAAGGAGAGAGAAAAGTATAAACAAGAGGGAAAATAGGTTGGAGAGAAAGACACAGATAGTAGTCATAACTGTGAATGTGAATAAGATGAACTCTCCCATAAAATGGAAGCAGATAGCAGAATGGATTAAAAACCATAATCCTACAATATTTTGTTTACAAGAAACACATTTGAAACATGGGGAAACATACAAGGTAAAGGTAAGAGGCTGGAGCAGAATGTTATGCTTCAGCTAAAGTAAAAAAAAAAAGGAATGGTAGCAATCCTAATTTCAGACAAAGCAAAAACAAAGATAGATCTAATTAAAAGAGATAAGGAAGGACACTATATCCTCTTAAAAGGCACAATAGACAATGAAGCAATATCATCACTTAACATATATGCACCAAGTGGTATAGCACATAAATTCTTAGAGGAGAAGTTAAAGGAGTGACAGAAAGAAATAGACAGCAAAACTACACTAGTGGGGGACCTCAACTTCCCCCCATCTGAACTTGATCTAATCTCAAAGTAAACCAAAAAGGAACTTATGGAGGTGAATAGAATTCTAGAAAAGGTAGATATGATAGAATTCTGGAGAAACCTGAATGGAGATAAAAAAGAATATACCTTTGTCTTAGTGGTACATGTCACATACTCTAAAATTGACCATATACTAGGGCATAAAAACCTAAAATTCCAGTGTCGAAAGGCAGAAATACTTAATGTATTCTTTTTAGATGAGGATGAAATAAAAAAGTGATTTGTAACAAAAGACCATGGAAAGATAAACTAAAAATTAATAGGAAACTAAATAATCTAATCTTAAAGAATGAGTGGGTCAAAAAACAAATCATAGAAACTATTAATAACTTCATTCAAGAGGATGACAATAATGAGACAACATACCAAAACTCATGGGATGCAGCAAAAACAGTTCTTAGGGGAAGTTTTACATCTCTAAATGTTTACATGAATAAAATAGATAAAAAAGAGATCAATGAATTAGGCATACAACTGAAAAAGCTAGGAATAGAACAAATTGAAAATCTCCAATTAAATACCAAATTAGAAATACTGAAAACCAAAGGAGAGATTAATAAAATTGAAACCAAGAAAACTATTGGAGTAATAAAATTAAGAGCTGGTTTTATGAAAAAAAATACAATTGATAAATCTTTGATCAATTTGATTAAAAAAAGAAAGAAGAAAACTAAATTAACAGTATCAAAAATGAAAAGGGTGAATTAGCCTCCAATGCAAAGGAAATTAAAACAATAATTAGGAATTATTTTGCCCAATTGTATACCCATAAATTTGACAATCTTAAGGAAATGGATGACTATTTACAACAACATAAATTGCCCAGGAAAACAGAAGAGGAAATAAAATACCTAAATGAACCCATCTCAGAAAAAAAACAAATTGAACAATCCATCAATGGCCTACCTAGGAAAAAATATCCAAGGACAGATTGTTTTACATGTGAATTCTATCAAATACATAAAGAACAATTAATTCCCATACTTTATAGACTATTTGGAAAAATAGGTGAAGGAATCCTACCAAATTCTTTTTATGACACAAATATGGTACTAGTACCTCAATCAGGAAGAGTCAAAAAGAGAAAGAAAATTATAGACCAATTTCCCTAATGAATATACCTGCAAAAATTTTAATTAAACATTAGCAAAAAGACTACAGTAACTTATCACAAGAATAATTCTCTATGATCAGGTAGAATTTATTCCAAGAATGCAAAGATGGTTCAATATTAGGAAAACTATAAGCATAATTGATCATATCAACAAGAAAACTAGTAGAAACCATATGATTATCTCAATAGATGCAGAAAAAGATTTTGACAAAATATAACACCCATTCCTATTAAGAACACTAGAAAGCATAGAAATAAATGGAGTCTTCCTTAAAATTATAAGTCGCGTCTACCTAAAACCATCAGGAAGCATTATATGTAATGGGGATAAGCTAGATTCATTTCCAGTAAGATCAAGTGTGAAACAAGGATGTTCATTATGACCCCTATTCTTCAATTTGGTACTAGAAGAAAAAGAAATGGAAGGAATTAGAACAATTAAAGAAGAAAGTAAGATATCACTCTTTGCAGATGATATGATGATTGATTTATAGAATACTAGAAAATCAAGTAAAAAACTACTTGAAATAATAGAAAAAAAACTTTAGCATAGTTTCAGGATATACAATAAATCCACATAAATCCTCGGATTTCCTATATATTACTGATAAAGCCCAATAGCAAGAGATAGAAAGATAACATCCATTTAAAGTTACTGTAGACACTATAAAATATTTGGAGTCTACTTGCCAAGACAAACTCAGGGCCAATATGAACACAATTATAAAATACTTATCACACAAATAAAGTCAGATCTAAATAAATGGAAAAAAAACCCATCAATCAATCATGGTTAGGCTGAGTTAATATAATAAAAATGATAACTTTACCTAAATGAATTTACTTATTCAGTGTCATATCAATCAAACTACCAAAATATTTTAAAGAGCTGGATAAAATAATAGCAAAATTCATTTGGAAGAACAAAAGGTCCAGAATATGAAGGGAATTAATGAAAAGAAATGCTAGGGAAGGTGGCCTAGCAAAGCAGATATTAAACTGTATTATAAAGCAGCAGTCATCAAAACTACTTGGTACTGGCAAGTGCCAACAGAGATGGTGGATCAGTGGAATAGGTTAGGTATGCAAGATGTAGTAGTCAATGATTACAGCAATCTACTCTTTGATAAATCCAAAGAAACCAGCTTCTGGGCTAAGAATCCACTATTTCACAAAAACTGCTGGGAAAATTGGAAAACGTTATGACAGAAACTTGGCATAGACCAATATCTTACACTGTATACCAAAATAAAGTCAAAACGGGTTCATGATTTAGGATTAAGTGCCGATACTATAAGCAGTTTGGGAGGGCAAGGAATAGTTTGCCTGTCAAATGTATGAGAAAGGGAAGAATTTATGACCCAACTGAAGACATAGAGTGCTATGAAATGCAAAATGGATAATTTTGATTATGTTAAATTGAAAAGTTTTTGTATAAAAAAGCCAATGCAACAAAGATTAGGACAAAAATCTTTACAACCAGTGTTTCTGATGAAGGTTTCATATCTGAAAGATACAGGGAACTGAACCAGATTTATAGGCATACAAATCATTCCCCAATTTAGAAATTGTCAAAGGATATGAATAATAAGTTTTCAGAGGATGAAATAAAAGATATCTATAGTCATATGGAAAAATTCTCTAAATCTCTATTGATTAGAGAAATACAAATCAAAACAACTCTTAGGTACCACATCTCTCCTGTCAGATTGGCTGACATGACAAAACAGGAAAATGATAAAAGCTGGAGAGGATGTGGGAAATGTAGAACATTGTTACATTGTTGCTGGAGTTGTGAACTGATCCAGCCATTCTGGTGAGCAATTGGGACCTATGACCAAAGGGCTATAACAATGTTCATATCTTTTGACTCAGAAATACCACTTCCAGGGCTATATCCCAAAGAAATTATACAAGTGGAAAATGGACCTGTATGTACAAAAATATTTATAGCAGCTCTGTGCGTTGACAAAGGATTGGAAGTCAAGGGGAGGCCCATCAATTGGGGAATGTTTAAACAAATTGTAGTATATGAATGTAATGGAATACTATTGTGTAATAAGAAATGAGGAGCAGATGGACTTCATTATAACCCTGAATGACTTATATGGACTGATGCTGAGTGAAGGGAGCAGAACCAGGAGATCATTATTTATGATTATAGTCACATGGTATTTGTAAGCAATGCAAGGTTCAAAGAGAGCTCCAGAAGACTCATGATGGATAAAGTTATGCATATCCAGGGAAAGTATTATGGAGTCGGAATGCAGATTGAGGCAAACTATTTGCTCTCTTTTTTTCCTCATTTGTTGGTTTTGTTTCTCCTTTTTCATGATTCATTCAATTGGTTATAATTCCTCTTTACAGCTGTACTATTATGTAAATAAGTTAAATGTGAAGGTATATGTATAGCCTACATTGGATTACATGCCACCTTGGGTGGGGAGGGGGCAGGAGACGGAGGGAGAGAAAATTTGGAATCCAAAAGCTTGTGGAACTGAGTGTTGTAATCTAATCTAATCTAATCTATCTATCTATCTATCTATCTATCTATCTATCTATCTATCTATCTATCTATCTATATACAATTTCATCAAAGAGAATGACCACAATAAGACAATATATGAAAATTTATAGGATGCAGCCAAAGTAATTCTTAGGGGGAAATTTATATTTCTAAATGCTAGCATGAATAATATACAGAAAGAGAGAGATCAATGAACTGGGCATACAACTAAAAAAGCTAAAAAAATAAATTAAAATCCCCAATTAAACACCAAATTATAAATTTGGAGCATCAAAGGAGAGATGAATAAAATTGATGTTAAGAGAACTTTTGAACTAATAAATAAAACTAAGACCTACTTTTATAAAAACCCAAAATATAAATAAACCTTTGACTAATTTAATCAAAAGAAGAAAAAGAAATTACCAATATAAAAAATGAAAAGGGTAAATTCACCACCAATGAAGAGGAAATTAAAACAATAATTAGCAGATATTTTGCCCAACTGCATTCCAAAAAATCCCTCAATCTAAGCAAAATGGATGAACATTTACAAAAATACCAATTGAGCAGAATAACAGAAATAGAAATAAAATGCCTGTATAACACTATTTTAGAAAAAGAAATTGAATAAGCCATCAATAAACTCCCTAAAATCTCCAGAGAGAGAAGGATTTATGAATGAATTTTAGCAAGCATTTTAAGAAAAATTAATCCAATACTATATAAATTGTCTGGAAAAATATGCCAAGAAGGAGTGGTTCTGATAATTGGGAAGAGCCAGAACAGAGAAAGAAAATTATAGACCAATTCCTTTAGTGACTATTGATGCAAATTTTTAAAATAAAATATTAGCAAAGAGATTACAACAATTTATCACTAGGATAATACACTATGACCAGGTGGGGTTTATACCAGCAATATATAATTAGATCAATATTAGGAAAACCATCAGCATAACTGACCATATCAATAACAAAACTGCAAGAAATCAAAGGATTATCTCAATAGATGTAGAAAAAAAGGGAAATGGATCCACATGTAGAAAAATAATTATTACAACTCTTATTGTAGTGGCTAAGAATTGGAAATTGAGGAGATACCCATCAATTGGGGAATGGCTGAACAAGATGTATTATATGCATGCAATGAAATTCTATTGTTCTATAAGAAATGATGAGCAGGTGGATTTCAGAGAAACCTAGAAAGACTTACATGAGCTGACGCTGAGTGAAGTGAGCAGAACCAGGAGAACATTGTACATAGTAATAGCAACAATGTAAGATGACTAACTTTGATAGACCTCGCTCTCTTCATCAATGCTATGATCTACAACAATTTCAAAGACTCATGATGGAAAATGCCGTCCACATCCAGACAATGACTATGGAGTCTGAATGCTGATTGAAGCATACTATTTTCTCTTTTTATTTATTTTTTTCTTTCTTGTGGCTTTTCTCTTTTGTTCTGATTCTTCTTTTGCAACATGACTACTGTGGAAATGTTTGATATGACTGTACATGTATAAGCTATATCAGATTGCCTGTTGTCTTGGTGGTGGGAGGGAAGGACAGAGGGAGAAAAAAATTTTGGAACACTTTATTTTAGAAAAGTGAATGTTGAAAATTATCTTCACATGTAATTTGAAAAATATAAATATATTAACCAAAAAGAAAGTTAAAACAAATAAACAGGCCTCCAAGGCCAACTGTCTCTTCATTTCTGACAAAACTATACCTTTAGATTGGACTCATCGTGACCCGGCACCAGGGTCTACCTTGTCTCTATTTCTTTTCCTTGTGTGTGTTGTGTTCCTCCATTAGATTGTAACTCCTTGAGGGTAGGGACAATTTTTATTTTTCATAAGTGTATGTTCAGTATTTAGCACAGTGTCTGGCACATAATACATACTTTAAAATATTTATTTACTGTTTATTGACTGACCATTAACTGATATATAATAATACAACATATACATATGCACATTTTACTTATGCATTTATGTGTATATAAATATATTCCACATATATGTATATGTAACATCCTTTTTAAGAAAATATATCCCGGCTACTAATTTCAATTTGGTCTGTGACTTATCACATCCCCAGATCCCCAGTTATCTAATTATCTCCAGTGGCTCAAAAACACCTGCGAAGGATTATCTAAATCTCAATAGATGTCTATCAAACCAAGGTGAATGATAGCCTTTCCGAGTGTAAACACAACAAAGTGCCTCATGCTCTGGAGCAACACAATTCAATTTTTCAATTTGTAGGGGCTTGCAATGGATTCAGCACACACAAGAGCATTATAGGATAAAAATGTTTTCTTATTTTAGAATGTAGGATTATTCAAAGCTTTTTATTAAAATCAGCTGGCCAACCAGCAAGAAACTAATTCTTTAAGCATAGTCTTCAATCCTTTAAGTATTTGAGAATACACACACAAAAACCAGACACACATATATGTACAAATATGTTAATTACTCATATATACACGTGTATATATAGTGCATGTATATACATATGTAATATAATTATACATGATATAATAGATGATATTTTATAATTTTTATTATATTGTCAGAGATCATAGGAGTGTATGATTTAGAGCTGGAAAGAAACCTTAAAAGACCATTTTGTTGAAAGTCCTTAATTTACAAAAAGCAAGTGTAGAGAGAGGATGTGAGTTGGATAAGGTAACATAGGTAATAAGAAACAGATCCAAATTTGAACTCTGATTCTCTGACTCCAAATACAATTAATTATTCGATTTAACATTCCTGACATAAGACATTCTATACCAACAAATTATATGGGGAGACTCAGATAGAACTTCATAGTTATATGTTTTTAAACATAAATATATTGAAAAGGTAAGAACAAAACAAACATTTACTAAGTGCCAAGTGCTGTGCTATGCACTTTACATTTTCTTATTGTATCCTCACAACAACCCTGGGAGGTAAAGGCCCCTCATCTGACAGTTGAAGAAACTGAGACAGACAACTGTTAAGTGACTTGCCTAAAGTCACAAAGCTGGTGTCTTAGATGGGATTGGAATTGAGATCTTCCTGGAGTACCAATGTGTTGCCTAGATTTGCCTGGCATATTTACATAATTTCTCTCTTTGCTGCCATTTTAATGCAAGATTCTATTTCCTTTCCCCCTGCCACTTTAGCTGGATGTGCTTAGAAGTCTACGGGAAAGGGAGAGACAAAGAGACCCTGAGCAATTCGTAGAATTTTAACAGAACCCTAAAATTTCAGAGTTGAAAGTGATCTCATAGGTCGCTGAATCCAACCCTGTAACTGAGAATACCACTTATTAACATTTTTTGGTCAAGTAATCACACTGTTATTTCCATGAATGGCAGGAAATGCATCCCTTTTAAGGAAGTTCCTTATTTTCCCCCTGATGCCAAGCTTAAATTTCTCATAATTATTTAGTTATAAAGTCACATTTGTCCATTGATGATAAACAACAAACACAGAAACCCTGAGAATCATGAAAAAGTGGCAATATATGTACACAAGAAGAGAGATTTGAAATATATTCTCATGCTGACTTGCCATAATTACAACACATTTGTCCACCTTCCAGGCACAAATTCCATTTGGTTAAATCAACACTTACCATGCTTATGGCCATGAGTTACATATAAACACATCCCATTATAAATCAAGTATTTCCCTAAATCCCAGTGACTGGCAAAGGAGAAATTGATTCTGACATGGCAGGACTTTCCCAGTGTGTACCTTTTTAAATTATTAAACAAAACCTAGAGAAAATGGAGTCATAAAGAAGAAATGTTCAAGTTCCATTTTTTTAAAGTAGGAAAACAGATGAATAGAAATTTAAATGCTTTAAGTAATAGTTTAAAAAGACTAAAGGCATTTTCTTTCCTTGAGTCTAAAAAGAAGAGACAGAAATCACAAAAGGAACATTATTCCAGTTCCTAAAAGCTCTGAACAATGCCTCCACCTGAAATCCTGTTGCCTGTTTAATGTTTTTCATTCATGCTTAGCAACACAATGATCAACATTAATTTCAAAGGGATAAAATCTCGCTTTGCTCAAATATAACTTTTATGGTTGCAACCAAATTGGTGACATCAATGGTTCTATAATTTAATTGGCTAAGAAGTCCCAGTTGTGGCATAAAATAATGAATTCAGAGATTAAACAATTTAAAGCAAATGTATTCCTATAGTGAAAAGATTACAGTATAAAACAATCAAGTAAAGTTTACTTTTAATTTATTCTTATCTGTTTCACTTTAGTCAGAAAATAGTATCAAGAAAAAAATATCCATAAAAGGAAATTTAATATATCACTGAATTAAAAAAAATAGCATTGTAGCATTAATTCACTATCAGCCAATAAGACTCAGGAAGCATAATGCTTCAAAGGATTCAGATTTTCATCATAAGAGACATGCCTCCATGATAAAAAAAAATCTATGGTTATCTTAAGATCTTTATTCTAGAGATTGAGTGAGATAATAATGCCCGTATATGCTGCTGTGTTCAGAATACATTTTGATTGTTATATTCAATTCTTGAAATGATATTTTAGTAAGAAAAATGAAAAAAGTGAAAGGTATTTGGTGTACAAACTGAATAGAGATAATGCATTATAATGCATTGTGAGGATGAGTTGAAAGAACCAGTCATATTTAGATTTAATAATTGAAGGCTTGGGTGAGCTGGGTTGGAGAGGAGAGGTATAATAGCTCTTTTTACCTATTTTAAAGACTGTCTTGCTAAAGAGGCATTTTCTGGCTTGCCCCACAGGATAGAACTAGGATTACATGTTGAAAGTTTAAAACTAGACTTAGACTTGAAATAATGGGGGGAGGGGACTCCTAATAATTATAACTGTTTCAGAATCTAATGAGCAAAACTACCCAGAGAGGCAGTATTTTCCTTGTTAGAATTTCTCAAGTAAAGGCGGGATTACCTTTTATCAAGGATGCTTTTGAAGATATTCATGCATAGATGACAGATTGGAGTAGATGGCATTTGGGTTTCCTTCCAACTCAATTATTCCGAGTCTAAATAGAATCATATGTAATGTTCAGAAATGTTCTCCAATCTTATATAGTTATCTTTATAACTTTTATATAGCACATATCACCTTCATAGATAAACACTTCTAATTAGGCTTAAACATCTGAAATTTTGAGCATATGATATTACATCATTGTTTGAAATTATTTTTGGACTAGTTTGTAATCAAACAGCTTGATGTTCAATGATGGATTGTTTGTAAGATGGGAATGTGTATATAAGATGTAGCTATATGTCTCAAGGAATAAACTGCCCTAGTATTGATCTGGGATTTCAACAGCACGATGTGTTGTTACTGACACAGAAGACAATTCTTCCACAATCTCAGACAATTCTTATTCATTTCTTCCCTATAAATCATTCATAGATGATCAACTGAATGAGGTAGAGGTCTTTCTCTGGATCTTTTAATACTTCAGTGGCAGAATGGGAAGTGGGTCAGACTTGGAGCACCTTAATTTCCAACTTAGCTTTGCTTGCTCACTGATTGTGACCATTGGCAACTCATTTAATATTTATAGGTGCATTTCTTCATAAAATGAATGAGGTAGAACAAACGAGTAATATCAAATTCAAATAGAAATATGGGATACTAATCCACATATAAGGATGCCAGGGAGTCAGATATTGACTTAGTTTCAAAATGTAATGTGTGTATTTGTATTTATTTTAAAAAATGTTTCTCAATTATATTTCAATCTGGTTTGGGCCACTCACAAAGTGTTACAGGTAATATGTGGCCTCTGGGAATTTTTTTTTTTACTTCTTTGGACTACACAATTACGAAAGTTTTTTATAAATTCTAAACTTATGGCTCTGTAATATATTTAGCTTCTACATGTGTTAATTTTTATTCTTAATATATTCCAGAATACCTCTTTTTTCCAGGTATACCTTCAATACATCTTCAAGTTATCATTGGCAATATCCTGCCAGTCACAACCTACTAACAATACTAGGAGTGTTTCTACTTTTCGATACTGTGATATTTTAGACACAATCTATAGCATTCCCAGAAGACACTTAGTGTCAAAGGTATACATTTTTAAGTGGTTAAAAGTTAGGAGTAATTGAAAGCATAAATTGTTTCTCAACTGAGATCCATCCAAATCATTTCATCACATGCAACTTTGGGAACCTCTTTGCATCCACTTTCTTTACCTAGTAAAGAAACTTATTTTAATGTATTTCAGATTGTTTCAATTATCTAAAGAGATAGTATAGTGATATTGAGGTTGATGTAATTTGGAATATATCACTTTTCAATAAAAGTACTTGTAGGATGATGCTATTTTGTTCCCCCCTCTTTTAGTTAGGATTTTATTTTTACCCAGTTATATGTAAAAACAAATTTTAACATTCATGTTTGAAACTTTGAGTTCCAAATTCTCTCCCTTCCTCCCTCCCCACTAGCCCTCACTGAGAAGACAAGAATTCAATATATGTTATGAATGTGTAGTCATGCAAAACATTCTCATAATAGTCACGTTGTGAAAGAAAACATAGGCAAAGAAACCCTCAAGAAAAAAAAAAAGTAAAAATGTATATTGCAATCTGTATTCAGACACCATCAGTTCTTTATCTGGAGATGGATAGCATTCTTCATTATAAGTGCTTCAGAGTTCTCTGGGATCATTGCATTGATGGCAATAGTTAAGTCATTCACAGCAGATAATCTTAGAATAAATACTGCTGTTATCTTTTACACAGTACTTTCACTTTGCATCACCCCATGCAAGTCTTACCAGGTATTTCTGAGAGCATCCTCATCATCATACATTACAGCACAGTAGTATTCCACTAAAATCACATAACCACAATTTGTTCAGCCATTCCCCAACTGATCAATTCAGTTTCCTATTCTTGTCTACATAAAAGGGCTGCTATAAATATTTTTGTACATATAGGTCTTTTATCTTTTTTTAATGTCTTTTATGACGTAGATCTAGTAGTGGTATTGCTAGGCCGAAGCATATCCATGGTTTTTGTAAATTTGACTCAGTTCTCTGTGTCAGAAATGAGGCCTTTATCACAAAAACTTGCTTCAAAAATATTTTTTTCATAGTTACTATTGCCAATTGTATTTCTCTACATCCTGTGTCCTCCTGTTTAATCTATTCTCTCTCTCCTTTCATCCTATCCCTATGTTTCCTATGACTGCCCCAACCCCAAATTGCCCTCTCTGCTATGACACCCCCTTTCTCTTATACTTTTAACCTCCTACTTTTCTATAGGCTAAGACAGATTTTTTATGTCCAATTCAGTGTTTATGTTATTCCATCTTTGAGCCAATTCTGATCAGAGTAAGGTTCACTCACTCCCCCTCATATTTCTTCTCTTCCCCTCTCTGTAAAAACTTTTTCTTGACTCTTTTATGTGAGATAATGTACTCCATTCTACCTCTCCCTTTCCCCCTATATCTATTTAAATGTTTTCCCTATGACCGGCCTAACCCCAATCCACCCACTCTGCTATGATACCCCCCTTCTCTTTTTTTTTTTTTTTTTTGCTAGGGGGAAGGCAGGGCAATTGGGGTTAAATGACTTGCCCAAGGTCCCACAGCTAGTAAATGTGTCAAGTGTCTGAGGCCGGATTTGAACTCAAGTACTCCTGACTCCAGGGCCGGTGCTCTATTCACTGTGCCACCTAGCTGCCCTATACCCCACTTCCCTTATAGGTTTCACCTCTTACTTTCCTATAGGCTAAGAGAGACTTTTATGCCCAATTCAGTGTGTATGTGATTCCCTCTTTGAGTCAATTCTGATGCGAGCAAGGTTCACTCACTCTCCCTCATCTTTCTTCTTTTCCCCTTTCTGTAAAAGCTTTATCTTGCCTCTTTTATGTGAGATAATATATCCCATTCTACCTCTCTCTTTCCCTTTCTCTCTCTGTATTCCACTCTCACCCCTTACTTTTATTATTTTCATTTTTTTAGATATCATGCTTTCATATTCAATTCACCCCTGTACCCTCCATCTATTTCTATCTATATCTGTATCTATATCATCTATATCTGTATCTATATCTATATCTACATCTATATCTACATATTCCTTCTATCTGTCCTAATAATGAAGAAGTTCCTATGAGTTACACGTATCATTTTCCCATGTAGGAATGCGAGCAGTTTAATCTGATTAAGTCCCTTATGATTTCATTTTCCTGTTTACCTTTTTATGCTTTCTTGAATTTTTATTAAAAAGTCAAATTTTATATTCAGTTCTTGCCCTTTCTTCAAGAATTCTTGAAAGTTCTCTATCTCATTGAATGTCCATTTCCCCCCCCCCTTCCCCCGCCCCCCGCCCAAGAAGGATTATACTCAATTTGACTGAGTACTTGATTCTTAGTTGTAATCCTAGCTCCTTTGCCCTCTGGAATATCATGTTCCAAGCCATCTGATACTTTAATATAGAAGCTGCTAAATCTTGTGTTATCCTGACTATGGCTCCATCATATTTGAATTGTTTCTTTCTGGCTGTTTGCAATATTTTCTCCTTAACCTGAGAACTCTGGAATTTGACTATAATATTCCTGAGTTTTCATTTGGGGATCTCTTTCAGGAGGTGATTGGTGGATTCTTTCTATTTCTATTTGATCCTCTAGTTCTAGAATATAGGAGTGGTTTTCCTTGATAATATCTTGAAAGATGATGTCTAGGATCTTTTTTTTATCATGGCTTTCTAGTAGTTCAATAATTTTTAGATTATCTCTCCTGGCTCTATTTTTCAGGTCAATTGTTTTTCCAGTGAGATATTCCATATTATTTTTGATTTTTTAATTCTTTTGGTTGTTTTATTGTTTCTTAATTTCTCATAAAGTCATTATCTTCTATTTTCACAATTCTAATTTTTAAGGAATTATTTTCTTCACTGAGCTTTTTGTCAGGGTATGACTGCTTTCAGTGTGAAGAGTACTTTGTCCCAAGCTTCAGGGCTTTTGTGCTGCTATTTTCAGAGCTACTTCTACTCTGAAGTAATATGATACTTCTCTCCCAGCCTGTGCTGTGGTCTGTGAGGGCAGGCACTCTTTTATGCTGTGTAACCACCAGGAGGACTCCCTCTCCACAGCCACCACAAAGCTCTGCCACATTAGTGCTCCTCCTCCCTCAAGAACCGCCAACCAGGACTGCAACCCAGATCCAAGCAGAGAAAAGCAAGAGAAATTTGCCTCAATGCCAATAAAGAGATCTCTGCACTCCTGCTCTGATCATCTGCTTGATTCTTCCTACTGTGTATTTGACTGGAAGCAGCAACTGTGCTACTGCAGCGACCTCCACTGCCCCAGGTCTGGGGCCCAACCACACACTTCCCTGACCCAGATCCAGCAGTTTTCCCACTGACCTGCTCTGTTGTCTTTGGCATTTGTGGGTTGACAAGTCTGGTAACTGACATAGTTCAGTGATTCTGGGCCCTAATGCCTGCTCTGCCCAGTCTACTCCATGCCAGGACAGACCAGGCATGGAGTAGACTGGGCACCTTAAAGCTGTGGTGGTGGCAGCAGCACTGTTTTCAGAGATACTTCTAGGCAGCTGTAAATTTTCATTTCTTTTGAGGTGATATAATCCAAGGAGAGGTCATTACTCCTCTCCTAGCCTGTGCTCTGGTATGCAAGTGACCTCAAGCACTCTTCTCTGCCCTGGAGGTATGAAGAGGATTCCCTCTCCACAGCCACCACAAGCTTTGCCACAGCAGCACTCCTCTTGACCTCTGGACCACCAACCAGGACTGTGACTCAGATCCAAGCAGAGCAAAGGAAAAGAATCCTGTTTCAGTGCCAGCAAATAGATCCTTGCATTCTCACTTTGAACACATGCTCGATCCACCCACTTTCTGTGGGCCTGGAGCCTTGGAAGCTGCTGCTAGTGCTGCTGCCACCACCACAGCTGCCTCTGCCATCTGGGGCTGGGGCCAGACCATGCCCTTCTCTCACCCAGGTCTGACAGAGTTTTCCACTTACCTTATATGATGTCTTTGGTGTTTGTGGATTTAGAAGTCTGGAAACCACTATACCTGCCATGAGGCCAGTTCTACCCAGTTTACTCTGGTCTGGCCCAAGACCTATGCTGGGCTGTGCTCTGCTCCCAGTGATAGACCCTTCCTGTTGACCTTCCAGATTTTCTTGGGCTTGAGACTTCTTTCATTCTGTCATTTTGTGAGTTCTGTAGCTCCAGAATTTGTTTAGATTCACTTTTTACAGGTATTTGGAAGGATTTGGGGAAGAGCTCAAAGAAGTCCCTGCTTTTACTCTGCCATTTTGGCTCTGCTTTCTATTCTTCTACTCTTATTAAGCTATTAGATATTGCAATGATTTCAGTTGAGTTTGCATTGTTCTTGAAGTAGATATATAATTTGGGGAAAATCGATAATTCTATTTTCTTTTACATATGCATATTCCCCTAATTTCCTTTTCCTATAGTATTTCTATAGCTAGAATTTTTAGAACTTTATCACATCATAATGGAGATAAAAGATATTTTTGTTTTGTCCCTCATCTTATTGGAGAGCCTCCCAAGACTCTTTGTCACATATAACAATGACATTTTGGCTTAAATGCTATTTGCCAAGTTAAAAGGGATATTCATTACTATGATTTTTAATATAAAAAGAAATAAGTATTTTTTAATGTTAAAGATGTTTCTTCACCTAGTGTGGTGTTAATGTGATTAAACATCTTCCCCACCCATTTAATAGAGCTCAGGTGGACTTAGTTAAAGGAAGCTTGATTAAGGAAGGCTTGTTTGTAGGCAGGCCCACACCCCTTTGCTAACTAGGTGTGAAGCCCTTGGGCCCTAAACAAGATATATATAGATATAGATATAGATATAGATATAGATATAGATATAGATATATAGATATAGAGATATATATATATATATATACCTATATATATATCTGCATATATATAGATATGGATATATAGATATAGACATATATGCATATATATAGATATATAGAGAGATATATAGATATAGATATATATGTGCATACATATAGATATAGATATGTAGATATATAGAGATATATAAATATAGATATATATGTACACACACACACACACACACACACACACACACACACACATATATGGAATGGCCCCAGAAGAGAGGAAGGTTATAGGATGGCTTGGTTCCCTGCTGTGATATTGTGCTTTAATTTACTTGCTATTATAATAAAGTGGACTTACTGGTTTTGGGATAGAATTACTGATATGTCAAATTGGAATTATTGGTTTTGAGATTTGATCCTCTGGTGTCTGAATAAATGTTTTACTTCTTCTCCCTTCTATATAGAGAGTTTCTTATATTCTTCAATACTTAACTATACAGGCATATTCATGATCATTATCAATATCATGAACCTTGCTGATACACCTAGTGGTTCGATGTGATCTTTGTTTTTACACTTTATATAGTCTTTTCTTAATATAATTTCCTACTAGTCAATCAACCTTGCATTCCTGTAATAATTTTTACCTCACAATAGGGCATCAATTTGTTTTCAATGCCTTGTCATAATATCTTTGCTAATACTTTATTTTTTGCATTAATATTCAATGGTGTTATAGGTCTTTGTTTTTTTTTTCTTTCCCTTGTTTCTCTACAGGTTAGGTTTCGAGACCATAATTATACAATAAAATTAATTTTATAAGATATTTTCCCATTTTCACAAACATTTTATATAAGACTGGTGTTAATGTTTCTATGAATGTTCTTTTAATTCCCTTGTAAATGCACTTGGTCCTGTTTTCTCTACCTATGAAGTCCATTTATGGGCTGTTCAATTTTTCTGATATTAGGTTACTTAAATTCATTATTTTTATTCCAATAAATTTAGTTTAATTGACATTTACTTGGGCAAATAGTTTCAAAGAATTTTTTAAAAATTATCTTCATTTGTTGTGAATTGTCTCATTTACAATTTGATAATTTTTCTTTTTTCCCTCTTAAAAGTTTATCTCCTTCATTAAAAAAACTTATTAATTTAATAGCTGTACAACTTTCAAATTATTTCATTTTAAGTTTTTACATGTTGGCATTTGGTTAGAAATTTTGTGTTTTCTTCTAGTTTTTTTTTCTTTTAAGGTGAATATCTAGTTCATTGTTTTGTTGATGATGGTATTGAAAGGTTAAATATGCCTGAAGGTCTCCTTGGCCATATCTCATTTTCTTTTTTTACAATTGCTCCATTATTCTCATATTTTCTTCAATGAAATTGTCTTTAAATGTTTATGTGATTTTTTTGATTCAACAATTCTTACAGTTATTTATTAACCTTTCAAATAAATTACCTCCAAATTTCTTATAGTCTTTTAAAGGTTTTTTAACATTAATTTAAAGGCTCTTTGTGATAAATTTAATTGTTTTGATCATTAAAGACAATTTTAATGTTCCTACTTTACGCAATTATTTTAATAATATTTTATTACCCCCATTGCATATTAAAACAATTTTAACTTTTTTTTTAAACTTTGAGTTTCAAATCCTACACCTCCAGCCCACCACCCCATCCCCTCTTCCTGAGGGGAGCATCTGATAGATGCTATACATGTGCAATTATGTAAATGTTTCCACATTATCCCTTTTGTACAATAAGACTTGAAAAAAAATGGAATACTTCATGAATTTGCATGTCGTCCTTGCACAGGGGCCATGCTAATTTTCATGTATCATTTCAATTTTAGTATGCGTGCTGTCAAAACAAAAGCTTTTTACATATTTATTAATGGGATATTTATGATCTAGCACATTGTTTCAGTTGTGTAAATTTGCTATTAATATCTTAGGGGTATGTAGAATTCTTTCTATTTCTATTAAGTTACCTCCATAGATCTAACATATCTACTTTAATTTTCTTTCAAGTCCTTAACTTTTTTTTTTCTGGTTTATACTCTTGTTATATTTTTCTTTCTGCTGGGATATGATATTGAATTTTTAAAAGTTTTGTTGTCTATTTATCCCTATAATTCAATTAAATTTTGTTGGTACTTGGATTCTTTGCCATCTAGTGAAAATATATTAAGTATAGCTATTTTAGTTGCATATTGTTTACTTAAGCATAATTCCTATTTTACTATTACTATGTACAAATTCCTGACTGATACCTTCTTTTGTAGTTGACTAAAAGCATACTAAATTCTGTTCTAGGCTCTTATTTTGTAGCTCGTGTAAATCTTTATTTTTCGAATGTGTTTCTTTAAACACATTTTGCTTTATAATAAACTCTGCTGTCCTCTTCCTGTTTTTATGTTGAGAGAAATGATTATTTTTCTCTTCTATTAATAATTGTTGACTCATAAACAAGGCTTTCTCTGTTTTCTACTTCCTCACCTAGAAATCAAGCAAAATTGGAAATCTTTCTCAAAGACTTACCCAGGCCAAGATCTAATCAGAAAATAAAAGAAATTCTAAGTTTGGACTAAAGGGAGGATTCCTTCTCATTATGTTTACTCAGACAGTGCTGGGAAATTGTTGATTCTCCCTTTTGTTAAATAGTGATATTGAAATTGCTAAGTATCTGACCAAGATTTGGGTGATCCAAGTCATATACTCCAAGACCTTTATTATAATATAGCCCAGTCTCTCACTGGGCTCTCACTTGGACTAGTTGATTCAGTGGATAGAGCACTGGGCTTCTGTTGAACCTGAATTAAAAGCCAGTCTTAGATACTTAATAATTGTGTGACCTTGGAAAAGTAACTTAATCTTTGTTTTCTTTCAGCCACTGTAGAAAATGGTAAAGTGGGGGCGGAGCCAAGATGGCGATTGGAAAGCAGTAACTGGCGTGAGCTCCCCACCAAGTCCCTCCAAAAACCTATAAAAAAATGACTCTGAACCAATTCTAGAACTGCAGAACCCACAAAGTGGCAGAGGGAAGCAGGGCTCCAGCCCAGGACAGCCTGGATGGTCTCAGGGTAAGGTCTGTCCCAAATGGAACTCCCAGCCCCCAGCTGAGGGGAGCGGAGCTGAGCCAAGCAGAGCCCAGCAGGCGCGGCGTGGCGCGGCAGACCGCGGACCAACGAGACCAGGAGCGGACAGTGCCCTAGCATGCTGAATTACTGAGCTGTGGCATGTACCAGACCTTACAACCCACAAACAGCAAAGACTACACAGAAGGTTAGTGAGAAAAGCTGCGGGACAGGACGGAGTTTGCGGTTCAGCTTCCACCCCTGAGGCAATGGAGGCGGGGCAGCTTTAGAAATTCAGCTGCAGTTGCTTCTGGCCCCAGGCCCACTTGGTGGGAGGAATTAAGTGGCTGATCAGAGCAGGAGTGCAGAGCCTGCTGAAGATTCAAGCCCAGTCCGGGTTGGGGGT
>CM053625.1:293913240-293924761 GCA_028646595.1 Phalanger gymnotis
GGGTGGGGCCCTGCTTCCCTCTGCCACTTTGTGGGTTCTGCAGCTCTAGAATTGGTTCAGAGCCATTGTTTTATAGGTTTTTGGAGGGACTTGGTAGGGAGCTCACGCCAGTCACTGCTTCCCAGCCGCCATCTTGGCTCCGCCCCCCCACATTATCATTTCTTATACCACAATAGTATTCCATTATATTAATATACTACAACTTTTCAGCCATTGCCTGATTGATGGGCATCCCTCAATTTCCAATTATCGGCCACCACAAAAATTGCTGCTACAAATATTTTTTGTCCATGTGAATCTATTTCCCTTTTTATGATCTCTTTGGGATACAGACCTACTAGCAGTATTGCTAGATCAAAGTATAAACAGTTTTCTAGCCCTTTGGGCATAGTTCCAAATTGTTCTCCTGAATGCAGAATCCTTATTTTCCTTTGTGGCTGAACTGAAATGTCTCCTATGGGAATCTTTCCTAATTTTCCTAATTCACAGAATTGTGATTGAATTATAGTAATTATTTCTATTTTCAGTTGTTTATCTGTCTTGAACAGTTCAATTACTTCAACAAGAAATCTAGGCTTAGAAAAATCCTTAACTTGACCAATGGTAGTTAGACAGTGTTATTATGCTAACAGTTTGGTGGATAGAAGAGAAAAGCTGCTAACTTATCTTTGGATATTTAAGAGATCATTTTGCCTTAGGCACTGTAACTCAGTTGTAGAGCCATGGATTCCTTCATGTTTTAGGGACTTGTCTAACTTAAATGAGAAATATGGTTCACTTCTGATATATTCTGAACAAGTAGACATCCAGTTTCTATCTATATACCTCTGCTGAAAGGGAAGTCAGCCTACTTTTTTATGCAGTTCTAAATATGTGAATTTTCTCTCTTAGTTTTAAATTATCTGTCCATCTGTGACATCTACCTATAGCTCCTACTTCAGCCCATTAATGGCAAATAGAATAAATTAAAATCTTTCTATATGAAAAAAAATTTTAAATACTAAAAAATATCAATCAGCCAGTCAGTCAATAAACATTTAGTATCTACCCACTGTAAGACAGGTTTTGTGATAAGCACTGTCATCCACTAAATTTTGTTTTTATAGGTGAAGCATTACTAGTTCCCAGAACAGAATATTCAAGACATTTTCTGACAACAGTGCCATACTATGACTGTCATCTCCTTTGTTGTGTCACTATGTTTCTGTTAATTCAAAGATTTCATTAGATTATTTAAAATGATTATAACATTAAGGTTGTCATCACCCAAAAGTGCTCTACTTCAATGATTATGAATTCCAAAATTCCTTTATCAAATTACAATTTCGTGTCATTCTTCCCCCCAGCCTTATGATCATTAATGCTGTTTTTCATCTTTATCATGTATTACAATTTCTCTAACTCTCAGATTTTTTCAGCCATCATTCCCTAAATTTGCTAAATTATCAACCCTCCCCTTTTTCAATACCTTGGTGAATCCTTTCAACTGAACATTATCCTAAACACTTAAGCTTTTATTTTTCTTCATTCTCTTTGACAACTCTAAATTATTTTTTTTCCCACTTTGGACATGAGGAACTGAAGTAGTGAGAGAGGAGGAATCTGCCAGCTTCTTGTTTTCCTTCCTTTATGCAAGCTCTGAGAAGTAGGCCTGTGAGTGTTTGTTTCTGGTCTGTGCTGTTTGTCCTCAGTTTCAGGTGCCAGAAGTGACTCTCAATAGGGACAAGGAGTTGGAGTAGTGCCCCTGGAGCCAGGAATGTGGGTAACCAAATAATGATCCTGAGATGGAACTTTTAGGAGCAGCTACCTTGGTATTAAAGAAGTTCCTGTATTCCTGAGTCACTGAAGTCTGCATCTCAGGAAGAGGCACAGGCAACAGGTACTCAAAATATCAAAATAAACATATCAAAATTCCTTTTCAGGATTGATAAACAAGCATTTTGCATTTCAATTTAACTCTGTATTTTTCCCCAAAAAAATTTCTTCCAAGTCCATTGCTTCTGGTGAGACATTCCAGACCCTGAACTACTCCTTGGTCAGGATCATCCTGATTCAGAAATTGCCCTTGACACAAGAAGCCTCAAAAAGGGAACTCAAGATTCCTCAAGTGGACAAAATTGTCTTCAAAGTTTACATATCTAACTTGAAATTACTGCTTGGTCACCTCTACTTAGGAAATAAAGCAGGAAAGAGTTCTAAAGTAATGATCAAATCAGCTTAAAAAAATGAAATGCATCTGCTTTTCTGTGTCACTGACCAACAAGATGGTAGACTAAATAGATTCTCTGATCTCAAAAATCTCTCTAAAATAGGAAATATGCATCAAAGATAAAGTAACTCACACTCTTCATGGTCTATACCACTCAGAATCTGAAAGAATAAAAAAATACAGTATCAATTCATGGCATCCAAACGGGGCAAGGCAGACTGGAGTTGCCAAACATAATGTTGTGAACAGGTGGTGAACAGATAGAAAAGTGAGGAACAGAGGGAGTTTGACAGGACACCATTATAGGACAATGTCTGTATGCAGCATTAGAAGAGATAGGTATCATACCAACAAACCTGAGAGAAAGAGCTTACTATCTAGCTGGGACCAGTTCCATTCACCCAAATGTCACATGGAGAAGAGACCTAAGAAAGTTAACAGTGCCAGTTAGGGAAAAGGATGAGAGCATCTCAGATCTAGTCCATATGGAAACCACAAGCAGAAGGGAGTCAGAGAGTAAACAATAGGCTAAAATAAGGCCCCCCCAAAAGCAAAAATTATCAAAGATATTAAGAAGAAGAAAGCTCAAAGACCTTATACATAAGTGGATAAATCAACAAGGAAAACATTAACAATTGGAGGAAATGTGGCCTCCTGATCAAGACAATTCATTTAACCATCTTTGAAAAATTATTATAAAGTGAAAGAAAATTATTTAACAGTCAATGACATAGAGAATATGAAAACATGGAAACACAGTATATTCTTCTTGTGTGGTTAAAAATAGAAATAAAATGATAAAAAGATTTTATGGCTAGAACATCTTAAGTAATTGGCAGAATAGAAAAATTTGACTCTATGACGGCAAGTATCAAAAAACAAAGAAAGGACTGTTGATTGAGAATGCAAATACATAGATGTTAAAGACAGTAAAGAAGAGAAGCAAAAAGTAATAATATTAAAAGAAAATAGGATTTCTATTCAAACAAAACATATTGATCTTGAAAACAGGATAAGTGGAGACAACAAAGTTTATAGGCTTTAGAAAAGAATGTAAGTTTAAAAAAATGAACTATGTGAGACAAAATATAAGAAAACTGCAGAAAATATCTGAACACACAAAACAAACTGGCCACTAAAAACCTATAGAAAGAAAAATTAATGCTACAAATTTAAATTTAATCATTCAATTCAGGAAAAAAATATATTCAAGCAATCAGAAGGAAAAAAGTAAACATCAATTACAAAGGAGAGGGACTTTGAATAACACAAAATTATTTAGCACCCACAAGATAATTCAAGAAGGAATGGAATAAAACTATTTTGAAGAGTTGGAGAGTTCAGGATTCAGCCCACGATCAGCTAAACTGCAACTGTGAGTTTAACTATAAATAAATAGAGACATTTGTTCATTAATAAAGGGGCATTTGAAATGTAAAAAAGTAAAAAAAAAAAAAAAACAAACAAACACTTAAGCTGCTTGCTCTCTTATCTTAATGACTACCCTCAGAGATGGCCTTCAATTCTTACTGCATTCATCTTATATGTATATGTTTGCATATTGTATCATCCATTTCAATGTGATCTCCTTGAGGTTAGGGATTATGTTTTAGCATTTTATTTTTTGTATTCTCAAGGTTTAGCTCTGTTCTTAGAACATTAGAAATATGTAACAAATGGTCATTCATTGCCTAACTGATACTACTCTTGATCCATATTGAGTTTATTTTTTTTTCTTTTAAAATTTATTTATTTTTAGTCTTCAACATTCATTTCCACAAGATTTTGAGTAGCAAATTTTCTCCCCATTTCTCCCCCACCCAAGATGATATGGATTATGATTACCACTTTACCACTTCCCCAGTCTGCTCTCCCTTCTGTTACCCCATCCTCCCTCTTATGCCCTTCCCCTTTACTTTCTTGTAGGACAAGATAGATTTCTACACCTCATTGTCTCTATATCTTATTTCCCAGTTGCATGTAAAAACAACTTTTAACATTTGTTTTTAAAACCTTGAGTTCTACATTCTCTCCCTTCTTCCCTCCCCACCCACCCTCATTGAGAAAGCAAGCAATTCAATATAGTTTATATGTGTATAGTTATGCAAAATACTTCCATAACAGTCATGTTGTGAAAGACTCCTTCCTATCTTGCTCCACATTCATTTTATTTTCTCCTTCGACCTTGTCCAATTTCAATACTACTTGTTTCTGACTACCCCCTCCCCCAATCTACCTCCCTTATCCTCTTTCCCCCTTATTTTCTGTAGGCTAAGATACCTTATTAAGTATGAAATTTCTTCCTTAAGCCAGATCTGATGAGAGTAGAGCTCACTCATTCCCTTTCACCTCCTCCCTCTTCCCTTTCATTGTAACAGGTTTTTCTTGCATCTTTTATGTGAGATAATTTACCCCCTTCTTTTTCTCCCTTTTTCCTTTTCCTTCTCCCAATATATTCCTCTCTTACCCTTTATTTTATATATATATGTATATCCACTGTATATTCCCTTCAACAACCCTGATAACGAGAAAGGTCTCATGAGTTACAGATATCATCTTTCCATGTATGAATGTAAACATTTCAACTTTAATAATTCCCTTATGATTTCTCTTTCTTGTTTACCTTTTCATGCTTCTCTTGATTCTTGTATTTGAAAGTCAGATTTTCTAGTCA
This sequence comes from Phalanger gymnotis, assembly GCA_028646595.1. NCBI lineage: Eukaryota > Metazoa > Chordata > Mammalia > Diprotodontia > Phalangeridae > Phalanger > Phalanger gymnotis. The sequence continues at coordinate 293,918,124 of CM053625.1, forward strand.
GCTCTGGTCTTTTCATCGAGAATGCTTGAAAGTCTTCTATTTCACTGAATGTCTACTTTATCCCCTGAGTTATTATACTTAGTTTTGCTGGGTAGGTGATTCTTGGTTTTAATCCTAGCTTCTTTGACTTCCAGAATATCATATTCCAAGACCTCAGATCCCTTAATGTAGAAGCTGCTGGGTCTTGTGTTATTCTGATTGTGTTTCCACAATACTCGAATTGTTTCTTTTTGGCTGCTTGCAATATTTTCTCCTTTACCTGGGAACTCTGGAATTTGGCTACAATATTCCCTTTGGGATCTTTTTCATGAGGTGATTGGTAGATTCTTTCAATTTCTATTTTATCCCCTTGTTCTAGATTATCGGGGCAGTTTCCTTGATAATTTCTTGAAAGATGATGTCCAGGCTCTTTTTTTTTTATCATAGCTTTCAGGTAGTCCAATAAGTTTTAAATGATTTCCCCTGGATCTATTTTCCAGGTCAATGGCCTTCCAATAAGGTATTTCACATTGTCTTCTATTTTTTCATTCTTTTGGTTCTGTTTTACGATTTCTTGATTTCTCATTGAGTCGTTAGATTCCATTTGCTCCATTCTAATTTTAAAGGCATTATTTTCTTCAGTGATCTTTTGGACCTCCTTTTACATTTGGCCAATTCTGTTTTTTAAGCCATTCTTCTCCTCATTGAGTTTTGGGCTTCTTTGCCATTTGGGATAGTCTATTTTTCAAAGTGTCATTTTCTTCAATATTTTTTGGATCTCCTTTAACAAGCTGTTGACTGGTTTTTCATGATTTTCTTGCATTGCTCTCATTTCCCTTCCCAATTTCTCCTCTATTTCTCTTACTGGATATTCAAAATCCTTTTTGAGCTCTTCCTGAGACCAATTCATATTTTTCTTGGAGGCTATGGATATAAGAGCTTTGACGTCTTCTTCTGGTTTAGTAAGTGTAGATATAGCAACAATTCTCATAGCTGCTGTTCTTCCCTTTACTAATAAGTCACTATAGGAATTAAAGTATTATAAACAACAGTGAGAAAGTACCTAGTTAATTTTCTGCTTGAGACTCACACCTAAACTAACCCACAGAAATTAATACTGTATTAAAACACTTCTGGAAATATATTCTGGTCATTTGTGCCAAATAATAAAACAGCAAATCCTTCCTACCTAAATACAATATGATCCAATATATCACCTATCATATCTCTTTTGTTCTTCCTTAGACATCAACATACAGCTGTCCTCCAGCACAGAAAAAAAAAAACTGAAATAACACCATAAATACAGACATTTAAGAGTCAATAGCAAGTTGATGTCTGCATCTGAATGACTTACAAATAGGAATTTCTGATTGTTTCCCTTTTGATGCCAAGAGCAATATTACACACAGTAAGGGCTCAATAAATGTTAACCAATAAGGCTAACAGTTTTCATTATCTGTCATTACTGATACATTAAAACTAGCTGTCACTTCAAGAACTTTAAAGAACTATGCCAGGTTAAGTCAATTGAGGAATTTTAAAAGCAAATGTAAATTCTCAGGAAAAGAAATACTTTTTCACTCATTTTTTTTCATCCCACCAATGCATAATACAACCCCAGCTTGAAGCAGTTTCTTTTTTGCTAATGTTTAATTTGTGTTGTTTATGATTTGGCTATAAATTTTGTAAGTCAGCACATCAGAGTTGGCTTTATTCCTATCAGATTCACCAAAATACCAAGATTTAGCATTTCATTCAGCTTCCTGGACTCAATTTTCTCCTTTTCAAATTACTGTTATGTGATTATCCTTTGAATGGTCAAGCTTTTGATTTAAGTGCTGCAATTATTAATATTGTTTTGGACAAGAACAAATGCATATGTTTTGTTAACTCACAAACATTTATTGAGTGCTTACTATTTGTAAGTCATTGCACTAGGTTATGAAATTTGGAATTTATTAAAAATTGTTTTATGTAAGCCAATGTATGAACTACATGATTCCTGTATAAGGTTAAAGTTCTTTTAGCTTAAGCTGGTAAATAAGTTCTGCTGGAATGGAAAAGCAAAATTGTGTTGCAAATTCACAAAACATAGTCAATGCTAAAAGGTACTACTAGCTTTTCAAAAATTATGTAACATTTTAGTATAACAAGAAAATTATCCATTATAATATTTATACTTCATATAGGAATGTAGTGGAAAAACTGTATATTTAGTAATAACTTTCTACTTAGTTTTGAGGGATAGGTAGAGTCAAAATGTAAAAAATATTCCTTTTCACTTAATTCCTCTCCCCCATATAGTGACTTTGTCATAAGACATTATTTTATGTAGCTAGCTACTGAATGAATTGACATTACTTAGATGGTTATAAATCTAGCTTCAGTATTACAACCTTCAATGCACTGATACAGTTCCTGTTAGCAAAACTTCCTAAAGGTGTTTTTGAACCTGCAGTATGATATTCAAGTATTTTGTGATGGTTCCCTTGAATGGTTTTCCACATAAGCTCAAGCAACATTCATTTATTTCATATGTTTAGTCTTTGTTAGTACTTCTGCATACATGATAGAGATGTATATAAGCAATAAAAATATGACAAAGAAATCATCTAGAAATCCTAGGATTCCAAACAAGGCCTCAGGAACAAAATCCAAGGATGATATCAGGTAGAAAATAGCTCCCAGTAAACAAAGAAGTATCCTAATGTAGAACATCCTGAAAAGGCCCCCAACTGAAAACATTTTTGAATGCTTTTCTCAGTAAAGTGGACAAACCCATAATTCTTTCCACAATCGATCTGGATTGTCCTGAGAATCTTCAATTATAGTCATTAATATCTTGTATAATTCTGAGACATACTAAGTCTGATTATCTTCACCAAATACTGGTGTAAGAGTAAGGTAACAGATTGTCTGCTGACTGGACAACTAATGGCTCCAAGCCATGAACCATATCGCCAATATACAATAATGCAGGTGCCACAAAAAAGATGTCCAGAGTTCATTTCAATAGGAAGCCAAGCCTGATGGGAAAAGATTATACAAGACATATCAGTGTGAAACTGCTGTTGAACTACAGCAGGTGCATCCAGATCTGTCTAAAGCTGTTCCCAAAGCATATGCTAGTGCTTAGTTATTAAGGTAAATTTTTTTTGAGTTATTAATCACACACACACACACACACATGAAACTGATCAGAATTGTCACAAGGACTTCGTAACTTACTCCTTCCATAATTGAATCATCCAGTTTCAATCTCTGAATTCCAGATTGATGTTTGTCCATTCCAGCTCTCTGGAGGCTGGGGCTCATGCCTGGTCCAGCCTCCAGTGATCTGCAGTTGGCGCTTCAGAGGGGCAGGCCTGGGGAAATTACGCCGCGATGTTCAGAGCCCAAAAAAGGCTCTGGTGCCGCTCCCAAGAAGGCGGGCGGCCTGTCCCTGACGCCAAAACGCGGTCGACTTGCTCCAGACCATCTCCGGCCTGCACAGCGACCAGTGACTCCCTCCATCACCACCCTTAACCACTCCCGCTCCCCTTCCGCTCTCCGGCTCCCCCTGGAGAAGGAGGAACAGGGAAGAAAGAGCAAGAAATAGAGGCCTGGGTTTCTGGCGGGGCTCTGACCTCTCTGGCTGCTCTTTAGTTCATCAGTGCTCTTTCTAAAATGTTTTGCCTAGAATGGAATAGAATATGACAAATGTGGTCTGACTGTGGCAAAGATCATTGGGGTTTTAACCTTATTATTCTGGATGGGCTATGTCTCTTTATTTAGATGATCTCATTTGCTTTTTACCTGCCATACCCCACACTTAGTTTACTTTAGATTTCACAGTTTGCTGCCTACCTCCTCCTCACCACAAATGGTTATAATCATACTTACTTAAATTTATGAATAGATTTTTTTTAAAAAAAACCAGAAGACATTGTATTTGTGCTACAGCAAATGTTTTATCTCATTAATATGGATATTCCTTCTGACGAATTAGAACATAATGTATACTTACTGACATAACATGTTTTATGGTCTTCCATGTCCTACTATAAATGGCTATTCTATCAAATCTTTAGTGTGTGACTTCCTTAAATTATTTTGACATCAGGGGGATATCAATGCGGTATTTAAGTTGTTTATACATTAACCCTGTCTATTGTGACTGGATCTTTTTCCCCCATTCGAACAGTTCTTTGATGATGGTCATTTAAATTTCCATTGGTTGATAATTCCTTATTTGTAATATGTTGCAACTTTCTTGTATCTGATTATATCCAATACATCTCCATTCTGATTTGGGTTATTCTTGACTTCAATACTTTTCAGACTAGCATGTTCCTGGATTGGGAGTCATATCATTGCTGGAAATAAATATTGGTAGAAAAAGGTGAGTAATTAGTTCATCACTCAACAGTTTTTCAAGCCTTCTTCTATATTTTTGCCTATCGTTTTATTCTTATGAGAGCTTTCGGGGTCCTAAACTTTTCACTCTCTGTTTTCACTCTCTGTCCTAACTTTGTGCCACCAGAAAATCTGATAAGGATATAATAATGATATAGTAGCATTTCACTACCCAACCTAGTTAAAACCCTCACCGGGGTCAGAAGAAATACAGTGACAGGGAAAGTAAGGTATTTAATGATGTCACCTTAAAACCAGTGTGGATTTGATTGAGGAATTGGGGTGGGGTGGGGAGAATAGTGAAAGAGGTTGTCTAAACTTTCAGGGTAAAAATGTTGGAAAGAGATAGTGAGGGGCAAAGAGGTATGGGAACAGAAGGGTACAGGCTATCCCTATGCTTTGCTGCTCAGACACAGATGCAGAAATTTGCTGTTCCTCTATGCTAGAACTGTTGTGAGCAAACATGTTCATTGGGGGTTAAGTGATATGGGGAGGGGTGGGAGGTAAATTAATACACAAAGAGTAACTGTGTTAACAGCTGAGATAATTGTGCCAACTCTTGCCGTCCTACTTGATTCTGCATCTGCAACTCTTGAGAATCATTGTGGTGTCTATGGTGCTTTGGAAACTACTCATGAGTTTTCTGTACATATTTATCTTCTTTTCTTTCATAGAGATAAGGGAACTGTAGAAATAGTACACTGAAATTGTAGGTTGGCTCTCTTTCCTATGTTGGGAAAAGAGATAAATTCCAGAACAGAGATTTTTTTTTGGAGGGGGAAGGCAGGGTAATTGGGGTTAAGAGACTTGCCCAAGGTCACACAGTAGTAAGTGTGTCAAGTGTCTGAGGCGAGATTTGAACTCAGGTCCTCCTGAATCCAGTGCCAGAGCTCTACTCACTGTGTCACCTAGCTGCCCCAGAGATTGTTTTTATTTGGTTTGTATGTTTTTTTATCTTTGAAAGGAAATGTTTGGAGCAAGTCTTTGGGAAAACAGGCTAGTGATCTTCATCTCACTCACTAGTCATATATCTTCTTTCAAATTATTTTTCTCAAAATGACTATTGTTATCCAAAATATTCATAACCAACCTAAATTTATTTGCAGGTTCAGTAACTTATACACTACAATTTTAAGGTCAGTTCAATCATTTTACTCATCTATCCCATAGGTTCCTGTCTAGTTAACTTGGGATTTACTGGCTAGATTTCTTTCTAAAAGACCAAGCCTTAAACCCTATTCACTCTGGATATCATTGATTGGACATTAGTTCTCTGCCAAAGCACCACTTAATGGTCATGTTTTGGGCTCTCCTGTCTCAGAGTGAATGCAAATACTATTTGTCTTTTGGCCAGGAACCCTGAGGGTCTTCCAATCCCAGTTTTTATTATTATTATTATTATTGCCATTCCTTGACTCACTTCTCAAAGAAGCCTATTCACTGAATGGATGTTGCCTCATTCAAAATGAGGACTTGAAAAGACCTTAGCTTAAAAGGGCCAAGGTCTCCCATTGCATCCTGGGCCATCTCTGGCCACTGGACCCAGGTGGCTCTGTAGGAGAAAGTGAGGCTGGTGACTTTGCACAGCCTTCCCTCACTCAAATAAAGGTCAATTCCAATTCATGTCATCATCTCCCTGATGTTGTGGTTCTTTTTGGGAATGAAGGAAAAAAACACACACACAACTTTGAATGAGTTTTTGAATGATTTGTTCTTTTCACTTTTCTCTCTAATCTATGATGTTACTCTAAAATGGTATCTTCTCAAGGTACCAAAACTTGAGCACATGGACTTGATGATTTAAAAGATTCAAGAGATATAATTTCTGAGTAATTTAATCATTTTATTAATAAGACCATCAGGTAATTAATAAAAGGAGGGTCATTTTTTCTCCTCTTTTAGACCAAAGAAAAGCATGGTTGCAGGGCTCACAGTTTGTATAATGTCTTCAGTGAGGGGCTGAGGGTGACATCAGTCACCCTTGGAAAGAGAAATTATCTTTACTCAGACAACTCCCAGCCTTGGGCTATCTAGATGAAAGGATATGTCTCTATATAAGCTCGAGTAGAACACAATGGGCTTCCCTACCTTAGATTAAATCCCTTGTAAATTTAGGTAGGATCTGACCAAGAGCTAGGAGAGGTAATTCAACTTCATTATCAGTAATGTCCTATAAGTGAGTGAACTATTTAAAATCAGGAATTTGGAAGAATAGGAGACCTCTGAATCTCCCCAAGATACTGGTTATTAATAATCATTTC
>CM053625.1:293924861-293943968 GCA_028646595.1 Phalanger gymnotis
TCTCTCTCTCTCTCTCTCTCTCTCTCTCTCTCTCTCTCTCTCTCTCTCTCTCTCTCTCTCTCTCTCTCTCTCTCTCTCTCTCTCTCTCTCTCTCTCTCTCTCTCTCTCTCCATATATTGTTAGATTACCTTCATAAACTGTTTGAACAAGTCTTTGGTTCTTGATGAATCTGAAATATTTGATCCTTCTTTTCCCGAGTACCCTAAGTTATCTTCTACTTTCACCACTACCTCCCCCAAAGTCTTTGATTCAGGAAGGACATTCCAGTTTTTACTCTGTTTATCTTTCTGTCTCACATTTTCCTTCAGGAAATCTGGGATAGGTTATTTAAATTATTTCATATCATTTCTTCAAATATTTCCTAAGGTGGAGCTGTGTCATGGTACCTGGTAAGTTTTCCTAATGCATAAGACTTCTCACTAAATTTAAGATGTCCTAATTTGTACAAGAAAGAGATTATCTATCATCTATCTATCTATCTATCTATCTATCTATCTATCTATCTATCTATCTATCTATCTATCTATCTATCTGTCTGTCTGTCTGTCTGTCTGTCTGTCTGTCTATCTATCTATCTATCTATCTATCTATCTATCTATCTATCTATCTATCTATCCATCAGTATAGATATAGATATCTATATCCTTGTTATATGCTTGTATCCTTGTTGTTGTCATTTAACTGATCTTGTGTTTCAGTAAATCTGCGGCAAAAGGAAATTAGAGCTTGCAAAGTAAAATGGATAGAAACTGCAAATAACAAATTTTGTCTATACCAAACTGGAATGACTTATGAATGAGAAAATGGATTCTACTTCACTGAAGATCTTCAAAAGCTGGCATGGTACCATGTCTATACCAAACTGGAATGACTTATGAATGAGAAAATGGATTCTACTTCACTGAAGATCTTCAAAAGCTGGCATGGTAATCAATTGCCAGAGTTGTTGAAGAAAAACCTCTGCTTATGTATGAATTGGATGAAGTAACCTCATGTCTCTTCCAACTCCGAGATCCTTAAACATTTTTATTATAATCTATGATAGCCATGCACTTAAAAGGATTGTGAGTTGAGGTTAGAGTTGAACTGATACAAAAAAAGAGAGAAAATATCTTATGGAGTAGAAGAGAAAGAGAAAGATGGAATTAACAATGGACTTGAACATGGAAAGGAAGGAAAACAAAATAACATGGGCAAGTAAAAAAATAATGGGGAATATTTTGACAAAATCATTGTCTTATTATGAAGCAGAGATATTCTGTAGACATTTAGCTTTAAGAGGGAAGCAGAAATAATGATATGTATAGTATGCAAAGATAGATAATGGAAGGTGGGTGAGATATCACAATGGAGCTAGGAAATCTGCAAGTAGAGACAATGCTCAGAAATTCCCTAGTGTGGCTACAATTCTTTATAATCCATTGAATGCAAAGATTCCTGACTTTTGCAAATATTGTGAATGGTCAAAGACTTTGACTGCTTTGTGCTCAGTTTTTGTGGGCATGCTAAAATGACCTTTGAAGAAAAAACTTATAGCACTAATTTTTCAAGTTCTCTTTAAGGGTCTTTAATTAGATAGATAATGAATAAATCTTGATTCTCTTGGCAGTCTTTCCATTTTCCGATCCTTTCTTCACAGTTTTCACCTAATTCATAAAGTCTGTTAAGAGAGAAGTGAGATCAGGCTTTGTAAAGTTCAATTGTTAGACTAGGCACATAGAACTATTTCAATAACTCATCAATGTTATCTGATTTAGACTATATTGAATTAAATGGAATTCAAGAGATTATGACTACCATGTGAATAAAATGCCCATAGTCACAATCCAGTCTTTCAAACCCTGTTTTAAAATCTCCTTTCAATTGTTGACAGACTCTTTAAGAATGCTGGGATAAAAAAAAAATCAGAATGAATTTTTTGGTTGCAGAATTCCAAGGAACTTGTTCCTTTTATCTCTTATAATCTGTCTACTCTGAAGCTTTTCTACAAATGACAATTCCCCAACAAGTATAAAGCAGGCTTCATGTATAGCTCACTATATTAGAAGATAATAGATAATGCTTTGGTCTTCTTAAGGTAATTAAAGTGTTTATACTTCAGATGATGATTCTCTTTGTCAAAAACATATTTTTTTTTCTAAAGACTATATAAATTTCAATGGAGAAAGCTACATTTTACCTTGAATACAAGTAAAATGCTAAATTAGAAAAAAAAACAGTAATTTTTTCATGGTAAACCAATCTGCTCTTGAGAAAGCATTTGTCCTATTATTCTATCTGATTAATTGGAAGCCAACTAAACTACTTTAAAAGAAATACAAGAGCCCAATCTGCCCTTAGGAATAAATGAGTGTTCTGCAAGTATATTTAAGGGCATAATTTGGCTAACAGAATGTTCTCTGTCTCTCTTTTCCTCTTTCTCCTGTTCATGTGTCAGTGATAATGAAGTTGGTCTTACATTTAAATAGAACCTTTTTTGAGCCAAGGAATTTGTAAGTACATTACAAGCCTAATAGCCTGATATGTAAACTCTACCAAGGGTACACTCCATCCACTACTGACAGCCACCCACAAAACTGCTGCTTCTGATCTGTAAAGCTGTAAAAATGGGACACAGCTACATTGTGCCCTAGAGAGCAAATATCTTTCTTCTGCAGGAAAGAGAGAACTAGGGAACTGGCACTGAATCTCATTATCAGCATAGGAATATAGGTAATACACTGAGGTGAATGATATTATTTATAGTCAGAATGGCTTGCTACTGGTATCTTCTCACTAGATTTTGGGTTTCACAGTGTTTCAGTAGAAGAATATTTTTACAGACAACTCCCAAGAAGTCTTTCCCAGTTAACTGGAAGTTTAATAAAGTTATTTCTTTGCATCGTACCTCTTTGCATTGTACCTCCTCCCAAATTTATCTTATTCTGATTTTGTGATTTTCATTCTTAAACTTAAATAAAATGAAAACAAAGGGAAGAGAAGTGAAATGTCCAGGAGAAGTCATCTAATTACCAATATAACCAAGACTAGAATACCTATCTAGTAACTCCTAGGCTATTTGGTCTTAGTATTCCACTACACAATGTACTAGGAAATAGCCAATTTTAAAAGCAAAAAATAATAATCCTGAAGAAGAATAGTGGAGTATGCATTGATTCTTTTGTTTTTAGCTAACCTTTTAATCCTAAAGGTAGAAAAATGAAGCATGTGTTCTATGCCATGATACTGTCAAAAATTAATGTGCTGATTTTTAAGTGTTTTGGTGTTTTATAAATAGGGATAAAGCAGAAATGTTTTATATAATGGAACAGGTGGCTAAAAAGAGTGAGGATTAAGAATAGTTGGAAAGCAAGACAATACAGTCTTCATGATAAATAAATGAGCTTTAGTAGAAATGGGCTTTCAGAGAGATGAGGTGATTTGACAAAAGACATACATAGATTCTTCTTGTTGTAAGAGATCACAGAAATAATCTAATCTGTTCTCTAAGGTATGAGGTCTTTGGACTTGTTTCCTAATATGTACAAGGAGGGTGTTGGTCGAGATGATCTCTATGGGGAACTATGATGATGATGACGATGATGGTGATGATGAAAATGATAATTTGCAATTTCATAATCTTAAAAGTTTGCAAAGTGCTTTACATATATTACCTCATTTGATTATAACACTTTCATTGTGTTGGATCAAATGAGATAATGCATGTAAAATGGTTAGTTGAATGGTATAAAACACTAGTTATAACTATTAAATGAAATAACACGTTAACATGGTTTGTCAGCCAAAATAGCATTTATATGTAATGAATTAATGTTTCCGTTATTATCCAGTTCAAAGACTGTGCTCTACCTCAAGGTATGTAGCCTCCCTGAGCCTCAGTTTCCACATATTAAAATAAGAATAATAATTCCTGTATTTCTACCTCACAGGGTTGTAAAGATCAAATGGGATCATATGTTTAAACTACTTTGTAAAGCAAATAAATCAAGTCATATAAACATAAATTATAAATTTTAGCATTAGTGTTATTTATCCAATGACTTAAATTGTAATAGATTCTGTGTTACAGTCATACTGAAGATGAGCATGCTCTTGATGCTAAACATGAACTGGTTCTAAGATAGGACTACTTATACTAATACTTCTTTTTTTTAATTAGATTTTTTATTTTTAGTTTACAACAATTAGTTTTACATGTTCTCTAGTTTCAAGTTTTCTTCCCTTCCCTCCCCTCCTGCCTTTCACCCCAAGATGGCATGTAGTCTGATATAAATTTTACATAAACCTTTGCATTAAACTTATTTACACAATAGTGAAGTTGCAAAGAAGATTTATAACCAATGGAATGAATCATGAGAGAAAAGAAAAAAAAACAAAAAAAAGAGGAAAAAAAGAGAAGGCAAATAGTTTGCCTCAATCTGCATTCAGATTTCACAGTTCTTTCTCTGGATGTAGCTAGCTTTTTCCCATCATGAGTCCTTTGGAGCTGTCTTTGAGCCTTGTATTGCTGAGGAGAGGCAAGTCTATCAAAGTCAGTCATCACAGAATCAATATGTCTGTGGCTGTGTATAATATTCTCCTGATTCTGCTCCTCTCATTCAGCATCAGATAATGTAGGTCTTTCCAGGTTATTACAAAGTCTGTATCTTCCCCATTTCTGATAGCACAACAGTATTCCATTATATTTCATGTACCACAACCTATTCAGCCATTCCCCAACTGATGAGCATACCCTTAATTTCCAGTTCTTTGCCACCACAAAAAGAGCAGCTATAAATATTTTTTTGTACATACAGGTCCCTTTACAACTTGTGTGATCTCTTTGGGATATAGCCCTAGGAGTGGTATTGCTGGGTCAAAGGGTATGCACATTTTTATAGCCCTTTGGACATAGTTTCAAATTGCTCTTCAGTATGGCTGGATCTGTTCACAACTCCAGCAACAATATATTAAGGTTCCAATTTTCCCACATACTCTCCAGCATTTATAATTTTCCTGTTTTGTCATGTTAGCTAATCTGACAGGAGAGATGTGGTACCTAAGAATTGTTTTGATTTGCATTTCTCGAATCAATGATGATTCAAAGCATTTTTTCATATGCCTGTAGATATCTTTAATTTCTTCCTGGGACAATTGCCTGTTCCTATCCTTTCACCATTTCTCAATTGGGGAATGACTTTTATTCCTATAAATTTGGCTCACTTCCCTGTATATTTTTGATATGAGGCCTTTTTCAGAGACACTGGTTGTAAAGGTTTTCTCCCAATTTTCTGCTTCCCTCCTAATCTTTGTTGCACTGGCTTTGTTTATACAAAAAACTTTTCAGTTTAGCATAATCAAAATTATCCATTTTGCATTTTATATTGCTATCTATCTCTTGTTGGGTTGTGAATTCTTAACTTTCCCATAAATCTGACAGGTAAACTATTCCTTGTTCACCCAAATTGCTTATAGTATCAGCCTTTGTTGCTAAATCATGTACCCGTTTCGACTTTATTTTGGTATATGGTGTGAGATATGGGTCTATGCACAGATTCTGCCATACTATTTTCCATTTTTTTTTCCCAGCAGTTTGTATGAAATAGTGAATTCTTAGCCCAGAAGCTGGATTCTTTGGTTTTATCAAAGAGAAGATTGCTATAATCATTGACTATTGTATCTTGTGTACATAAACTATTCCACTGATCTACCACTCTGTTTCTTAGCCAGTACCAGGTAGTTTTGAGGACTGCTACTTTATAGTGCAGTTTGATATCTGGTATGGCTAGGTCACCTTCTCTAGCATTTCTTTTCATTAATTTCCTTGATACTCTGGACTTTTTGTTCTTCCAGATGAATTTTGTTATTATTTTATCCAGCTCTGTAAAATAATTTTTTGATAGTTAAATTGGTATGGCACTGAACAAATAAATTAATTCAGGTAAAATTGTCATTTTTATTATATCAGCTTGGCTTAAGCATGGGCAACTGATTTTATTCCATTTAATTACATCTGACTTTATTTGTGTGAGAAGTGTTTCAAAATTGTGTTAATATAGGCCCTGGGTTTGTCTTGGCTAGTAGACTCCCAAATATTTTATAATGTCTACAGTAAATTTAAAAGCAATTTTTCTTTCTATCTCTTCCTTTGGGCTTTGTTAGTAATGTATAGGAATGCTGAGGATTTATGTGGGTTTATTTTATATCCTACCACTTTGCTAAAGTTGTTCATTATTTCAAGTAGTTTTTTACTTGATTCTCTGGGATTCTCTAAGTAAATTATCATATCATCTGCAAAAAGTGATAATTTAGTTTCTTCTTTGCCTATTCTAATTACTTCAATTTCTTTTTCTTCTCTTAATGTTAAGGCTATCATTTCTAGTACAAATTGAATAATAGGGGTGATAATGGACATCCTTTTTTCACCTTTGATCTTATTGAGAATGCATCTAGCTTATCCCCATTACATAAAATGCTTGCTGATGGTTTTGGGTAGATGCAATTTATAATTTTAAGCAAGACTCCATTTATTCCTATACTTTCTAGTGTTTTTAATAGGAATGGGTGTTGTATTTTGTCAAAAGCTTTTTCAGCGTCTATTGAGATTATCATATGGTTTCTGCTAGCTTTGTTATTGATATGATCAATTATGCAGATAGTTTTCCTTATATTGAACCAGACTTGCATTCCCGGAATAAATCCTACTGGGTCATAGTGTATTATTCTCATGATAAGTTGCTGTAGTTTTTTTGCTAGTATTTTATTTAAAAATTTTATATCAATATTCAATATGGAAATTGGTCTATAATTTTCTTTCTCTGTTTTGACTCTACCTGGTTTGTGTATTAGTACCATATTCGTGTCATAAAAAGAATTTGGTAGGACACCACTTATTTTTTCAAATAGTCTATGAAGTATGGGAATTAATTGTTCTTTAAATGTTTGATAGAATTCACATCTAAAACCATCTGGCCCTGGAGATTTCTCCTAGGGAGTTCATTGATGGCTTGCTCAATTTCTTTTTGCGAGATGTGGTTATTTAGGTAAATTACTTTCTTTTCTGTTAACCCTAGCAATTGGTGTTTTTGTAAATGTTCATCCATTTTCTTGAGGTTATCAAATTTATGGGATACAATTGGGTAAAATCATTCCTAATTATTGTTTTAATTTCCTTTGCATTGGAGGTGAATTCACTCTTTTCATTTTTGATACTGTTAATTTGGTTTTCTTCTTTCTTTTTTTAATCAAATTAACCAAGGGCTTATCAATTTTATTGTTTCTTTTTCATAAAACCAGCTCTTCATTTTGTTTATTAGTACAGTAGTTTTCTTGATTTCAATATTGTTAATCTCTCCTTTGATTTTCAGTATTTTTAATTTGGTATCTAATTGGGGATTTTCAATTTGTTCTTTTTCTAGTTTTTTTCAGCTGCATGCCCATTTCATTGATATCCTTTTTATCTCTTTTATTCATGTAAGTGTTTAGAGATATAAAACTTCCCCTAAGAACTGCTTTTGCTGCATCCCATAAGTTTTGGTATGTTGTCTCATTATTATCATTACATTGAATGAAGTTATCAATTGTTTCTATAATTTGTTCTTTGGCCCACTCATTCTTTAGCATTAGATTAGTTAGTTTCCAATTAATGTTTAGTTTATCTTTCCATGGTCCTTTATTATAAATAATTTTTATTGCATCATGATCTGAGAAGGATGAATTGACAATTTCAGCTTTCCTGCACTGGATTGTGAGGTTTTTATGCCCTAGTACATGGTCAGTTTTTGAGTACGTGCCATGTACCACTGAGAAAAAAAAGTATATTCCTTTTTATCCCCATTCAGTTTTCTCCAGTGGTCTATCATATCTGCCTTTTCTGAAATTCTATTCACCTCCTTAACTTCTTTCCTGTTTATTTTGAGGTTAGATTTAATAAAAATTTAGAGAGAGGGAGGCTGAGGCCCCCCACTAGTGTAGTTTTGTTGTCCATTTCTTCCTGTACCTCCCTTGACTTCTCCTCTAAGAATTTACATGCTATACCACTTGGTGCATATATGTTAAATAATGATATTGCTTCATTGTCTATGGTGCCTTTTAGCAGGATATAGTGTCCTTCCTTATCTTTTTTAATTAGATCTATCTTTGCTTTTGCTTTATCTCAGATTAGGACTGCTTCTCCTGCTTTTTTAACTTTAGCTGAAGCACAATATATTCTACTCCATCATTTTGCTTTCACCCTGTGTGTATCCCCCTTTTTCAAATGTGTTTCTTGTAAACAACATATTGTAGGATTATAGTTTTTAATCTATTCTGCTATCTGCCTCTGTTATATGGGACATTTCATCTCATTTACATTCACAGTTATGATTACAAGCTGTATCTTTTTCTCCATCCTGTTTCTGCCCTATTTATGCTTTTAATTCTCCCTCCTGCTGCTCCTCAAAAAAAGTTTGCTTTTGACCATCACCTTCCTCAATTTTTCCTCCCTCTTGATTTGCTTCCCTTCTGTTACCCTTTTTTCCTTGCTACGTCTTCCCTCCCTTCTGACCACCATTCTTTCCTTTCCCCTTTCCCCACCTACTGCCTGCAGGACGAGTTTGATTTCTATACTTTTCAGAGTATGTTATTCTCTTCTTGAACCAAATCCGATGAGAGTGAAGCTCATATACTACTCTTCTCCCTCCCATCTTTCCCTCTACTATAATGTGTTTTTGTGCCTCTTCAATTGATGCAATTTACCTTTTCCTACTACCTCCTTATGTCTTCTCTTAGAACCCTCCCTTTATGTCTCTTAATTATGGTTTTATCCTTTTATCTGTTATTTTATACTTACACCTACAGTCTATACCTTTCAATTCTAATAATAAGTGTACTATTCTCAGGATTGGCATATATACCTGGTCATTATGTCTCAAAGAAGTTCAGGAAGGCGGATTTCAAACCATTAGGCTGCAATCCTCAGGAGATGTCTCATGGCCACAGGGACTGCACTTTGTCTCCTGTTGCTTGGACAGACTCCCATCCTGTGTTGGGAGGCCTGAGTATCTCCACCTGTTTTGGCTGCCCAGATTTCTCCCAACCTGGATGGCTGGCTGCTTTCCACAGCTGCTTCTGCTGTGGTACTTTCTGGTACAGCTCCACATGCCGGGTGCTCTCTGATCCTACAGATCTGCCCCATCGACCTAGCTTGGAAATCTGTCCCACTCAGTCTAGTAGTGGCTTCTAAGTCTTGCAAATCTGCTCAGATTTACTTTTTTAGAGGTATCTGACAGAACTTGTGAGAGAGGTCCTGTATGACACTGTTTTCACATGGCCATCTTGGCTCCACCCCTTATTCTATTACTTCTGCTCTTTCAGTGTCTAGTGAGAAACTGTGATTTTGAGCATTTGACACCTCTAATGTAACTTTGAAGAACAAAACACTTTGCAAGAATACTTATTCAGCTGAAGTTAGATTTTTACAATTGCTATTTGGAAGGAAATCATAAATTAAAGTATTGTAACAAACCTTTTAGTGTATCATATTGCTATTTCCTTTACCATGTCTTACTGCCTTCCTCCCTCCAAAAGATATTGAGCTTCTACAATGTTCAACATTGAAAAAGACATTCTTGAGAATATACTGGTATATATGCTATAGTCTTTGGTTTGAAGGAGCTTATATTCCATAGGTGATATAATAGTGTTCAAATAAATTGGTGAACACTTCATATTAGAAGTTCTCTACAACATCACAGATTGCAAACCTTCCATGCCTGCTCCATCTGTGTGACTGTAATCAATTTTCTCCTAAAAGTTCTCCATAAGATTTCTACTCAATGTGATAGAGTTCTGCTTTGATTTCTCCCAAGAGTGCTACTGGAACATTATGGCTGGCCACTTGTCACCATTTGATCTTGTCACATAACCAACTTTTCTTTTCCTGTCATACAATTCCTCCATGGTATATTTTCCTCTTATTTTTTGCAACTCTTCATTAGTGATATGTTACAATCTTCTTAAATCCACTAATGCATCATTCTATTTGTTCTCTGATAATCATCTTCAGTTCTTTGTAGATAATGGTGGTCCATTATGGTCTTTGCAGTTACATAGCAACACCAGAAAAAAATGTTATTATGTAAAAGATGGACTATTGCTTTCATAAGAAGATTGAGGTAAGAAAAAGAGCTTTGAAATTCCCCAAATGTAGTCTAACCATCTCTCTTTCTCCTGTTCAAGTTTAGGCCCAGATTGTTTTTCATTCATACTATCTCTACAAAACAACACATTATCATAAAAGTTCTACAAGATAACCATCAAAATGTATGTTGAGGCAGTGGAGTCAAGATGGCTGAGTGAAAGCAGAGACTGACCCAAGCTCTCCCACAAATTCCTTCAGATACTTCTAAAAAGTGAATTTGAATTTAGAGTGGCAGAATCCACTAGGAGACAGAGGGTGGCAGATTTCCAGCCCAGTACAGCCTGTAAGGTTGACAAGAAGGATATGTTGCACTAGGGTGAGAGAGTGTAGAGTATGCAGGCTGCATGAGCCCAGTCTTGGCCATAGCAAAGTAGAAGCAGGCCCCAGAAGACTGAATCACCAGAGACAGTGGTGATTCCCAAACCTCTCAGCTCAGGACTCCATCAGAGCTGGGTAAGGGAAGCACAGGGCCTGTGGCAGTGGCAGAAGCTACTCCTAGGGCTGTCAGCCCACAGTCTAAATGTATGAAAGTCAGTTCCTTTACCTTCCGGGAGAAAAGATGGTGGAGTAAGCTATAAGTGCTCACACCTTCCCCCCTTGATGACCTTGAAAATCCCAGAGAATATTGCCTAGGAAAAAAACCTGAAATAGTGGAATCAACAGAATTGGCACAGCAGTCTGGTAGTTCAGGAACATAGGGACATTGACAAGAAGGCCCCTCTTGATGTGGTTGAAAGGGTCCAGTGCAGACCCAGAGGTGTCCTGGCAAGCCCCACCTCAGCAAACCAACAGTAGACCCTGACCCACAGGGAGGTAGAGCCAACAAGCACCAATACCAGTTCATTAGTCATGCTTTCACACAGACAGGGAAATAGGAAGAAACCAGTATAGTGAGGCATTCACCAATAGCTGAACTTAACTGAGCTCTAGTGCAATAGCATCCAAATACTTAGAAAAGAAGTTAGGAAAGTTTCAGGAAGAAATAGACAGCAAACTATACTAGTGTGGAACTTCAACCATGCCCTCTCTGAACTTAATAAATCTAACTTCAAAATAAACAAGAAATAAATTAAGAAGGTGAATAGAATTTTAGAAAAGTTAGATATGATAGACCTCTGGAGAAAACTGAATATACCCTTTTCTCAGTGATACATGGAACATACACAAAAATTGGCCATATAGTAGGGCATAAAAACCTCACAATCTAGTACAGAAAGGCAGAAGTAGTCAATGCATCACTTTCAGATCATGACACAATAAAAATTATTTGTAAAAATGGTCCATGAAAAGATAGACTAAAATTATTTGGAAAATAAATAATTTAATCCTAAAGAATGAGTGGGACAAACAACAAACCAAAGAAACAATCAATGACTTCATTCAAGAGAATAACAATGAGACAACATATCGAACCTTATGGGATGCAGCAAAATTATTTCTTAAGGGAAAGTGTATATCTCTGAATGTTTACATGAATAAAAGGAGATAAATGAATTGAGCAAGCAAATGAAAAACTAGAAAAACAACAAATTGAAAATCCCCAACTAAATACCAAATTAGAAATACTCAAATCCAAAGGAGAGATTAATAAAGTTGTAACTGAGAAAACTATTGAGCTCATAAATAATACTAAGAGCTGGTTTTATGAGAAAACTAATAAAATCGATAAACCTTTGGTCAGTTTGATAAAGAAAGAAGAAAAACAAATTACCAGTATTGAAAATGAAAAGGGTAAATTCACTTCTAATGGAGAGGAAATTAAAACAATAATTAGGAATTATTTCACCAATTAATGTGCCTATAAATTTGACAACCTTGGAGAAATGGATGAATACTTACAAAAATATAAATTGCTCAGATTAACAGAAGAGGAAGTTTTTACTTAATCCCTTCTCAGAAAAAAAAAGAACAAGCCATTAATGAACTCCCTAGAAAAAAATCTCCAGCACCAGATGGATTTACAAGTCAATTCTATCAAATATTTAAAGAAAAATTAATTCAAATACTTTATAGAATATTTGGGAAAATAAGGGAATAAGGAATTTTTACCAAAATCTTTTTTATGACATGAATATGGTACTGATACCTAAACCAGGAAAAGTCAAAACAGAGAAATGAAAGTATAGACCAATTTCCCTAATGAACATACATGCAAAAATTTTAAATAAAATATTAGCAAAATAACTACAGCAACTTATCTTGAGAATAATACACTATGACCAGGTAGGATTTATTATACCAATGCAAGGCTAGTTCAATATTATGAAAACTATCAGCATAATTGATCATATCAAAAACAAAACTAGTGGAAACCATATGCTTATCTCAATAGATGCTGAAAAAGCTTTTGACAAAATACAACACTCATTCCTATTAAAAGCACTAGAAAGTATAGGAATAAATGGAGTCTTGCTTAAAATTACAAATTGCATCTACCCAAAACCATCAGCAAGCATTATAGGTAATGGGAATAAGCTAGATGCATTCCCAATAAGATCAGGGGTGAAACAAGGCTGTCCATTATCACCCCAATTATTCAATTTGGCACTAGAAATGTTAGCTTTAACTTTAAGAGTAGAAAAAGAAATTGAAGTAATTAGAATAGGCAAAGAAGAAACTAAATTTTCACTCTTTGCAGATGATATCTTGATTTACTTAGAGAATTCTAGAGAATCAAGTAAAAAAAAAACTACTTGTAATAATAAACAACTTTAAGAAAGCTGTAGGATATAAATTAAACCCACATAAATCCTTGTCCTTCCTATTACTAAGAAAGCCCAACAGCAAGAGATAGAAATTCCATTTAAAATTACTGTAGACATTATAAAATATTTGGGAGTCTACCTGCCAAAACAAATGCAGGACTCATATGAACACCATTTCAAAACACTTCTCATACAAATAAAGTCAGATCTAAATAATTGGAAAAACATCAGTTGCTTGTGGTTAGGCTGAGTTAATATAATAAAAATGACAATTTTACTGAAACTAATTTACCTATTCAGTGCCATACCAATCGAACTACCCAAAATTATTTTACAGAGCTGGATAAAATATTGATAAAATTCATCTGGAAGAACAAAAGTTGCAGAACATCAAGAGAATCAATGAAAAGAAATGCTAGGCAAGGTGGTCTAGCAATATCAGGCCTTAAACTGTATTATAAAGGAGCAATCATCAAAACTACTTGATAATGTTTAAGAAATAGAGGGGTGAATCAGTGGAATAGGTTAGATACACAAGACATAGTAATTAATGACTATAGTAATCTATTGTTTGATAAACCCCAAAAATCCAGCTTCTGGAACAAGAACTCACTATTTGACAAAAACTTCAGGAAAACTGAAAAATAGAATGGCAGAAACTAGGCATAGACTAACATCTTACACCACATACCAATATAAAGTCAAAATTGGTTCATGATTAAGATATAAAGGCTGATACTCTAAACAATCTGAGAGAGCAAGGAATAGTTTACCTATCAGATTTATGGAGAAGGGAAGAATTTATGACCAAATGAGACAGAGATGTTTATGAAATGCAAAATGGATAATTTTGATTACATTAAATTGAAAAAGTTTTTGCACAAAGCCATTGCAACCAAGATAATGAGGGAAGCAGAACATTGGGAAATAATTTTTACATGCAGTGTCTCTGATAAAGCCCTTATTTAAAAAAAATATAGATAGAACAGGGTCAGACATATAAGAATACAAGTCATTCCCCAGTTGAGAAATGATCGAAGGATATGAACAGGCAATTTTCAGAGGAAGAAATTAAAGCTATCTATAGTCATATGAAAAAAAAAGGCTCTAAATCACTATTGATTAGAGAAGTGCAATTCAAAGCAAATCTTAGGTACCACATCTCTCCTACCACATTGGCTAACACGACAAAACAGGGAAATGATACATACTGGAAAAGATGTGGGAAAATTGGAACACTAATGAGTAGTTGGTGGAGTTGTGAACTGATCCAATGATTTTGGAGAGTAATTTGGAAATATGCCAAAAGGGCTAGAAAAATGTGCATACCTTTTGACTCAGCAATAACACTTCTAGGGCTGTATGCCAAGGAGATCATATAAATGGGAAAAGGACCTATATGTACAAAAATATTTGTAGCAGGTGGTTTTGTGGTGGCAAAGAGTTGGAAATGAAGGGGATGCCCAACAATTGGGGAATGGCTAAATGAGTTTTGGTATATGAATATAATGGAATACAATTGTGCTATAAGAAATGAGAAACAGACTTCATAATAACCTGGAAAGACTTATACAAACTGATGCTGTGCGAGAGGAGCAGAACCAGGAGAACAGAATTAGAGACATATTGTGAGATAATTAACTTTGATAGACTTGGCTCAAAACAGCAATGCAAGGTTCTAAGACAACTTTAAATGACTCATGATAAGAAAAAGCTATTGATATCCAGAGAAAGAATTACAGAGTCTGAATGTATATTGAAACAAAGTATTTCTCTCTCTTTTTTCTTTTGTTTTTTTTTCTTCTTTCTCATGGTTCATTCTATTTGTTATAATTCTTCTTTACAACTCGATTATTGTATAAATAAGTTTAATGTGAAGGTATGTGTGGAACTTATATTGAGCAAGGTGGGAGGAGAGATAAGGGGAGAAAATTTGGAATTCAAAAGCTTGTGGAGCTGTATGTTGTAAACTAAAAATAAATAAATTTAAAGGGAAAAAATGTATGTTGAGTTCTGGGAAATAGTCTCCATCCACTTGGTCTTGCCTGTTTATTTTTTTAATTATTTTTAAATTTATTTATTTATTTTTAGTTTTCAAAATTCATTTCCACAAGATTTTGAGTTCCAAAATTTTCCCCATCTCTCCCCTATCCCCCACCCCAAGAAGGCATGCAATCTGATTTCCCCTATACTCTCCTTTTTTTCACTGTTTGCTCATTTTCCCAGCCAATTACTTGACTTTTGAGTCTTTCGTTAAGGTAGGACTCTGCTTTCCCAGTGGGGAGTGTTCTGTCCCAGGTTTCAGGGGTTTTGCTCAGCTGCTGCCAGAGATAATTTCTAGGCACCTATAAATTTTTGGTTCTTATAAGGTGGTATAATTAAAACAGATGTATTTACTCCTTTTCTGACCCGTACTGTGATCTGTGAGTGACCACAAGCACTCTTTTCTGCCTTGAAACTGTCAGGAGGATTCCCTCTCCACAGACACCACAAACCCTGCCACACCAGTGCTTTTCTTCACCCAAGGACTGCCACACAAGACTGCAACCCTGATCCAAACAGGGCAAAGCAAGAGAATTTCACCTCAGCACCAGCAAAGAGGTCCCTTTAATCAGCAGCTCAATCCCCTCACCATCTGTGGGCTGAGAGCTCTGGAAGTAGCAGTTATTGCTGCTGCTCCCACTACTGCCACCACTTCCGCTGTCCCTGGAATGGGGCTGGATTGTACTCTTCTCTTACCCAGGTTGAACAGAGTGTCCCCTCTGATCTTTTACTTTGTCTTTGGTGTTTCTGGGTTGAGAAGTCTGGACACTGCCACAGCTGCCAGCCATTAAGTGTCCTGAGATCTCCTCCAGCCTGGGCTGTCCTGGTGCCGTCCACTGTGGGCAGCACTCAGCTCCCAGCCTGGTGTGATAGATCCTTCCTGTCAGCCTTTCTGGTTGTCTTGGGCTTTAGATTTGTTTCACTCTGTCATTTTGTGGTTTTTGTAGCTCTAGAGTCACTTTTTACAGATATTTGGAGGGGTTTGGGGCAGAGCTCAAGCAAGTCCCTACTTTTACTACACCATCTTGTCTTCACCCCCTCTTCCCTGCCTTTCGACAACAAATTGCAATTTGACAGTAAAAAGTATAGTGTTTTCCTTTCTGAATGGAGTTCTCAGGAAGCTTTTGGATTTGACATTTTAGGCATTTAGGATGGATAGAATTTCATAAGGCAGAAAGGGTGGGCAGGCAATTAGAGCAATTAGGAACAGTAAAAAACAAAAACATAGAGGAGAACTGCACAACTTTTAAACCTCTGGTGCAGATAGATTAGACTAGAGACAGACTCACGATGGTTGGCTGTCACAAGTCACACCACAAACAGGAGCATACTCAGTGGCAACCCTACATTTTTCGTTGGCTGCCCAAAATTCTTTGGAAGGGTGCTTATATTTAGCATAAATGAAGGTGAATATTAGATATATCTTTTTTTCTTAAACTTTCCAAATCTCCCTTCTTCCCCACTTCAGCTGAGGGATTTGACACATCCTATACTGGAAAATAGATACCAGTCCCTGTGAAATCTTTTTTTTTCCCCTCAAAATTCTTCTCTCCTCTAATATTTCATAATGGGATACCCCTTCTCTTGACCAATGGTAATTCTTATATACATGTTCTTGATCCAATGTTCTCATATCTATTCTATCAGATTGTTTGTACAATCACCCCCTTATTCTGTATCTACTTATTACTTTGCTAATGATTTCAGACATGCCAAACTCTTCACTTTCATTAAAAACTAAACTAAAAAACCCCAACCTCCCTAGCTCCTGCCATCCTCTCAAGCTCTAATGTTATTTCTCTCCTAAATTTCTCAGCAAAACTTCTAGAAAAAAGTGTGCTACCATCATGGCCTCCACTTCTTTGCCTATCTCAGCAACTCCTGAACCCTTTAGAATCTGGCTTCTACATCATAATTTAACTGACACTTCTCTGCAAAGTTGCCAGTAAACACTTATTTCTAGACTTAATGACATTTTCTCAATCCTCAGGCTTCTTAATTAATTTCCTGCATTTGAAATTGTTTATGATCCATTCTTCCTAGATACTTTCTCTTCTCATGTTTTATATACCAAGACTCTTTCCTGGTTATCAACTTACCTGTTTGAATACTCTGTACAAGTCTTTGATAGTTCCTTTGCCATAAATGACTCCTGACTATTGCCAAATTCCAAAGTTCTGTTCCGGACTCTCTTCTCTCTTCTCTCTCCATTTCTCATTTATTGACTTCATTTGGTCAAATGATTTTAATTATTATCTCTATGCTGTTTTTTTGTCCTTCATTCTTGAAAAGGGCCATGACATCAGGGAGATGATGACATGACTTGCAATTGACTTTGATCTGAGTGAGGGAGGGCTGTGCCACATCACCAGCCTCACTTTGTCCTCGAGAGCCATCTGGGTCCAGTGGCCAGATATTGATCAGGATGACTGGAGATGGCTCAAGATGCAGCGGGAGACCTTGGCCCTTTTAAGCTAAGGTCTTTTCAGGTTCTCACATTGAATGAGGCAACACCCATTCAGTGAATAGGCCTCTTTAAATAGTGAGTCAAGAGATGGCCCCGTTATTAAAAAAAAATCCAACTGCGAGGGGAAGACTCTCAGGGTTGCTGGCCAAAAGAAAGTAGTCCAAGCTCTATAAATGAGGACCCAGCTTGCCAGTTCCAGTTGGGAAACTCAACACCTCCTGTCCCCTCCCCTCTGCTCTCTTCTTCTCTTCTTTCCCATTACTTCAGGGTATTCTGCCCAAAGGAAAGGAAAATTTTGATGGCCAAAAGCTATCTAGTTATTCTGGGGTTTACTAGATAGATTTCTCTCTTAAAATCAATCCTTAATCTCAATTCACTCTGGGTATTATGGATTAGATAATAATGAGTCTCTGACAAAGCATCACTTAATGGTTATTTTGGGGTGCCCCCTGGCTCAGAATCAATGCAAATCTATATCTATATCTATATTTATATCTATATCTATCTATATCTCTATCTCTATCTGTACCTGTATCTATATCTGTATCTGTATCTATACCTATACCTATATCATCTATAGATATATATATATATATATATAGTATGTATATTCCCTTCAGCTACCCTAATACTGAGGTCTCATGAATTATACACATCATCTTTCCCTGTAGGAATGTAAACAAAACAATTCAACTTTAGTAAGTCCCTTATGATTTCTCTTTCTTGTTTAACTTTTTAATGCTTCTGTTGATTCTTGTGTTTGAAAGTCAAATTTTCTATTCAGCTCTGGTCTTTTCACTGAGAAAGCTTGAAAGTCCTCTATATTGTTGAAAATCCACATTTTGCCTTGGAGCATGATACTCAATTTTGCTAGGTAGATGATTCTTTGTTTTAATCCCAGCTCCTTTGACCTCTGGAATATCATATTCAAAGCCCTTTGATCCCTTAATGTAGAAGCTGCTAGATCTTGTGTTACCCTGATTGTGTTTCCACAATATTCAAATTGTTTCTTTCTGGCTGCTTGCAGTATTTTCTCCTTGACCTGGAAACTCTGAAATTTGACTACAATATTACTAGAAGTTTTATTTTGGGGATCTTTTTCAGCAGGCAATAGGTGGATTCTTTCAATTTCTATTTTACCCTTTGGCTCTATAATATCAGGGCAGTTCTCCTTGATAATTTCTTGAAAGATGATATCTAAGCTCTTTTTTTGATCATGGCTTTCAGATAGTCCAATAATTTTTAAATCATCTCTCCTGGATCTATTTTCCAGGTCAATGGTTTTTCCAATGAGATATTTCACACTGTCTTCCAATTTTTCTTTCCTTTTGTGCTGTTTTATACTATCTTGATTTCTCATAAAGTCACTAGCTTCCACTTGCTCCAATCTCATTTTTTATTTATTTATTTATTTTAAATTTTTTTTTTAATTTATTTTTGACATGTTTGGTTTTCAGCATTGATTTTCACAGGCGTTTGAATTACAAATTTTCTCCCCATTTCCTCCCCCCCCCACTCCAAGATGGCGTACATTCTGGTTGCCCTGTTCCCCAGTCTGCCCTTCCCTCAGTCGCCCCATTCCCTTCCCATCCCCCTTTCCCTTCCTCTCTCCCCTGTTCCCTTCCCATCCACCCTCCCTAAGAAGTCAAGCAATTCAACATGGGCCCCATGGATATCATTATGTATAACCCTTCCACAATACTCATGCTGTGAAAGACTAACTATATTTTGCT
>CM053625.1:293944468-294028196 GCA_028646595.1 Phalanger gymnotis
GGGGCTGGGAGGTCCATGTGGGACAGACCTTACCCAGAGACCATCCAGGCTGTCCTGGGTTGGGGCCCTGCTTCCCTCTGCCACTTTGTGGGTTCTGCAGCTCTAGAATTGGTTCAGAGCCATTGTTTTATAGGTTTTTGGAGGAACTTGGTGGGGAGCTCACGCCAGTCACTGCTTCCCAGCCGCCATCTTGGCTCTGACCCCACTTTTGCCTTTTTCTGCCTATAAAATATGGGGCAAACCACTTTCTGGGTCAAAGTTTCATCTATAACATGAAATAGTTGGACAAGACATACACTAAGTTTTCATCCTGTCCACCTCCTTGCCTCTTTTTGTTTATTGTTTCCCCATTCAGATCATAAACCATGAAGGCAACCACTATCTTTTTTATCAATTATATCCACAGCATGTAGCACAGTGCAAGCCACATAATAGGTTCTTAATAAATGTTAATTGGATGAGATCCATTGTATTATTCATCCCTACAAACACTTCAAGCCAGTAACACTGGCCTTCTTGATATTCCACAAACAAAATACTCCATCTCTGATCTCCTAGCACTTAATATGATTATTCCCCACAGATGGAATGTGCTTACTCTTTATCTACACCTATTGGCTTCCAGGCTTCTTTTAAGTCCCGACTAAAATCTCACCTTCTATAGAAAGCCTTTCCCAATTCCTCTTAATGCTGGTGTCTTCTATTTCTAACTGTTTTCTGTTTATGATATCTTATTTGTATATACTTGCTTGTTTTCTCCCTCATTAGATTGTGAGCTTTTAGAGGGCAACAACTGACTTTTGTATCTTTTTGTATCCTTAGCTATTAACAGTGTCTGGGGCATGGTAGGCACTAAATAATTGTTTATTGACTGACTGACATGTGGAAAATGGTGGTATGAAGTCTCACTCCACTTTCCCCATTTTATTAACTGTAAAATCTTCTGGTGTAACAACTATGGAAATGTATAAATGAAGCTAAAAATTTAAGCGAGTTTGGGGAAAATTCAATCAACTATTTGGTTTATTTCTTTTGCTAAACTAAGCCAAACAAACATATGTACTCCACATTGGAGTGATTCATTTGGGCACTCACCCATTGCTTTTGCATCCTGTAAGATCTGTCAAATTTGACTACATGTTTTTGAATCCTCTGGATAAAATGTGTGAGTATGTTTCCTTCCTTGGTATACTGCTTTAGTACCTACATTAATTCTTTTGAAGTAGTGGATGATGCATAAAAGTTATTGACTGATTGATGATTTGCAAATCAAAGTCAGACCCTTGGATGTCATGTATCTCCTTCAAGAATGACAATGAAAAGTGACCACCTTAAAATTATATTTTATTGGACTCCTAAAAGGCCTGGTTGGAGGATTTGGACAGTAATGAAAAGCAAGGCTTAAAATGAGTCAGGGATAAACGTATTTTAAACATTTTCTGTTTTAAAACTGGCTCCAGAATTAAATTCCAGCAGTTTTTGCAGGTTTAGATTAGGCTTAGATGCTCAATTTTCAGATGATATTAAATTTCAATTTCAGACAGTAATAAACAGAAGGAAAAGTAAACATGTCCTTTGCATGGTGAGAATTTCCACATTCTTTATGAAGCTTGTCATGGGCATGTGGGTATGTCCAAATTGCTGTCAGACGGTCTGCTATATATCTCACTACATGTAGACTGGAATTAAAAATCTTCAGCCATTTAAAGGAAAGTAATTTAGATATGGCTGAGGGGTCTTTAGGAAAGATAAATGACTTTGCATTCATCACATTAAGAGAGTGACCATAAACAAATAGAGACTTCATAATGGAAGATGACTGATGATTTAATTAGTTTAATATAAGTGACAAGTCTTGTATTCCAGAGAGGCAGCAAGATGTCTTTTTATACTTTAAGGCACAAGTACCTTTTTTCCCCTGGAAGAAAGATATTCTTCTTCAGAAACACAGTGGTCTTCTTAAAACCTAGTTCTATACAGTGTCTTTAATCATTGTCACAAACATTCCATTTCTTAAGCAGGCTTTGCTGCCTTCATTCACTGTGCTGGTAAACTAGAAGGCTGTAATTTCCATTTTCATTTACCAACTCATTTAAGCTCCCCTAGAGAAAGAAAAATGTCCTGCTTGTCTGGGAGACTGATGGAGGGGTAAATGGAACTTTGCAGAAAGAGAAGATGGTCTACTTTGTCCATCAAGCTTTCAAACATCCTTGTTGTTCATTTCACCTTCTCCACTTTTTTGCTTATTCCAAATAAGAATGTTGAAAAATAAAAATAAAAACAAATAAAAAACCAAACACCATGCTACAGGTGCTGCCTATGTTCATCTTAGGCAACATTCAAAATCTATTTAAAGTATTTTTCACCACTTCCAGTACAAGTATAGTGGATGATATTATCCATTTTCAAATTATATGATCATAAAAATAAAGGATGAAAAAAAGATTTCATGGAAAAGGAAGTTGCTAAATTTTTGGAGTCATTAGGCATTCTCTGAGGTTTTACTACAGTGGTTTGATGAAGTATTTACATAAAAAATGGTTTCTAGAAGCCTATTTCAACCAGTAAAAATACTTTGGTAAGTCCTACCAAATGAAAAGACTTTGAAAATTAATTAGCCTGATCATGTATTGTATGTGACATCTTCTAAACTTGCTGAGCAAAAAGCAGAGAGATTCAGCACAGTGGCAAAAGGGTTACAAACATTTTTGACTTTAGCAGCTCTTAAAGATTAACTTTTATTATATTACTGCACAATACATAGGAACATTTGGTCTTTTATATCAAACTAATGAACTCCATTGTATGTATTGTTTCTCCAAATTAAATATGACCTCCATGTAAATAAAGAATATATTGCTTTTCCTATTTCCGAGGATTAGCAGGATGTTGGCACACAGTACAGGCTTCATAATTGCCCTTTCATTTTAGCTTTGGAAAATTCTTTCTATCCTTTCCTCCTTTATCCCTTTCTTCCTTCCTTCCTTCTTTCCTCCCTTCCTTCCCTTGTTCCTTCCATTCTTCACTCCTTTTTTCATTTTTTTCATTCTATCTTCCCTTCATTTATTTTTTCATTCCTTATTTCTTTCCATTTTCATTTCTTTTTCAATTCATTTTTTTATTTCCTTCCTTCTTTCTTTCCTTCTTTCCCATCTTTCTTCCCCTTTCCTCATTCTTAGGAAGAATCTGATCTATATTGGAGTGATGACCCATATTTGTGAAAGTATAGATTCTTGATGGATTGAAGAAATATTAAATACCACACTGAAGTTATGCATTAAAACCAATGTAAGCTATTTGATGTGTTTTAGATGACTATTTCAGTTGACAATATCTTCAATGGCATAAGGGTAACAATTTTAACTTTGTGTTACCAGCTAGATTTGCACTGCCACCCTAATACTTCAAGTGACCTCAGAAACATTTGACATTTTTTATAAGGGAGACATATAAACTCTAGGAATTAAGCAAAGGTACCTTCCAGATCAATAGAAGTTCAATTCTTTTTATATCTAGTCATTGGCCGCTATCATTTAGGTGAAGATTATTACTGGAAATTTTTGAATCTTGTTCCTTCAACTCTTTTCCTTTTCTAGCTGTACTGAGTTGTTATATCTAATGGTAATGAATAATATCTACATATACATCTATACTGATACATCATCTATATGATCTATATCAGCTATCTCTAAATCTTTTTATAATTATAAATACATTTTTTTATTTTTAGTTTACAATACTTAGTTCCACAAGTTTTTGAGTTCCAAATTTTCTCTCTCTCGCTCTCCTTCCCCCTCTTCTCCAAGATGGTATGTAAGCCAATGCAGATCCTACATATACCTTTACATTGAACTTATTTAGATAATAGTCCAGTTATAAAGAAGAATTATAACCAATGGAATGAATCATGAGAAAAAACAAACAAAACCAACAAAGAAGGAAAAGAAAAAAAGAGAGATCGAATAGTTTGCCTCAATCTGCATTCAGACTCCATCATTCTTTATGTGAATATTCATAGCTTTTCCCAGCTTTTCCCATGAGTCTTTCAGAACTATCTTTGAACTTTGTATTGATGAGAGGATCCAAGTCTATCAAAGTTAGTCCTTTCAGACACAGTGTGTCTGTAATCATGTATAATGATCTCCTGGTTCTGCTCCCCTCTTCAGCATCAGTTCATTTAAGTCTTTCCAGCTTATAAGGAAGTCTGTCTGCTCCTCATTTCTTATAGCACAATAGTATTACATTACATTCATATACCACAATTTGTTTAGTCATTCTCCAGTTAATGGGTATCCCCTTGATTTCCAATTCCTTGCACCCCAAAAAGAGCTGCTATAAATATTTTTGTGCATACTGGTCCAGTTCCCACTCATGTGATATCTTTGGGATACAGCCCTAGAACTGGCATTGCAGGGACAAAGGGTATGCACATTTTTATAGCCCTTTGGGCATATTTCCAAATTGTTTTCCAGAATGGCTGGATGAATTCACAACTCCACCAACAATGTAACAATGTCCCAATTTTGATATATCTTCTCCAGCATTTATCATTTTCCTGTTTTGTCGTGTTGCCAATCTGACAGGAGAAATGTGGTAACTAAGAATTGTTTTGATTTGCCGTTCTCTAACCAATAGTGATTAGAGCATTTTTGTATGACTATAAATATATTTAATTTCTTCATCTGAAAACTACCTGTTCATATCCTTTGACCATTTCTCAATTGGGGAATGACTTGTATTCCTCTAAATTTGGCTCAATTCCCTGCATATTTTAGGCCTTTATCAGTGACACTGGTTTTGTAAAGATTCTTTCCGAATTTTCTGCTTCTTTCTTAATCTTTGTTGCATTGGCTTTATTTGTACAGAAACTTTTCAATTTAATATAATCAAAATTATCCATTTTGCATTTTGTATTGCTCTCTATCTCTTGGTGGGTCATGAATTCTTCCTTTACCCATAAATCTCACAGGTAAACTATTCCTGGCTCTCACAAATCACTTACAGTATCAGCCTTTTTTTCCTAAATCATGAACCCATTTTGACTTTATTTTGGTATATGGTGTAAGATATTGGTCTGTGCCCAGTTTCTGCCATAATGTTTTCCAGTTTTCACAATAGTTTTTGTGAAATAGTGAATTCATAGCCCAGAAGCTGGATTCTTTGGGCTAATCAAAGAGTAGATTGCTATAATTATTGACTACTGTGTCTTGTGCACCTAATGTATTCCATTGATCCACACTCTGCTTCTTAGCCAGTACCAAGTAGTTTTGATGACTGCTGCTTTATAGTACAGTTTAATATCTTGTATAGCTAGACCACCATCCCTAGCATTTCTTTTCATTAATTCCTTTGATATTCTGGACCTTTTGTAATTACAGATGAATTTCATTATTATCTTACCCAGCTCTGTAAAATAATTTTTGGTAGTTTCATTGGTATGGCACTGAATAAGTAGATTGATTTAGATAAAATTGTCATTTTTATTATATTAGCTCAGCCTAACCACAAGCAATATATGTTTTTCCATTCATTCAGATCTGACTTCATTTGTGTGAAAACTGTTTTGCGATTGTGTTCATATAATTCCTGGGTTTTTCTTGGCAGGTAGACTCCCAAATATTTTATCGTGTTTGCAGTAAATTAAAATGCAATTTATCTTTCTATTTCTTGCTGTTGGGCTTTCTTAGTAATATGTAGGAATGCTGAGGATTTATGTTGGTTCATTTTATATCCTACAACTTTGCTAATGTTATTTATTATTTCAAGTATTTTTTACTTGATTATCTAGGATTCTTTAAGTAAATCATCATATCATCTGCAAAGAGTGATAACTTAGTTTCTTCTTTGCCTATTCTAATTCCTTCAGTTTCCTTTTCTTCTCTTATTGATAAAGCTAACATTTCTAGTTCCAGACTGAATAATAGGGGTGAGAATGGACATCCTTCTTTCACCCCCAATCTTACTGGGAATGCAACTAGCTTGTAACCATTGCATATAATTTTCGCTGATAGTTTTAGGTAGATGCAACTTATCATTTTAAGGAAGAATCTGTTTATTACTATGCTTTCTAGTGTTTTTAATAGGAATAGTTGTACTTTCTCAAAAGTTTTTTCAGCATATATTGAGATAATCATATGGTTTCTGCTAGTTTTGTTGTTGACATAATCAATTACACTGACAGTTTTCCTAATATTGAGCCAGCCTTGCATTCCTGGAATAAATCCTACCAGGTTATAATGTATTATTCTCATGATAAGTTGTTGCAATCTTTTTGCTAATATTTTATTTAAAATTTTTGTATCTATAGTCATTAGGAAAATTGATCTACTATGTTCTTTCTCTGTTTTGACTCTTCCTGGTTTAGGTATTAGTACCATAATTGTGACATAAAAAGAATTTGGTAAGACTCCTTCTTTGCCTATTTTTCTAAATAGTCTATAAATATGGGAATTAATTGTTCTTTAACTGTGTGATAGAATTCACCTGTAAGGCCACCTGGCCTTGGAGAATTTTTCCTAGGGAGTTCATTGATGGTTTGCTCAATTTATTTTTCTAAGATGTGGCTATTTAGGCATTTTATTTCCACTTCCATTACCCTGAGCAATTTATATTTTTGTAAGTATTCATCCATTTCCATAAGGTTACCAAATTTATAGGCATACAGTTGGGCAAAATAATTCCTAATAATTATTCTAATTTCCTCTTCATTGGAGATGAATTCATCCTTTGTATTTTTGATATTGGTAATTTGGTTTTCTTCTTTCTTTTTTTTTACTCAAATTGACCAAAAGGTTTATCAATTTTATTTCATTTTTTTCAGAAAACCAGCTCTTAGTTTTATTAGTTCAAAAATTTTCTTGATTTTAATTTTTTTTCTTGTTATTTATTTGTTTAATATTTTTAGTTTTCAGCATTAATTTTCACAAGAGTTTGAATTTGCAAATTTTCTCCCCAGTTCTACCCTCCCCCCATGTGAAGATGGCATATATTCTGATTGCCCCATTCCCCAGTCAACCTTCCCTTCTGTCACCCCACTCCCCCCATCCCCTTTTCCCTTTCTTTCCTGTAGGGCAAGATAGCTTTCTATGGCTCATTGACTGTATACCTTACTTCCTAGTTGCATGCAAAAATATTTTTTTGAACATTGGCCTTTAAAACTTTGAGTACCAAATTCTCTCCCCTCTTCTCTACCCACCCACCATCCCTAGAAGGCAAGCAATTCAACATAGGCCACACGTGTATCATTATGCAAAACCCTTTCACAATACTCGTGCTGTGTAAGACTAACTATATTTTGCTCCTTCCTATCCTATCCCCTTTTATGCAGTTTTCTCCCTTGACCCTGTCCCTTTCCAAATGTGTTTGCTTTTGATTACCTCCTCCCCCATCTGCCCTCCCCTCTGTCATCCCCCCTTTATATCTCCTTCCTCCTTCTTTACTGTGGGGTAAGATGTATGTTGTTCCTTCCTCAGGTCAAATCCAATGAGAGCAAGAGTCACTCATCCCCCCTCACCTGCCCCCTCTTCCATCACAAAAGAACTTCTTTTTCTTGCCACTTCTATGTGAGATAATTTACCCCATTCTATCTCTCCCTTTCTCCCTCTCTCAACATATTCCTCTTTCATCCCTTAATTTTAGCTACCCTAATACTGAGGTGTTATGAATTATATGCATCATTTTTCCATGGAGGAATGTAAAAAAAACCACTTCGACTTTAGTAAGTCCCATATGATTTCTCACTTAACTTTTCATGCTTCTTTTGATTCTTGTGTTTGAAAGTCAAATTTTCTATTCAGCTCTGGTCTTTTCACTGAGAAAGCTTGAAAGTCCTCTATTTTATTGAAAATCCATATTTTGCCTTGGAGCATGATACTCAGTTTTGCTGGGTAGGTGATTCTTGGTTTTAATCCTAGCTCAATTGACCTCCAGAATATCATATTCTAAGCCCTTTGATCCCTTAATGTAGAAGCTGGTAGATCTCGTGTTATCCTGATTGTTTTTCCACAATACTCAAATCGTTTCTTTCTGGCTGCTTGCAGCATTTTTTTCCTTGATCTGAGAGCTCTAGAATTTGGTGACAATATTCCTAGGAGTTTTCTTTTTGGGATCTTTTTCAGGAGGTGATCTGCAGATTCTTTAAATTTCTATTTTACCCTCTGGCTCTAGAATATCAGGGCAGTGCTCCTTCATAATTTCTTGAAATATGATATCTAGGCTTTTTTTTGATAACGACTTTCAGGTAGTCCAATCATTTTTAAATTTTCTCTCCTGGATCTATTTTCCAGGTCAGTGGTTTTTCCAATGAGATATTTGAGTGTCTTACATTTTTTAATTCCTTTGGTTCTGTTTTATAATATCTTGATTTCTCATCAAGTCACTAGCTTCCACTTGCTCCAATCTAATTTTTAAGGTAGTATTTTCTTTAGTGGTCTTTTGGACCTCCTTTTCCATTTGGCTCATTCTGCCTTTCAAGGCATTCTTCTCCTCATTGGCTTTTTGGAGCTCTTTTGCCATTTCAGTTAGTCTACTTTTTAAGGTGTTATTTTCTTCATTATTTTTTGCATCTCCTTTAGCAAGTTATTGACTTGTTTTTCATGGTTTTCTTGCATCACTCTCATTTCTCTTCCCAATTTTCCCCCTACTTCTCTAAGTTGTTTTTCAAAATCCTTTTTGAGCTCTTCCATGACCTGAGGCCAGTTCTTGTTTTTCTTGAAGGCTTTTGATATAGGCTCTTTGACTTTGTTGACTTCTTCTGGATGTATGTTTTGGTCTTCTTTGGCACCAAAGAAAGATTCCAAAGTCTGAGTCTGAATCTGAGTCTGTTTTTGCTGCCTGGCCATGTTTCCAACCAACTACTTGACCCTTGAGTTTTTTTTTTTTCAGGGTATGACTGCTTGTATAGTAGAGAGTACTTTGTCCCAAGCTTGAGGGTCTGTGCTGTTGTTTTCAGAGCTATTTCTGCATAGCAAGCTCTGCTGCACCAGTGCTTCTCCTCCCACAAGAACCGCCAACCTGGACCAGACTGACCTGAAGCAGGCTCTGCACTCTTGCTCTGATCTGCCACTTAATTCCTCCCACCAGGTGGGACTGGGGCTGGAAGCAACTGCAGCTGTAGTTCTGTAGCTGCATCTCCTCTGCTGACCCCTGAGTGGTGGCTGAACCACAACTCCTTTCACTTCCCACAGCTTTTCCCACTATCCTTCTCTGTTGTCTTTGATGCTTGTGGGTTGATAAGTCTGGTAACTGACACAGCTCACTGATTCAGGGTAATAGGGCCTGTTCCACTAGGCTCCCAGTCTGGTTGGTCTGGGCCCAGCCCATTCTGAGCTCTGCTCCCTTCTGTTCCCAGCTCAGTGTAATAGACCTTACCTAGCGACCATCTGGGCTGTCCTGGACTGGAGCCTGCTTCCCTCAGTTATTCTGTGGTTTCTGCAGTTCTAGAATTTGTTCAGAGTCATTTTTTATAGGTTTTTGGAGGTACCTGGTGGGAAGCTCACACAAGTCCCTGCTTTCCAGTCACCATCTTGACTCTGTCCTGCCCCCTCCCCCCAGATTTTAATATTATTATTGTCTCCTTTGGAGTTCAGTATTTCTAATATGATATTGAATTGCGGATTTTTAATTTGTTCTTTTTCTATCTTTTTCAGTTGCATGCCCATTTCATTGATATCCTTTTTTTCTATTCTATTCATGTAACCATTTAAAGATATAAAACTTCCCCTAAAAATACTTTTGCTGCATCCCATAAGTGTTGTTATGTTGTCTCATCATTATCATTCTCTTGAATGAAATTATTATTGTTTCTATGATTTGTTCTTTGATCCAGTCATTCTTTAGGATTAAATCATTTAGTTTGCAATTAAGTTTTAGTTTTTCTTTCCTGGTCCTTTATTATAAATAGGTTTTTTTTGCATCATCATCTGAAAAGGATTCATTGACTATTTCTGCCTTTCTGCACTGGATTGGGAGGTTTTTATGTCCTAGTGCTTGGTCAGTTTTTAAGTATGTGCCATGTACCACAAAAAGGTATATTCCTTTTTATCCCCATTCCACTTTCTCCAGAGGTCTACTGTATCTAACTTTTCCAAAATTCTATTCACCTTCTTAACTTCTTTATTGTTTATTTTGAGGGTAAATTTATCAAGTTTGGAGACGGGGTGGTTGAGGTCCCCTATTAGTATAGTTTTGTCATCTATTTCTTCTTGTAACTCCCTTAACTTCTATTCTAAGAATTCATATGCTATACCAATTGTTTTCTTCATTTAGCTTCTGTACCTCCACTTCTATATGGTTAATTTTACTTTTCAATGAGTCATTTTCTCCAATTAAATTCTGGACCTCCTTAACCATTTCAGTCAATTTTACTTTTTAAAAATTTGTTCTCATCTGTGAATTTTTCTCCCATTTTTTTCTTTTACCTCTTTAATTTGGTTTTTAAAATCTTTCTTGAGCTTTTCCAGGAATGCTTTTTAGTCTTGAGACAAGTTCATATTCCCTTTTGAGGTTTCAGATGTAGGTATAGTGTCATGCTATCCTCTTCTGAATCAGTATTTTGACCTTCCCTATCTCCATAAAAATAATCAATAGTCCTTGATTTTCTGGAATGTTTCTTCTTGATATTTGTCTTTTTCCTGCCTTTTAGAGTAAATCTCTGCTTCTGGGGTCCAACTGAGTCTGTCCCATGCTTCTTGAACTGGGAACTGGGGGCCTGGTTACTTGCTTTGTGTGCTGTGGCTTCTGGTTTTGTGAGCTGTTGTGGAGGGGTGGTCTGGCTGCTGAAAGTCTCCTCTTCCTCTAGGGCTATGCTACAGCACGTGTGGTCTCCACATTTGTCAGAT
Source organism: Phalanger gymnotis (assembly GCA_028646595.1). Lineage (NCBI taxonomy): Eukaryota > Metazoa > Chordata > Mammalia > Diprotodontia > Phalangeridae > Phalanger > Phalanger gymnotis. The sequence continues at coordinate 293,955,307 of CM053625.1, forward strand.
CTGGTGTCTGCCACTTCCCATGGCATGCAAAGGCACCTCTGGGTTTCTGATGTTGAAACGTGTTGACTCCACCCCCCTGGGGCTCAGGAACTCTTGTTGTTCCATTACTGAAGCTCCACTTTTGGCTCCTCTATTTCAGGGTTTCTCCCAAGTGACTATTATCTGGGTGAGGAAAGCAGGTATGAGATCTATTTTACTGAGTCATTGTTGCACCTGGAAGTTCAAGAAGGTGAGGTTCAAACCTTAAGTCAGTGGGCTGCAAGCCTCAGTAGTTCTTCTCGCAGGGCTCAGGCACTGTGCTGCTGTCTCCCATAGCTCTAACAGATTCCTATCCTGGGCTTAAATGCCTGGGGATTGGAACCAGTTCAGCATTCCCAGTGCTCTCCCAGCATGGTATGCTGGTGGAGTTCTGAAGCTCCTCCTGATTTGGTGTAGTCTAGTGCAGTTCCACACAACAGGTGTTCTTCCAGCCCAAAGATCAATCCTGTTGACCCTGTGAACTATTCTGGCTTGGAAATTTGCCACGCTCAGTCTACTAGTAACTTCTAATGCTCTCAAATCTGCTCAGATTCATTATTTTTAGAGACATCTGATAAAATTTGTATGAGAGCTCTGGTCAGTCCCTGTTTTCACAGTGCCGTCTTTGTTCCCTATCTCTAAATTTAAATCCATGCAACATTTTTTAAGCCCCTAATATGTATAAGAAACACTGAGCTAATTACTTGGGATACAATTAATTTAATAAATCACAGTCCCTACTCACAAGGAACTTATGTTCTAAATAACTAGACCTTTATTGCTATCTCTATTTCTATCTCTGTCTTTCTATACCATCTATACATTTATATATACCATCTACATCTGTATCAGGACAGCTATGTGGCAAAGTGGATAGAGTGCAAGGCTTGATCTCATGAAGATTCTCATCTTCTTGAGTTCAAATCTGACCTCAAAAATTTACTAGCTACATGACTGTGGGGAAGTCACTTAACCCTATGTGCCTCAGTTACCTCATTTATAAAATGAACTGGAGAAGGAAATGACAAACCACTCCAAGATCTTTACCAAGAAAACATTGAATGTGGTCAAAGAGTTGGTCACAACTGGAAAAACACCTAAACAACAACATAGTTGTAGCAACAATATCAATTGATATCCACGTATTACTTCTGTATGTATTTTCATGTATATATGCATTCATACATCTATTCATATATAAATTTGGGAGGGATACAAAAAGTCTAGACTTGAAAATATATCAAAATATGGAACTTTCCATGTTGAAACTCATTCTATTTTAACTTCAGTGGTAAGTACATAGAAGAAAAACTAAGAGTGTAGTAACAACAATACTGCTTGCAGCTGCTGTGGAGGTGTAAGACCAACAACACCAGCATACAATGAGGCTGCTAGCACAGGTTCTTTGATCTACTTTTCTAAGGAAAGCAACTTTAAGTGGTTTAGAATCTCATTTTTATTAAACATACCTATATCATTCACTTAGTCCAGGGGAAAAAGTTAGCACCCTGAACTTCAGAGAAAACACAAACAGAAATTACAAGCAGAAATTAAATAAATAGAGGAAATAAGACAAATCAGCAGACAGGACTTCTAACTGTCTGTCCATAGAAATACATTCATAGTTACCAGAGAGAGAAGCACCAACATCTGGATTTTCAAAACTGGAGGTAGGGGGAGTCCTTATCAGCTACCCAGAGTCTTGTCTAGCCAAGTCACAGGAATACTCTTCCAATGAGTGAGCCTCCAAAGCAAAATGTTAACTTCGTAGTATATATACACTTCTTCTGGGTCGGCCCACAGAGGGTGTCACAACCATGTGACTCAAACTCTTGTGACTTATGCTTTCTTGTGACTTAAGCAGGTCATCAAAGACTCTTGATTCAATCAAAGACTTGAGTGAAACAGACAAGACTCAATCAAAAACTCTTGATTCCCTTAGTGCTGAGAAGAACTAGAACTCCAAAAGAGAAAAGAGCAAAACAGAAAGTCCCATTCTGCTTGCCATTACAAAGGTTTGATTTCTTCAAAGCTGAGATATAGAGAATTTTCTGTAGAAGGTGTCAAATATTGCAAAGAGATCAAGAAGAAGTAGAGCTTATTCAATAGAATTACTCAAATATAATCTAACCTGTTCAATTTCATATAATTATTATCTGTGGTACTTGTCTAAAGTAGAAAGGGAAGATTGGAATAGTAAAAACTATATGCTATGCATTGGACTAATTATTTTCTAATTTTTAGAAATATAATCTCAATTCATCCTCACAGCAATCCTGCAAGGTAAGTGCTATTATCATTTCCATTTTATGGTTGAGAAAGCTGAAGCAAATAGAGAATCAGTGACTTGACCAGTGCGACATAGTTAGTAAATATCTGAGGCTGCATTTGAAAGACAGATTTTGCTCTTTCTGTGTCCAATACTCTATCTATTGTGCCACCAATTAACTGATGGAATAGAAGTACTAAGGAACCAATTTATCAGGCTGCCCATCTAACTGTGCACATCATAAAGTCAAAAATAGTCTCCTTTTTCTTTGCCTGGATGATTAGACTAATCTTTTGAGTGATTGTAGATCTTATTGAGTCCATCAGTAACAAAGTAATTTTTAAGAATTTCAGGAAAACACCAAAACATTTGCAAAAAAGAAAAACAAAAAGCATTGAGTACCCTTTTCATCTTAATTAACATCTTTGTTCTTTACCCAATAGAATGCCAATTCATTCCAGGGAGAGACTTTCATTTACTTGGTTTATTTACTTATTTTTAAATTTTTGTTACATTTTTATTTTAAATTTCTGGGATCCAGCATAGTTCCTGACATATAGTAGACACTTGATATATGCATATTCGTTGACACTAATTATTGTGTAGGGAATGTGTCTTCTATTTGGACTTTGTATTGGGGTTCTTCTATGACACTGGGAAACATTTTAGACCAGCATGTACTTCTCTGGTTTGAGTCGTGCTTCATACTGAAAAATCAGAGAATCAATAAGTAGCATATTTATTATTATTTTATTAATAAGAGAATGTCATACAATTTTAATATGTTTTTGAGAGATGTTTTTGGAAACTTTTCTATTCTCTATAGCTTTTAGTCAATTGTGTCACAGTATAGATAAAGTCTGGTGTAGAAATACACATGCAAAACTCATTCCTTTTTCATAATTTCATCCTGCATACTGTATACTGCTACAATAGTAGACCATACTCCATAAAATTTTATAGAGAAGAGAATGTTGATGTGTTATTCAGTACTTATTTATGTCACAGGAAATGTGAGTGGAGCTACATACTGCATTTGAAAGTATATATTTCTACAGTATCACATGCTATTTGATTTTTGTAAATTAATATTATACTTAATGTAATAACAATAATACTGTACTGCTTGTCTATATTCTATACTGTACCTTGTTTTGCTCTCTTGACAATATTTTAAAGTTTCATTGATTTTCTTTTTTTCTTTCTATTTTGCATTCTTATCCCTATCTCTCAATTCTCTCAAACTTCCTTCCCAAAATAAAAGTTGTTGTCCTCCAGTATAATGACCATATATAACTGAATAAAACAAATTCATTCATTGATCTGTCTAAAAATTGTATTTCCTAATCTGCAACTCTAGTCCTACCTCTGTTATGAGATACAAAACCTGTCACTAGTCTTCAGTAGAGAAGATTGTTAATTACACAGATCAAGGTTCTTAAATCTTTCAAAATTGTTTTCCTTTACATTATTACAGTAATTTTTTTTTATTTTTTCCTCATGATTATGCTCATTCTGCTCTGCATCTGGTGATAGAAATCTTCACAGAGTTATCTGAATTTATCTTTTTCATTGTCTTAGCAAAATAATATTTTATTACATTAAGATATCAAAATTTATTCACAACCATTCCACAATCAATCATTACAAAATTTCTTACTAGTTCTTTGCTACAATGAAAATAGTGCTACAAATAATTTTTGTACATGTGGTTCCTTTCCCTGAGTCTTTGAGTCTTTTGACATCTATGCCTAAGTAATATGATAGTATTACCAGGTCAAAGGATGTACCCAGTTGAGTAGTTTGGGGTATAATTTAAAATTGCTTTCCAGAATGTTAAGACTAGTTCATAGCTCCATCTTTAGGGAATTGGTGTCTTCATTCTCCCTTAGTCTTTCCAACAATTGTGGCTTTTATTTCATTTTTGTCATCCCTGCCAATTGATCCATAGGAAGAGGAATAATAGAATTGTTTTAACTTATACTTCTTAATTTATTAGTTATTCTTAACTTTTTTCACATAATTGTTGATAGCTTTTGTTTCTCCTTTTAAAAACCATTTGTTCATATCTTTGAATACTCTATTAACTGGAGAATGGCATATATAGTTAGTTCAAATGATTAAGGTATAAACAATTAATTTTCCAAATAAGAAGTGTACGAGAAACTGCATCTCCAAATGGCATTTGAAATGCCAGTCCCTTACAACTCTAATTCTTTCCCTCCCCACATCATTTTCCTTGCTCCTATGACTTCATTTTTCAGCTAAAAATTTCACCTTCTTCAAGAAGACTTATCCAGTCTTTCCTAATATTAGTATCTTCCTTCTGAGATTATCTCCAAATTTCCTGTCCATATTCTGTTTGCATATTATTTCCTTCATTATATTATGAGCTTCTTGAGATCATGGACTATCTTTTGTTAAATTTTCACTATTTACCTAGTGTTAATACAATGCCTAGCAAATAGTGAGTGCTTAATAAATTATCGTTGACCTGACATAAGTATAGGAATATAAAATTTGGACTTTTAGCAGGTTTTTTCTCCAGATCGATATCTCCCCCTGAGGGTATAAAGAATTTCTGAAAGAGTATTTATATTGTTGTTCTACTGTTATTGACCTAAGCCCCTAATCTTTTTGTTTCTACCTAACATCAATCAACAGTGATTAGTACCCCCATATCATCTAAACAACAAAAATGACTTAACTTTTACAAATGAGATTTTCTTGAAAAGACATACAGACAACCAAAATGCAAAAATATTCATGCAAACTCAGGCACATTTTCTAATACCATTTTGTCCCTTACAGAGCGTGGCTTCAAACTTAAAGTACATATTACTAATATTCTCTCCAATTTCACATCTAATATGACATCACCAATAAATAAGTTGATCCCTCAGTTTGAAGACACTGCTGTTAAGTTGAACCATTATTGAGCTGGGCTAAATAGTTAGCTCTGCATATAGGAGCTAGCTTATAAGGTTCATCTCCTCCTGATATCTCCTGCTATAGTAGTCTTCAACGACAGACTCTGGACTCTCACCCCCTGGTATTTCTGTTGATCTTTGAAACTCAAAAGTCCATTCCATGTCCATATTCAAATATTCCTTTAATTAAGAGCAGAAAATAATGAAATATAAGAGATAGAGAAAACAAAAGTACAGTCATACCATGTATTACTACATTTATGGTGACCAGGTGATACAAAGCCTATGCACAAAATTTCAGACCTCACAGAGACAGAGCTAGATTTGACCAGTTGAAGCATTTTTATGCATACTCATTTTTACCGCAGCAATCAGTTAAAAGCCAATTCACCAAGCTTTGATGGGAAAGAGACACAGACTACCTGAGCACCTGAGCATGCTCTAATTTGGTGAGTGGGGTATCTCCATTATTTACCTTCATACATATATATGTACACACACACACATAAATTGAAATTTGCTATAAATATTTTCTCTGAAAAGTCTAAAAGAAAAGATATACAGAATTATATACATTCACACATATCTGTGTTTTTATATAAATATAAATATGTACTGATATAATATCAATATAATCAGTATGTATAAATATACATACATTATATATACACATAGCCACAACATATTCTGAGGAGAAAAGAATGAATATATGAGAAACATTATAAAAGTAGTATATTTTGTAAGTGACAATAGATTAGTTATGGGAGCGAGAGTGTGAGAAACCAAGGAAGACAACAAGATTGTAGGCCTAGAAGACTGGGAAGAAGGTGGTGCTATGATAAGTAACAAGGAAATTAGGGGAAAAGGAAGAATTGAGGGGCAGAAGATAATGAGTTCAGTTTTTCACATGTTCAGTTTAAAGACATAAGGCCAAAAGGCATGTAGAAATGCAAGACTGAAGGTCAGGCAAGAGGTTAGAAATGGATAAATAGGTCTAAAATTTGTTTTACAGAGATGATAACTAAATCCATCTTAATTGATGAGATCACAAAGTGATAGTAACTAAGGAGAAGAAAATTGCAGAGCATTGGGGAGAAACCCATAATTATCACCTATAACCTGAAAATCCAGCAAAAGATATTAAGTAATGATCCAGTGAAGCTGAGGAGAACTGCATCACAAAAAATCTAAGCATGGAGTATTGAGTTAAAGTAGGTCATCAATAGTTCCAAAGGCTTCAGAAAGGTCCGTAAGTATGAAAATTGAGAAAAGGCCATTAGATTTGGCAAGTAAGTGAATATTTGGCAATTTTGGAGACAGAAGTTTTAGTCGAATTATGAGCATAGAAAGCAGTTAGAGTTAAGAAGGAAAGAAGTAGAGCCACCACTTATAAAAGAAACAAAAAAAAATCATCACCCTTTTTGTATTTTATGTAATCATGATTACAAATTTATTCTTATATTTATCTTTTGCTTCATTCAGAAATGTATTCTTTACTATAATTGTGAAAGTCTTTCATCCTCTTTTTATTTGTTTATAATACAACCATCTTATATTATTCCTTTTATCCATTTGGATTTCATTATGGCATATATCATGAGTTGTTTCTATAAATCTAAATTATTATAGATTTCTTTTCAGTTATTCAGGCAGCTTTTGTTAGGGAAGTTTTTAATCAATAGTTTGTGACATAGTGTGTATGGAATACTTTTCTGCTATATTCTTTTCCTTCTGGCTATGTATTGTTTGTCTAAACCTTTCCATTCTATTTTTCTTACATTAATAAAAAGATGATTTTGCTGATAATTCCCTTGTGGTGCATGTGGAGATATGGTATTGGTGGATTGCTTCCATTATACTTTTTACCTCAAATCAAAGTAAACTGCAAGTCATGTCATCATTTCCGATGTCATGGTCCTCATCAAAAATGAAGGACAAGCAATTTCATTTGAAATCCTTATCTTTTGTTCCTCCATCGACATTTTTCCCCCTGATTCTATAAAGTCATGCTTTGGTAATTTGATTGGTGTAGGTAAAAATATGTAAATTATTTATTTTTATTTTTCATATATTACCATTGTTTAATGATGTCAAGTTAATGTCTTTCAGTTATTTGTCTTATTTCTGTTTTTTTTTTTTTGTATCTCTTTTTGTCTATTTTAGCAAGATTTAGAAAGTTTGATTGTTCTGGTTCTTCATTGTTTATCTTTTTCTTAGATTATTCTAAATCTGAGAGGGTGTAGTAGGAAGGCCGAATTTATAATCTCAAATATAATCATGTATATGTTTGAATGGTTTGAAATTGCAATGTATGAGAGATTCTCTAAGTAGAAAACAACAATTTAGCCTCACCTCAGCTGATCTGTGAACCAGCGTCCCCATTCCTACATCTTGACAAAAAGACTCCAGGCCCAGAAAGCCCGCCTCACAAGAGTAACCAGGAGGCCACAGAAAAACAAGATAGTATTTAGCCAAATCATTTTTACTGGCCTCGAGTCCTCGCTCACACTCCTGGGTCCACACACACGGGCCAGCTCTGCTTCCACAGCTTCCTGCCTCCGCAGCTTCTGGCTTCTGCAGCAGCAGCTTCCGCTTCCACTGAAACTGTTTCTTGGTTTGCCTTTCCTTGCAGCTGAGCCTCTGGCATTCTCAAGCCCCACCTCAACGACCAGAGATCATTGGTTCTCAAGTTGGCCCCTCTTAAGTCATTAATCTACACCCACACAGGTTTCACACCTGATAAGGCTTTGGGCCTGGGGCTTAGCACTTAACAGCTGAAAGTACTTCCACTCAAAAGAAACAAAAGCCATGCTAAGGAGACAATTTTGCTTAACAACACAGAGGGTCATACTGAGGTATTGGTTTAAAGATTTGTAATCCCTACCTCTGCTCCTTGCACAATGATTGGCTCACAGTAGTTGCTTAATAAATGTACATTGACTGATTGACTATACTTTTCCTTAAAGTATTTTAATGCTATGCAACTTAGTGTGCACATATTTAGCATTGTTATGCATTATCTATGTTGCTTTTAAATGTAATATCCCCCCTCATATCTCTTAATTGTGTATTTTTTATTGTTGCTTTGCCTCAGATGATGGTTGTGACCACTTTAAAAATTATTCATAATTTTTGTCATAATTATTTTTAGTTCAGTCTCTCATTTTATTTCTGTGTGAATCTTTTACATTTCCAGAGATTTTCTTGTATAAAAATAAAGTTTTGTGCTCTGCTTTGTAATACGTTCCTCTAAAATCCTATTTTCAAGTGAGTTTAATCTACTCACATTCATAGCTAAGATAAGTAATTGTTTCTCTGTATTATGTGATCTTGTGATTTATAATAAGAGAAATAAAAGAAGTGAGATCATTATGAATACTCTGATCATAAACCTCTTTCCCTTCTCCTTTCACCATTTCTAGATCCCAATCAACTTTTCTCGTTCTTTAAAATTTTCTTCATATTATCTTGTTATTAGTTTCTCTCTAAAATTGATGTATTTTATTTGCATTAAATTTCCCTTTCCCAACCTGTTGGCATGATGAACTTTTTAATTACACATTGTGTGTGTGTGTGTGTGTGTGTGTGTGTGTGTGTGTGTGCATGTACAAAACCCTCCTTCACTTAGGTGAAATCCATGGAAAATTTTCTCCTGATAACTCTGACTCAATTTTTGTACCTGTAATGTTAATGGGATAATCTACCCCACCCATTAATAGGCGGAACATGGAGCCCATTAAGGGAAGCTTGCTTAGAGGAGGCTTGCTCATAGGAAGGCTTTCACACTTTTTGATATTAAGTTGATTAGACACTGAGTCAAGAGGGTTGTGATGCCTTCTGGCTCTGAGAAATGTATATATACTCTGAGTTGGTATTTTCCATTGTGGGTTCACTTATGAGAAGGACCTTGTGATTCTCTCGTCAAGACTCTGAGTAGCTGTATGTTCAGATCCCCAAACTGCTAAGATGTAAAGACTATCTTGATCTAGTGATGTAGGTAAAGTGTATAGCAATATTATTTTTATTCAGGCAATCAGAGCCCTGTCTATTGGTCTTTATGCTAATTTCTCTGCTTGTATTTTCTCTGATGCTGAGTGCTGACTTTTCCCTTGAACGAATGAATGTAATTAAAGAAGATTGTTGACGCCTTTAAAGTTGCTTTCCTTTAAAAGCATATCAAAGAACCTGTGCTAGCAGGCCATCCTGGGTATTCTAGGGTGCTTGCTGATACAGGACCACACATAGTAGTAGTAAAGTAGTAAGTTTCTCCATTGTCATTTCTTCTTTATTGTATTCTTTTCTGCATCCTCTTATATCTTCTAAATCCAATAAAATAGCCCCAAATTTCTTGGATTCCTCCAGATATTGTTTTTCTATGTGATTTTGAAGGTTATTAAAATATTTCTTCTACCCCCAATAGATTGTAAGTACTTAATCATTATTTTTCCCCTTCAAATTGTTGAAATGCATTTACCTTTCTAGATTTTTTGTTGTCCCTCATTTACATTTAAATAATGATATCCAGCTCTTATCTTTCATCAAGAATACTCTTTTTTTCACAATATGTTTTTCTACATTACCCATAATTTTCTTATGCTTTTTTATAGTTTAATTTACAATATTTTTTTTTCTTTTATGGAACTTACTATAAATTCTGGCATGACCTTATTTGTGATTCCTTGGTGTTTGTACTTTGTCTTTGCAGATTTATGTTTTCCTTTTTCTTCAACTGAGAAGCTCTAGATTTTGGCAAGGTTATCTCCTACCCCAACCACATGCCATTTAGCTATAAGATATAGTAGAAGTTTTCTTTTTTATGATTTCTTGTAATATGGTAAAAACGTTTCTAGCCTGAAAATGGTTTTTAAGGAAACTGATATTTCTTAAATTTGCTTTCAGTCATGACTTTCAGTTAATTTTTCAATAGCAGATTTTTCACAAGTTCTTTTAATTTTCTAGCTTTATTTTTAATTAAACTCTTCTTTCACTGAATCTTTGCATTCTTTTGCTTTGTTATGTTTTTCAGAGAGTCCACATAGGTTATGTTTTCTACTTTCCAAGTTATTTATTCTACTCCTATTTCCCTCTCTTCCTCTTAAAAGCTTTCATTTCATTTTTTCCATAAGTCTTAGAGTTCCTTTATGCAAATTATGCAAATTATTAATTTTATCTTAGGCTTTATTTTCTTAACTTACTCTATTCCTTTATATTTAGTTCTTGGCATTAACAAACTATATAATTTTTCATAGTATCTGAAATTTTCCTCTTTTCACATTACTATCCTCAGTTTTTGGCTGAAGATTTTGTGCCAGAACCAAACTCTACCCCTTGTATGACTAAAGAATGATATGTGCATGCCCTACCTGATCCTGTCCACTCTCCAGTTTGGATGGCTCATGTAATTCCTTTGAAATAGTTCTACAAGAGGTGGCTGAATGTTTATCTATTTCCATGCACTCTTTCTTAGCCAGATAACAAGACTCCACCCTCTGCCAAAATCCATTGCAGCTTTTGGTTGCCCAGGTCAGTTGTTAGGCCTAAACACACTTTCAATACCTATGCCTTGCAAATTGATTACTGACCATTTATTTTTGTCCTGTTCTGAGGCTTTGATAGACAATAACTAGATTTCAGAGATTACAAAGGCCCCGTCAATCCACTAAGACCCTAGGGCATCTGTGTGTCCCTGATGTCCTGGAACAGATAATGAATTTCAAAGATCATGCTTTTTTTCTGGCCTCTTGAAGGACTGCCTAATAGCTCCTGTCATACATTTATTAGATGAATACAGTAGCTCTTCATTTACCTAGGAGCTATGTTGGCTTCAGACCTTTTATTACTGCTCTTCAGTCAATTCAGTAGTTTCCAATTCTTCATCACCACATTTGAGGATTTCTTGGAAAAGATGTTATAGTGGTTTGCCATTTCTTTCTCCAGTTTGTTTTGCATATTAAGAAACTGAGGCAAAGTTGTGACTTGCCCAAGGTCACACGGCTAATTAGGGTCTGAAGCCAGTTTTGAAATCAGGACTTTCTAATTCTATGCCTGATCTATCTACAGTGCTACTTCATTTTCCCTTTTATAGTGTCCTATTTCTTGCACTCATTTCCTGGAATGGAAACATATTGGTCTACTTGAGCAATTACATGGCATTTGTTTGGTTGTTCTTTTTTTCCTTTTATGGAGATCCAACAGGCCAGAGCCAAGATCCCATAGATGTTCCAATTATTTTATCAGCTTCAGGTCATTTCCACAGGCTTTTAGCTTTCATTTTAGGTAGTTGTGGGATGGATGGAAGAACTTAATGGTGTTTCATTTTGTTTTTTTTGATCATCAGTTTATCCACTGTCCTTTATAAAATATATAAGAGATAAGGGATAAAGCCATCCTTATCATCAGTGACCTTGATCTTTAAATGAAGATATCTAAGTGTCCTTTTAAAGAACAGCCTTGTTCTGGTCCATCATTTAGATGACCCTATAGTGTCTTCCAACTCTAAGATTCTATTATTCCATGAATGATCATTTATATCTCGATGGTATATATAGACTACAACATATTTTCATCAAACAGATTGCATTATTTTAGCCATGTTGAAGCCCATCCTCTTTTTTGCTTACTAAACTAGGAATTTAAGATCACTATGTACACATTGCTCATATAGTTGCAATTGAATATTCATTCAGGGGTTCAAGCCATCTGTAAATATCATATCATTGTATTTTCATCCACTAAATACATGATAAAATATGAAATAAAAATAGTTCTTATACTGATACCAGAGAGTGTGCAGTTAGAAAATTTCAATGCATTTATTTATCTCTATTCTAAGTTTCTTTAGTCAGATATTCAAATATATATAAAACAGCACCAATTTGTAATAATTCAATGTCTTCCACAGAATCATCATAGTATCTTAGAATTGGAAGGGACATGCTTTGTTACCTTGGCGAAGAAACCTTACGTTATCCTTTTTATATCTCTTACAAGTGGCAATTCAACTTCTACAAGAAAAAATACATTTTATTACTTGCCTATTTATTACCTGCCCTTAGAGCCAAATTTAAGTTTCCTTCTGCAGGACAGCTTTGTGAATATTTGAAGACAATAGTCATTCCTCCCCACCTTTTATTTTCCTAGAGTGAAAAGCCCACTTCCTTTTAGCATTTATCATATGACATGATCCTATAATTTAGTCACTCTGTGCTGGAAATTGTCTGCCTTGTCAACATTTTTCCTAAAATTGGGTACTTAGAATCCAATGTGATTGTGCAGACATGATCTGAGTAGAACATAAGATGGAAGTAGTTTTCATGTCCTCTCTTCTTATGAAACCTAGCTTTGTGTTAGTGTAGCCTAAAAGGACCTTAATTTCTGGCAGCTAGGTTTAAAATTGACTAATGTTTAATCTTTCATTTTGAACTTCTTCCAAGGAAAACAGTACATTAAAACCCCCATGTCATTTTCACATAACCTACTGGTAATCGATGTTTCCCCTATCTTGCACTTTCACAACTGAATTATTAAAATTAATGTAGGGTTTTCTTTTTATTAGTTTCATTAGTTTTTTCATTATTTATTTATTGTTCTTAAATTATATTGTTACTTTCATCCTCATATTCTGTACAATTGAGATCTTTTTGAGTCTTCGTTTTTATATGCTATACTAGTTCTAATTCTCAGATTTATGGCATCCATGAATTTTATAAGATATGACTTTATTCAGTACTTAAAAAATAAAATTAACTCATTTTATTGATTTTATCACTGCTTCCATGGCAAAATTGGTGTAATGCAGGAAGTGGCTGACTGGTTCCTAAGCAACCTGGCATATTAAGATGGGTATGTCTCATGTCTGACTTGGAATAGATTTGAGATCTGATTGAATTCTGTAAATCAGTGAGATCATCAAATGAAAAAGAAGGAAATAAGGAGGGAGAAAAGAATGGGAATATATAATGTGGAGGTAAGCTTATTAAAACACTTTTGAGAGAATTGGCCTTGGTAATAAGGTATGAAGGACTGTAGAAAATGACTAAACTTACTTTTATATAAGGACAAAAAGACAATAGGGACCTAGAATTGGTTACAAAATAAACTTGAAATTTTACCATATGGAAAAATGTATGTGTAACACATATACAGAATTAAAATAGGGGACTGTAATTGAATTGGTCATTTTTTCAAATTATTGCAAAGTAGCAACAGTTTTAATCATGATTTCAGATGAGGAAACAAAAGGGGGAAATTAAATTACATTGTACTTAAAAGCACTATAGAGAATGAAATAATATTATTAATCACACACATACCACAAGTAGGAGTGCATATAAGTCATTAAAGAAATGTTTTAACTAAAATACCAGTGTACATTAATGGTAAGGCAAAAGGAAGGGTTATTTTTAACATTCTTCTGATGCTAGAAAAAACAAACAAGATAATCAAGAAATAAATTATCCTCCTAAGAATTTAGATGGGAAAGAGATATAAAATACATATAATGATTTATTTCTTCCTTTTAAATTTATTTATTTTTTAGTTTACAACATTCAGTTCCTCAAGTTTTTGAGTTTCAAATTTTATCCCACTCCCTCTCCTCCCCCTTCCCCACCCAAGACAGGATGCTATCCAAAATATGTTCTAAAAATACCTTCACATTAAACATATTTTCACAGTAGTCAAGTTGTAAAGAATTATAACCAATGGAATGAACAATGAGAAAGAAAAAGCAAAACAGAAACAAAAACAAAAACAACCAAAAGAGAGCAAATAGTTTTCTTCAATCTGCATTCAGACTCAGTAATTCTTTCTCTGGATGTGAATCACTTTTTCCATCATGATTCTTTTGGATTTGCCTTAGAACCTTTCATCGCTGAGAAAAGCCAAGTCTATTAAAGTTAGTCATCAGAGATACCATGTGTCTGTAATTGTGTATAATGTTCTCCTGATTCTGCTCCCCTCACTCAGCATCAGTTTATATAAGTCTTTCCAGGTTATTATGAAGTCCATCTGCTTCTCATTTTTTATAGCACAATAGTATTGAATTACTTGTGTATACCACAATTTGTTTAGCCATTCCCAAATTAATTGGCATCCCCTTGATTTCCAATTCTTTGCCACCACAAAAGAGATGTTACAAATATTTTTGTACAGACAGGTCCTTTTCCCACTTGTGTGATCTCTTTGGGATACAGCCCTAGAAGTAGTATTGCTGCATCAAAAGGTATGCATATTTTTATAATCCTTTGGGTACATTTCCAAATTGTTCTACCAAATGTTTGGATCAGTTCACAACTCCACTAATAATGCATTAGTGTTCCAATTTACCCACATCTTCTCCAGCATTTATCATTTTCCTGTTTTGTCATGTTAGCCAATCTGGTAGGAGAGATGTGGTACCTAAGAGTTGTTTTGAGTTGCGTTTCTCTAATCAATAGTGATTTAGAGCATTTTTTCACATGACTATAGATAGCTTTAATTTCTTCATCTGAAAACTGCATGTTAATATCCTTTGACCATTTCTCCATTGGAGAATGACTTGCATTCCTATAAATTTGGTTCAGTTCCCTGTACATTTTAGAGATGAGGCCTTTATCAGAGACATTGGTGGTAAAAAATCTTTCCCAATTTTCTTTCCCAATTTTCTGCTTCCCACCTAGTCTTTGTTGCATTGGCTTTGTTTGTAAAGAAACTTTTCAATTTAATGAAATCAAAATTATTCATTATGCATTTCATAACACTATCTTTTGTTTGGTCATAAATTCTTCCTTTCCCCATAAATCTGACAGGTAAACTAGTCCTTGCTCTCCCAGATTACTTATAATATCAGCCTTTGTATCTAAATCATGAACCCATTTTGACTTTATTTTGATATATGGTATAAGGTACTATTTTTTTTTTTGCCCAGTTTCTGCCATACTATTTTCTAGTTTTCCCATTAGTTTTTATCTAATAGTGAGTTCTTATCTCAGAAGCTGGAGCCTTTAGTTTGTCAAACAGTAGGTTACTATAGTCATTGACTATTGTGTCTTGTGTACCTAACCTATTCCATTGATCCACCACTCAATTTCTTAGCCAGTACCAAGTAGTTATGATGACTGCTGCTTTATAATACAGTTTAATACCTGGTATGGCTAGGCCACCTTCCCTAGCATTTCTTTTCATTAATTCCCTTGATATTCTGGTCCTTTTCTTATTCCAGATGAATTTTTTTTTAATTTTTTTTTAGCTCCACCCCACTGGGGCCTCTGGTCTTGCACTTGACCCCTTTAGCCATCATAGCAAGGACCCTTTACTTCAATTTCCCTAGCCTTCCAAACTAAAAGACTGCTATGCCCCTGGGTTCCACTATTCCAGGATTTTTTCTGGGGCAATATTCTCTAGATTTTTCAAGGTCAACAAGGGGTGAGTGAGAACACTTGCTTTACTATGCTGTCACGGCTTCTGGAAGTTCAAGTACGTGACTTGTTTGTGGGCTAATATTCCCAGAAGTAGCTGCTGGTACTGCTGCAGGCCCTGGGCTTCTCTTTCACTCAGTTCTGAGAGAAGCCCATCCTACACTCAGAGGTTTGGGGATCCCTACTCCTGCTTGTTATTGAGTTTGCAGGGGTTGGGCCTGCTTCTACTCCTCTATGGCCAAGCTTCACTGGAGTGGTCCTTGAACTCTGTGATCTCCCTGCCGGTGGGCACAACAGATCCTTCCTATCAACCTACCAGGCCTATCCTGGGCTGGAAATCTACCATACTCTGTCTCCCAGTGAATTCCATCACCTCAAAATTTGTTCAAATTGACTTTTTTGAGGTACCTGAAGGAATTTATGTGTGAGATCAAGGTGAGTTGCTGCTTTCACTCCACCATCTTGGCTCCACCCTCGCATAATGATTTATGAAGGGATAAGAGCCAGCATTTATAAAATTGCTTTCTAGAGATTGTGAAGTTCTGCCTACATGTTACTCCTTTGTATGAAATTATGACAGAATATTCCTTTTGCTGTATTGCATGGCACTTTTATAAGTACATACAGGCACACACATATATATACATACATATGTGTATACATGCATCCATACACATGTATATATCAATCAGGCCAAGCCAATATAATAAAAATAACAATTCTACCTAAATTAATTTACTTATTCAGTGTCCTAAGAATAGAACTACCAAAAATATTTTATAGAGGTACAAAAACAATATTAAAATTCATCTGGAAGAACAAAGGGACTCCAAGAGACTCAATGAAAAAGATTTTGCAGGAAAGTAGCCTAGCAATGCCAGACTTTAAACTGTGTTAAAAAGCAGTAATAATCACAACAATCTGGTACTGAGTAAAAGAGTGGTAGATCAGTGGGAAAATATTAAGTATACAATACATACTAGTAAAAAGATCATCAAAATATAGAGTTTGATAAATCCAAAGAACAAAACTTCGGGGGCAGGAACTCACTATTTGACAAAAATTTCTGAGAAAACTAGAAAGCAGCTTGGCAGAAACTGGGTATAGGCTAGCATCTTACACCATAGACTAAGATAACATTAAAATGGGTTGATGATTTTGTAATGGATTTAGAAATGGAGGGTGATCATAGATAAACTAAAGGTGCACAAAATTGTCTATCTATCAGATCTATGGATAAGTGAGTCATTTGGGATTTAAAAAAGAGATAAAGAGAATTAAGGATATAAAATTGTTATTTTTGATTACATTAAATTAAATAAATTTTGTGCAAAGAATAACAAGGCAGCTACGATTAGAAGAACAGAAAGCTAGAAAAAAATTATACCAAGTTTATCTGATAAAATCTCCTTTTTCAAATGTATAGAGAACTGAGTCAAATTTATAAAAAAATATACAAGCCATTCCCAAATTGAGAAATAATCAAAGGATATAAACAAGTTGTTTCCAGACAAAAAATATCAAAGTCATTTATAGTCATGTGAAAAACGTTCTAAGTCACTATTTATTGGAGAGTTGCAAATTAAAACAACCTGCAGGCACCACCTCACACTGACCAAATTGGCTATTATGACAGAAAAGGAAAACAACAAATGTTGGGGTGATTTGGAAAAATAAGTACACCAATGCATTGTTGGTGAAATTTTCAACTGATCCAACCATTCTGGACAGAAATTTGGAACTATGCCCCAAAGGCTGTGAAATGTTACATATCCCCTAACCCAACAATATTAATGCTAAGGCTATATTCCAAAGAGATCAAAAGAAAAGGAAACATTTCCTTATGTACAAAACTACGTATAGCACATCTTTTTGTAGTGGTAAAGTATTTGAAACTGAAGAGATGCCCATCAATTAGGTAATGGCTGAATAATTTGTGATATATGATTGTGCTATAAGAAATGACCAGCAACATGATTTTAAAAAAATGGCAAGATTTATATAAACTGATACAAACTAAATTAAGCAGAACAAAGAGATCATTGTACACAGTAACAGTGATACTATACTGTGGTCAACTATTGCTATTCTCAGCAATATCCAAGACAATTCTGAAGGATTTACAATGAAAAATATCCACTTCCAGAGAACAAACTGATGGAGTCTAAAAGTAGTTTAAAACGTATTTTTTTTTATGTCCTGGGCACTGTGCTAGGTAGTCTGATACAAGGAAAAGAAATGAAATCATTCTTGGATGGCAAATAAGATAGAGAAAAATACACACACACATATTTACATACATACACACATAATACAAATATGTAAACATATACATATGAATTAAGTTTTCCAGCAAGTTCAGCAAGTGGTTTTACCATTTGTGCTGAAAGCCTTCCCTGCTTTTTTCTGACATTTAGTGAATATAAGGGGAGTACTTCATATATCTACCTGTGACCCTTCATCATTATCTGTGAATAATCTTTTTTTTGTTTTTCTGTGAGGCTTTTTTCTTGATTCAATGTTTTTCTCCTATTCTTCTCCAGAGTTCCTTGTTAGGCATATGTTGCAGGTTGCTCATATCATGTCACTGTCCTCTTTGTTTTATTCATTTCCAAATCTTTGTAGAATATTGTTTTCCATGCTTTGTAATCAAAAATAAAAAAATGGTAGGAGACTGATATAAAAAGATGCACCTTTTTCCTAGGAGAAGCTTAAGGTTATTAAAAGAATTTTATAATTTCCTGGAGGCAATCATGCTGTTCTCTTTCTATTCAATTCTGGTCCCTATTCAGTGTCCATTTAAACTGTCTGTTACAGATACACATATAAGCATACAAGATATACTAGTTTGAGAAAAATATATAAGCAAGACAAAATTAAAATAAATACCCACAACAATCTTGTATTTAACAAACAAAAAAGACAAATTTCTAGGGAAGAGATTCTTTATTTTGCAAGTATTATTGGAAAACTGAAAAGTAGTTTGTAGGAAAATAGATTGAGACCAACCCTTACATCACACACTGCATTGCAGTCTTAGTGAATAAAAATAATCTGAATATTAAAATGTCACATCACAAAAAATGTGGAGCTCATATCTTTTGCTATACTATCTAGAATGTGATCTAATTGAAAGAAGAGGTTGTTTCATTTTTTTTATTTGTATCAGAG
This sequence comes from Phalanger gymnotis, assembly GCA_028646595.1. Classification (NCBI taxonomy): domain Eukaryota; kingdom Metazoa; phylum Chordata; class Mammalia; order Diprotodontia; family Phalangeridae; genus Phalanger; species Phalanger gymnotis. Next base: position 293,974,092 of record CM053625.1, read on the forward strand.
TACTTAGCACATGCCTGGGACTTATGAGTTGCTTCATTAAGATTGGTTGACTAATAGAGAAAACTAAAAAAGATAATACAATTGATACATAATTAAATGCCTTTGACTTTATAGGATTCTTCTCTAACAAGTTTGCCTTGCAAAATCAATGAGAAATTAATACCATTCTACCACTAATATCTATTGTTTAATAAATAAGTCAAAGGATAAGAAGAATTTTTTTCTCAAAACATGAAATAGAAACAACTTTCAACCACATGAAAAAAATCCAGATGATAAACAGTAAGAAAAGTTAAAATTAAAACAACCGTGAATTATTATTCTTTACCCACGAATTTGGCAAAGGTGGTGAAAGACAGAATTAGTTATTTCATGGGGTCACAATTGAAAGAGAAATAATCAACTACATTAGTTGTAGAGTAGTTCAGATTACTCATTTTAAAAAAGTTAGAATTATTTAAAGAAAAAAGTACTTTTATTGACCCAGTAATTCCATAACTGCGCTTACATCATGAGATGGGTTAGTTTCATGTATACTAAAGTATTCCTGGAAAAAAAAATATCTATGGATGTGTTAGCAGAAAGCTAGGAACAAACCATGTTTCTAATGGTCTGGTAATCATAGAACATATTTCACATAAGAGGCAAAGGTGAATAAGGAGAGCATTCTAATAACATGAGACAGTATGTGCAAAGTCACATGTAATGAGACTTTTGAATCTCTCTCTACAAGACAAGTTAAATTGCTCTTTCAGTCTTCTACATGTACACCAGAGAGGTAGGGGTGACTTTAACTAATGCTATTTTCTTAAACTCCTTAATATTCTACAATTAGAAGCCAACTAACCTTTACAAAAAGTTATTTTCTTCAAAGATACCACAATAATATAAGCACTTATGTTTCCCCAAACACTTCGGGGTGCAACTTCACATATATCATCTCAGAAAGTGGGAAATGTGTATTCAAACGTAAAGCAGTTTTACATAACATTAATCCCCACTTGATTCACTTCTAAATATAGTATGAATAATAGAAAGCACTCATCTCTGCCACTGGAAAAGTTTATCAGGCATGATTCAAGACTTTGAAACTTACTCTCTATCTTCTGTTAACTTCTGGCCTAGCTTCTTCTACATTTATGGTGGCTTGGCCTCCTAAACTTTTTAAGGTCACTAGGCTGATCCTTATCTAATCTTCTAAAAGCATGAATGAATAGACACAAGAAATACAGAAGCAAGAACAAGGCCCTTCACCCTCAACTTTATTCTAGTTTGGATTAGAGAATAGCCAAAGACCCTTCCAAAATGGAGGCTTTCAACAATTTATGTGTATTTAAAGAAACATTCAGATCAAAAATTGCCAGATTTAAAAAAAGTTGTCCTGGTTAACTGGTATCTTTTGAATGCACCCAACTTTCTATGTCAGAGGCAATCAGAAAGGTTCATTTTCATAACATGATTTGTTATGTTATGACTGGGTTCAGTGACAGGACATTTGTATATGCTGCAAAGGTCAAATGGGAATTGTATCAGCTGAAAACATTGTATGTGATCATAAGGGACTATTCTCATTGGCCAGTCTCCCATTACACACAGAAATAGGAAATGGAGCATCTGGTGTGAGGGTAAGTTGGCCAATATAGCAGGATTATAGAGTGAGTAATGCTGGGATTATACATAGATCTTTATCCACATAGTTCTACATATAGGTCTTTATCTACTATATCTATACCTACTATATGAGAAAAGTAGAAAAAATGCAGGTTCTAAAAATCTTTTCAGGATAATCAGAATACTTTTTACTGGATCCTTGAAGAGATATGGAGTAATAACATTCATAGAATAGTTGGTGACATGGTCTGAGTGCAGGATGCATTAGGGTGATAAGAAATTTGAGACGAGGAGAAAAAAATGGCAGATAATTACAAGAGTCCAAGATAGAGTTGATAAAATTCTTAAGACAATATTTATTTGAGAGGAGAGGAGGGAATTTATATGGAAGATGTGGAAAAAGATATAAAATTCATTGAATATGTGAGAAAAGAGAGACCGAGCAATTAAATATGATGGAGGTTTCAAATCTATCTAAACGATTAAAAGAATGGTAACAGCCTCAATTCAGAGAGTAGACTTCAGAAGAAAGGGTAGACTTAGGGGAAAAGATGAGCTGTATTCTGGAAATTTTGTTTATGAGATTTTTATGTTGATACATAACAATGCATATGGTGGCTGGTGGTGCTGGACTGGAGAAAAAGAGATAATAAAGATGTATGTAGAGAGGAACTGGAAGTTATCTCATAGATACTATAAGTGAATTGATTGGAGCTGATGAGATCCTTAAGTAAAAAAGTGTAGAGAAACTGAAAGAGAAGGACCAGGATAGAATCATGATGTATATACTATGCAAAGAGATGGGAAGTTGCAGTCTGATAGGTAGAATGAGAATCAAGTATGATGAAAATCAAGAGAGAAAAATATCAGGAAACTTTAGATGTGAGAGAGTATCCATGAAAGGAGGGTGGGGAACATTGTAAAACTCTGCAAAGAGAATAAGAAAAATAAGAATTAAGAAAGGGACATCATATTTGACTGTTTGATCATTAGTAACTTTGAAGAGTTCATTACAAGTTGCAATGAGATTGGAAGAAAGATTACACATTTTGGAACAGAATAAAAAGACAAAAAGAGGAAGCACCAAATATAGGTGGATTTTTAAAAGAATTCAACTAATGAGAGGAGAGATTTAAGATGATTGCTTGAAGGAGTAGAAGGAGATAATGAGGGTATTCAAAATTATTTTTTAAAAAATAAAATACAGAAAGTCATATATGCTCTTTATAATCTCATTCTCTCAATTGGTTTCACTTAAAACTAAATGAAAAAATGCATGAAGAAATAACTTTAATATATAGTATTTGCATATATAGTCAATTATGGTACATTTTGTCAGATGTTCCACTATCTTGGCAGGTACAAATGAATTTCTAATTTCCCTTGGTCTCTACTAAGTCCTTCTTTTAGGAGGTGTTTTTATTAACAATCAAAACTTGTTCTCTCTCTTGGAGTCCTAGCCTTTATGGATGTAATGCTTAATATTAGTTGATGTTTTTATTTTACATAATTATAGCACAGTATAAATTTTAAAAGATTGAAATTGTCAAACCTTATTTTATATACAGTTGCCTTTCTGGAACTAATTTTCTTAGTAGGTAATGAAAGTATTGTATAAATTTGTTGAGTGAAAATTTCAAAACCAGCTGCAAAATGAATGCTGTCCTGCTTTTGGTATTACCATTGTTCTCTTTGCAATGGTCAAACACACTTTTCAATTCCTTTTTAGAACCTTTTTGGAAATTTCAGAGCCTTACCTTGAGATTAAGCAATTTGACAGAAACTCCTGTTGAGAAGGGAAAAATGCTTTTTTATGCTTTGTGAGAAGTGAGATTCCTATTAAAATATCAAAACTCTTTTAGGAAAATGCTTCCCATAAGGAGAACAAACTTTTATAAAGCAATCTTTAGATGGAACGCCGTGATTGATGAGACCAAACTATGATTCCTCTGGGACCTGGTACTTCCACAAGGAAATATCATGGCATCGTGGCAAGAATGTTCGATATGCAAACAGAAAAATCTGAAAATATAGATTTAATATTAATTCCTGTGTCATCTCTGGGTCCTTTTTTTTTTTTTTAACACTTTTTGGCCTTTAGTTTCCTCAGCTCTAAAATGGGGAGATTAAACTAGGTGGTCTTTGATGTCCCTTTCTACTTTGAATCTATTATCCTGTTCTTTTCGGGTCTAAATTTATGGAGTTTTATGTCTTTGTTCATCCTCATTAGAATGTGTGCTTCTTGAATGTGTTTGCATTTCTTGAGTGTGCTTGCTTTTTGAGTATATTTGCAACCCTACCACAATGCCTGTCACATAGTAAGCCATTAAAAAGTATTGGTGACTAACTGGGTGGTTATATATTAAGCGTGGATTTGGTAGAAAGGTATGCTATGCATATGCATTCTCAGGATAGTCTGACCATTTGAAGTTAAATAAAATGATAGCATTACCTGTTGTATTACTGACCTCCTCACCATTAATTTAAGTTAGTTATATGGTTTTCCCCTTAGCATAAGGAGAAATAATTTTGTTTCATTTGGTAAAAAAGGTTACTTTTCCAGGGAGAACAATGGTTTTTGTATTAGGCCAAGAACTTTCCTGCAGAAGTAGATCTTGGCTGGGTCAAGCTGCTTGGCACTGTGACTGAATAGTCAGAAATAGATGAGTATGTTATAGTTTTCTCAAGTGACCAGAGCTCACAGACAAAAGCAATTTATAACAGAGTGTTGTGTTGGTATGTATTCAAGAAATCTGAGGTTAAGACCAAGAGAACAAGATTTTTGGATAGATTAGGATGGGGTTAGATGGGCAAGTTCATGAGCATAGGGAAAAGCTTCACCTTGAACGAGGAAAGCTGAAAAAGAGGTTGTTCGTGTGGGGAATGAAGTTCAAATAGATCACAGTCTGGGTTTCTAGGACTATATAAATTCTGAGAAATTTAAAGGGTTAGGTTAAGCAGTATAAAGGCCAAGATCAGTGTTTGGCAAGCTGTACTGACAGAGGCTTTCTTCCAAGCATCAACTTATAAATCAAAGATTTGTGACACATTGGGTAGTCTTGCAATTAGACACACTATTATCAACTTGTAGAGCCATCAGTGGTCAGCAAATTTGGAAGCAGGCAGCACTGTTGAAGAGGAATGTCTGTTTTCTTAGATAAATGCTTCCTTATTCTTTGACCCAATAAGCTAAAATAGTCTGAGGAATTAGGGCTAAACTTGCAACAGATATTACATTACCCTGGGATTCAGGAGGCTAGAGAGTGCCCAATTTCTTGAAGTAGTAGTTACTTAGTTCATTGCTATGTGACTTGCCCCAGTGTATGCAAAATGAGTATTATTCCTAGGGATCTGTTACATTTCATGGAAGTGACTTGTTTAGGGAATAATTTGGATTTGAATGTAATATTAGATATTTGTAGGGGGTGATGCCAAACACAGGCATGATGATGTGGTGAATAGAGACCTGTTTTTGGAACAAGGAAGACCTGACTTCAGTTGCTACCTTTGATACATACTGGGTGTGTGATCATAGGCAAGGAAATAAATTTCTTGGTGCCCTGGACTGTTCTGTAGGAATATGATTTACAGAGAAATTTCAAAACTGCCTTGGTAGGGGGATATTCCTCAATTTATAGTTCCCTATGATGAGGTTGCTTATAGAAGAAAGTAAGGACAGAGTCCGAAAGTGGAAATGAGGAAGAACACAGTACAACTACATCTCCTTTTGGCCTGGTGTGTCAGGAGTCATGAAGCAACATGCATCTTATAGTGATGAGCATGTCCAGGGGTGGGTTCATTAAAGCTATCTTCTGTGGAGGGCAAACTTTTCATGATTGGAAGATGATGAAAGGAATATGAGAGGAAGTCTAACACAAAAGGAATTTTGCTAACAATAGAACACAGTAGAAGGCAAGATCACGGTAGAGAAATAGAATGAGTCTAAAGGAGATGAGAAATGAGAAAATGAGATGTTCTTGCAAGTGCCATCACCTACGTATCTTTTGAATGAATATTTTTGGAGAGAATTGGGAAAATGTTTACTAACCATAAAACAGTAGATGATTGTACCCTTACCAGTATTATGGGAAGCTCTGTGTTTTTCTCCAACTAAGATGTCAACTCAATTTTCTTCTACCTTAAAATCCTAAAAAATCTTGCCCTCAATCCACCATTACCTTGCGGGAATTCAAGACTCCTTGTTTAATCAGAGAAGTTAGGTGAAATAGTAGTAAGGAGTCAGTGAGTAAAATCCAAATAGAGTGAACCTGGCACCTGAGAACTCACTAAATAGGGGATGATTGATTTACTTATATTCTTTCATAAGCAGGGAGACATATCTTTACTCCAGGCCCCTTTTCTGATGATCATTGATTTTCATGGCCTAGGCAGGAAGGAGAGATGTCATAGTCCCACAATCTTTACCCTTGGATTAGTTTGGGAGGTGTCGTAGCTTGGTGCCCAAGTTCTGATTTGAGAAGTCAGATGGTGAGTTACTTGGTACCAATAACCTCACTGGTGATTAAAATGTAGATTTACTTCAAAAGTGGGTATGACATTAATGGATAGAATTGTTAAGGAGAATATTGCAAGCAGAGACAGAGGCATGGATAAGTTTGGGGGCATAGCAATGAGGTATACTAATTTTCTAGCCCATAGGTAAATGACTTTTGTAAGTTTCCAACCCCCCCCCCCCCGCCATGTCATCACATTTAAAAAGTATCATATATAAAGATCCCTGGATAGAGTAAAGTCACTGTCTTAACTACAGACTAGGAAACTATTGTCCTTTGGAACTCACAATAGTGACTATGTGAACTTAAATTCCATCAAAATGTCTTGGTAAAAGTTTCTCAAAAAACACACTGATATTTTTACTATGTCTTTTTGGCCTGTTGCCCATGCTCAGAACCATCTGTCTGGCCTCCTGAGTCATAGTACAGAATCTGTTCTTTGCCCCAAATGGTAGTTCTTCCACTGATTCCAAGGAAATGTTCAATATAGCAAAGAACATATGTCCAGTATTTTATCTTTGCCTCTTTCTTTTAAGCCCATGTTTTCTCATGAAAGGCTCACTTAAGAACATCAGCAAGTATTGAACAATGAGGATAATTTTAGTGGTTTGCCAGCATAAACAGTCAACAATAACAAGACAGATAAGAAAACTAAGACAATTTTGGATTAGATTAAGACAGGTATATTATTGAGGCCTAAAGTGGGAAGGTAATAATACCACTGCACTCTTCCTCATAAAACAACATCTGGATAATTGAATTCACTTCTGTAAAGTGCTTAGCATATTGCTTGCCACATTGCAAGCACTATGTAACTGTTAGTTACTACTACTACTACTTCCACTACTACTACTACTGCTGTAATAGTAATTAAGGTGGGACTTTTTGCTGTTCTTCTCTTAAGTGCCTTTAATTATTCTGGCTTTTGTTTGAATGGGGTAGATAAAGTGGATTCTTTTTGTCTTGGAGTATTTCTCAGCACTGAGACAACTGGGAGTCAATGATTTGTATATTGATACTGGGGATGGAGAACTTTCACACCCTTAGCCTGAGTGAGGTTGCCCCTAGGGCTCTGAACAGGATATAATTGAGGACAGCTTGGTATTTGAGTTTTGGGGCACGCTCATGGAAGGAGTGTTGAGACTCTGGGCAAGCTGCAAACTGCCCTCTCAGCTTTGCAACCCAGATGTTGGTTCTTCTCTGGTAACTTTGTATTGTGATTTGAATCAGACAAGGTCTGTCTGTTGATGTTTGTAATTTCTGTTTGTATTTGCCTTGAAGTTTGGGGGGCTGATCTTTTCTCCCTGAACTGTGAATGATATTTGCATGTTTGATTAAATTGAGATTGTTAACCTCTTAAAGTTACTTTCCTTAGTAAAGCAGATCAAATAACCTGTGTTGGTAGCTTTCTGTATGCTGGTTGTTGGTGGGTCTTATACCCCTATAGCTGCTGCTAGCAGATTGTTAGTACTACTACTACTACTACTACTACTACTACTACTACTACTACTACTACTACTACTACTACTACTACTACTGTTGCTGCTGCTACAACTACTACCACCACCACTACTTCTACAACTAGGCTCCATGTCTTAATAATAATCTTTATAAAATAGAGTCCAGAGGAGGATAGTCATGGTGATAAAGGGCCTTGATTAAAGGAACTTAGGATACTTTATCTGGAAAAAAAAGAATATTTTCTAGGGATGGGATTCTTGATTAGTTATCACATGGGAACAGTATTGGAGATTGTTTGGTCTCATAATGTAGAACTAGGAGAAATGTGCAAAAGTTGCAAAGGGATTGTCTATTTCTAACTTGATGTAAGTGCAAACTAACTCTTCAATGATTAGTGATCCTAAAATAAAATGCGGTGTCTCAAAAAACTAGTGGCTTTTCATGCAACTCTTTCAGACATATCAATAAGAATGTAGAGGTGATTTTTGTTCAAGCATTATATAGGTTGGACTAGATCATCTCGAAGTTTCAGAAGGAATCACTAACAATGTGAATTTTAAATTCGCTCTTGGATAATCAAATAAATTATAAGTTAATCTGGTGAGTAAAGAAAGGGTTTTAAAAATTAAAACCCTTTCTTTATTTCTGGGTACCTTATAGGTGAAGAAAATGGATGTGTTACCATGCAATAGAGGATGTTCCTGACTCCTGCAATAGGGGAGTTATGTATTTAGGTGATAAAGGGTTTGGGAAAACAGTGCTACCAGTAGGATGGTTGATAATAGTGAGGGATCCAAGTTTTTTTCAATCTCCTTAATGGTTTATTTTATTTTATTTTATTCTGGTAAGTAGTATTTTTTCCAATTACATATAAAGATAGTTTTAAAAACTTATTTTTATAAGATTTTGTTTCAATTTTTTCTCCCTCCAATATTCCCTCCCCAAAAGAAGAAGCAATCTGATAGAGTTATGTGCAATCATATAAACATTTTTCCACATTAATCATGTTAGGAAAGAAGAAAGAATAAAAAGTCACAAAAATTTCATAAAGTGAAGATAGTATACTTCAATCTGCATTCAGACTCCATGGTTATTTCTCTGGATGTGGAAAAGCATTTTCCATCTTTTAGAATTGGTTTGGATCATTGTATTGCTGAGATGTCAATGATAGCTGATCATTGCACAATGTTGCTGCTGTTGTGAAGAATGTTCTACTAGTTCTGCTGACTTCACTCAGCACCAGTTCATGTAAGACTTTCCAGGTTTTTCTGAAATCCACCTGCTCATCATTTCTCATAGGACAACATTATGGCATTACATTCTTTTACAACATGTTCAATCATTCCCCAATTGATGGACTTACCTTCAATTTATAATTCTTTGCCAGGTGCCATCTCTAGTCATGCTAATCTATATCTTGCCACTGGACCCAGATGTATGTAGGGGAGAAAGTGAGGCCAGTGACCTTGCATTGCCCTCCCTCACTTAGATCCAGTTCACTTGCAAGTCGTGGCAAGAAAGCTGGTGGTCCTGTGTAATCATTGTTGTGACTCCTTGATATTTGAATTGTTTCTTTTTGGCTGGCTGCAGTATTTTCTCCTGGACCTGATGTGCCCAAAATTTGGCTATAATATTCTTTCAAGTTTTTATTTTGGGATATCTTTAAGGAGGTGATAGATGGATTCTTTCAGTGACTCTTACCTTCTGGTTCTAAGATATCAGTGCAGTTTACCTTGATAATTTCATGAAAGATGCTGTCTAGGCTTTTTTTTTTATCATGACTTTTAGGTAGTGTAATAATTCTTTTCTTAATTTTTTGAATTTTAAATTTGGATACAAAACAAAAGAAACAAATGTATATAGTAAAACCTAAATACAAAATGAGGAAAGAAAAAAATGCCATATACATGGCAGAACATAAGTGAATATTCAAAATATGAAACAATAAATTTCCATTTCAAGAGAACCTATATAGCAAATACTATACGTTGTGTTCAGAGATGTCAAGCTTTTATTTACTTCCTTGTAGGTTTTATTTTTTCCTCTGCTGTGCACCTTTTACTTTTTGTTTTTATATCTGTATGGGTGATTCGTGTACATATGCATATGTGTGTATACACACACACACATATATATATACATCCATATATTATGCGTGTATACACAAACATATAAACATAGATGTAAACATACATCCATACACTTGCATATACATACATATATGTATATATTTATTCATACATATATACACATATATATTCATATGCATCTTTGTAAAACTCTGCTCTATTAGTTTGTACTCTGTTTCTCTGAAGGTGGATAGCATCTTCCTTCATAAGAAGAAGTATTTCTATGGTTTTCTAAATCCCTCACCTAACCATTTACTACACCACAGCAATATTCCAACCTTATGCTATGTAGTTATTTTAGTCTGAAACAATATTGATTGATTTTGCTCACATATAGTATAGTTTCCCTATTTTCTCTTTTGATTAAATATATTTTAGTTTTATTTCATTTGAGATTGTGATTAATATAACTGCTTTTTTCCTCTAGAAAATTCTTCTCCTGATCGTTATTTTATGTTTGTGCGTATCTCTTATTTCTTATCTCTTTTGACTCCTCTACTTCTATCTATTACCTTACCCTCCTATTACTTAACCTACTCACTCCAAGGATCGTCCTTCCCTTATCCTCCTTCTACCACTCCCCCTTTTCCTCTTGTTTCTGTCTGAATTTAGACACATACACACACACACACATACACACACATACACATACATGTATGCACACACATATACAAATACATATATACACATATAGATATGTATAGGCATATATCTGTATGTGTACATGTATGCATGTATGTATATATGTGTACATGTATGCATGTGTATGCATGTGTGTGTATGTGTTTATATGTATATACACATATAGTTGTATATGTATGTGGGTATGTATCTGCATGTATATATGCATATGTATATGTGTGTATATGTATGTGCATGTGTGTGTATATACACACACGGACATATACATGCATGTGTACATATATGCACGCACATATATGTATACGTATATATATATATACACACATAGATATTATTTCCTCATCATCATATTCTCATTAATCTAGACATGCTACCATGCCCTATTTTAATCTATTCCCTCACTTCCTTATTTCTTTATAAATTTATATGATGTCATTCCCTTCTAAGACTTCATTCCCTTCTAAATGTATATGTTATTCTCTTTTTAAGCCATATCTGATGTGAGTAGAGTTTCCTCTAAAAATCCCTCCCCTCTCCATATCCCCTTAGAATTTTATTTCTTTCTGAATTTAGAAAAGTTTTATACCCTTCTAGATATATAGGTATTTTTTTCCCTTGTTAACTCATTCCCAATGAGGATAGAAATATAGAACTACCAGCCCTCCTACCCCATCTAATTTCTCTGTGTCAGTTCTTCTTCTCACATTACATTTGTATAAGATAATTATCCTTTTTTTTTTCCTTTTCCTACACTGTGTTACTGTGTCAGCAAGGCAAAAATCAGGACCTTGAGCATGACCATGAACATGGCCGTATGGTTTGAAATCACAAAATATGAAAAACTCTCTAGGTACAAGGCAGAGAAAATAAAACGTTTATTTAGACACCAGAGGATCAAATCCCAAGACCAACAGCTCCAATTTGATATAGCAATAATTGTATTCCAAAACCAGTAAGCCCACTTCAATGTAGCAACAAAGAAATTATAACACAGTATTATAGCAAGGAACCGAGTCATCCTGTAACTTTACCCCCTTCCAAGGCCTTCCCATAAACAATCACCAATCCTAACTGTCTGCTTGATGATTTCTCTCCTCCCTCAGTTCTCTGGTCTCCAATATTCCCTTTTCTCCACTCTCCCCTCAGCACTCTCTTCGGCAGCTCTGTTGATTCCTTCTACTTGGGCTGAATTCTGAATTCTGTCTTCTCTTGTGACTTATGCATTCTGAGTTCTCAATGGTTACCTTTTGGGTTTATATACTCTTTTTAGGGCCTGAGGGCTTCAGTAAAAGGATTAGGCCTGCCTGTAAAAAAACTTCTAATTGAACTTTCCTTAACTGGCCCCACCTGAGGTCAATTGAGTGGGTGGGAAAGGTCTTTAATCCCTGATTGGCATCACAAAGGTGTGGGTCTGCCTCTAATCAAACCTCCCTTTGCCGGCTCCAGCTAAGGCCTATTGAATGGGGTGGGGGGGGGTGAGGGGAAGAAGATCTTTCACCTTTGATTAGTCTAACAATTACTTTTTAGAATCACATCATACTGGGCTCTGCCCAAATCTTTCTTTCAAACTACTCAATTATTAAGAACAATGTTAGAAGCACAGTTTACATGTCCTTGTCTAAAAAGTAAAGTCTGTTCTTATTGGATCCCTTTTAATTAGCCTTTGATATTTTCCTTATATTTCTCTTGGAACTTGTGTGACAAAATCTCTATTAAGTTCATGTCTTTTTGCAATAAAATCCTATAAATCTGGAAACTTATTGAATGTTCATTTATTTTTCATTCAGTTTTATGCTTAAATTTACTGAGTATGACATTTTCAGCCAAAACCCTGGTTCTTTTGCTCTTCCATATGTAGCGTTCTGAAACCTGTGGTATTTAAGCATATTCACTGCTAGTCTTGTATGATACTAATTGTGGCCCCACCAAATCTGAATTGTTTTTTTCTTGTTGCATATATTTTCTCCTTGAGTTGGGAGTTTGGGAATTTAACTTCGATATTCCTGTTTTTCCTTGTAGGATCTCTTTCAGGTTGTGATCGGTGTATTTTTCTATTTCTACTTTACCCTCTTATTCTAACACTTCAGAACCATTTTCTTTAATTATTTCTTCTATTAATTTGTCTTTTTAAAAGTTTTAAAATTTTAAAATTTATTTTTAGTTTTCAATATTCACTCCCACAAGATTTTGAGTTCCAAATTTCTTCTCTGTCTCTTCCCTTCCCCCACCCCAAAAAGGCATGCATTCTGATTACCCCTTCCCACAGTACACCATCTCCTTAAACCTTTCCCCCTTACTTTCTAGTAGGATACAAAAGATTCCTATACCCCACTGCCTGTATATTTTATTTCCAAGTTTCCTTGGAATATTTAACATTTGTTTTTAAAACTCTGAGTTCCAAATTCTCTCCTTTCTTCCCTCCCTACCCACCCTCACTGAGAAAGCAAGCAATTCAATATAATTTATATGTGTATAGTTATGCAAAACACTTCCATAATACTAATATTGTGAAAGACTAATTATATTTCCCTACATCCTATCTCACCACCCATTTATTCAATTTTCTCCTTTGACTTTGTCCCATTTAAAAAGATTTTGCTTCTGACTACTCCATTTTCCAATCTGTTCTCTTTTCTATCATCCCCCCATCCCCTCACCCCGTGCTACTTTCCTGTAGAGTAATTGTTTCAACAATCCAGCTAGCAGCTTCTGTGGGGGTATAAGATCCACCAAAAGCCAGCACCCAGAAAGCTACCAGCACACTGGAAAAACACATGTTCTTTTGATCTGATTAACTAAGGAAAGCAAGATTTAAGGGGTTGACAAGCTTACTTTAATACAGCATACAAATATCATTCACTTAGTTCAGGAGGAAAGACAAGCACACTGAACTTCAGAGCAAAATACAAACAAAGTACAAACATCAACAGACAGCCCTTGTCTGATTCAAATCCCAATACGTAGTTACCAGAGTTTAACAAAGTCTCAACATCTGGGTTTACAAGCTGGAGAGCTTCTTAGCTACAGCTGCCTGGGAATCTCCAAATGCCACCACAAGTGAAAGCCCTGCACAAATGGCTTTGTCTTCTCTTCTTATAGGATTTTAGACTTCATCAAATGTCATCTGAATGACCACAACTCAGTCTCCTATGATTGGCTCTTGAGTTAGCCCCTACCCTTAGGACCCTGGGAAGTTCATATCCACATAGGTTAGGTTAACATCTAATAGGGGTTAGAGCCTGGGGATTAGCACTTAGTAAGACTCAGTGAAATACACTGAATTACACAAAGGAAACAAAAGCCAAACTCTTCAAGGGCACTTGTTGAACTAAGTGCTAAGATCCCATTTTGCTTACCAACACAGTAATATATCCAATTGAGTGTCTATGTTACTCCCTCCTTAAGCCAAATCAAATAGGAGTAAGGTCCACTCATTCCCTTTCACCTTCCTCTTCTTCCCCTCCATTGTAACAGCTTTTTCTTGCCTCTTTTATGTGAGATAACTTACCTCCCCTCTATCTCTCCCTTTCTTCTTCTCCCAATATGTTCCTCTCTCACCCATTAATTGTATTTTTAAATATCCTGCCTTCATATTCAATTCACCAAATACTGTCTCTCTCTGTATATATAAACATATATACATATATATAATATATATACACACATATATACATACATACACACATGTATACATACACATGCATACATATACATATCATATATACACATACATGCATACACATATACATACACACATACACATCCATCCATCCATATATGTGTGTGTGTGTATACATACATAGATATATCTATATCTATATCTATATCTATATCTATATCTATATCTATATCTATATCTATATCTATATCTATATCTATATCTATATCTATATCTATATCTATATCTATATCTATATCTATATCTGTATCTGTATCTTCCTTCCAACTACTGTAATACTGAGAAAGGTCTCATGAATTACAAATATTAACTTTTCATGTGGGAATGTAAAGAGACAACTTTAATATGTCCCTTATGATTTCTCTTTCTCGTTTACCTTTTCATGATTCTCTTCATTCTTATATTTGGAAGTCAAATTTTCTAGTCAGCTCTGTTCTTTTCATCAAGAGTGGTTGAACTTCCTGTATTTCATTGAATATCCATTTTTTCCCCCGAAATATTATACTCAGTTTTTCTGAGTAGGTGATTCTTGGTTTTAATCATAGCTCTTTGCACTCCAGAATATCAGATCCTACTCCCTCTGATTCATTAATATAGAAGCTGCTAGATGTTGTGTGATCTTGATTGTTTTTCCACAATATTTGAATTCTTTCTTTCTGGTTGCTTGTAATGTTTTCTCCTTGACTTGGGAACTCTAGAATTTGGCTACAATAGTCCTGGGAGTTGTCCCTTTTGGATCTTTTTTCAAGAGGCAATTGGTGGATTCTTTCAATTTCTATTTTACCCTCTGGTACTAGAATATCAGGGCAGTTTTCCTTGAGAAGTTCTTGAAAGATGATATCTAGGCTCTTTTTTTTTTATTATGGCTTTCAGGTTGTCCAATAAATTTGAAAGTGTCTCTCCTGGATCTGTTTCCCAGGTTAGTGCTTTTTCCAATGAGATATTTCACATTGTCTTATCTTTTTTCATTGTTTTGTTTATGTTTTACAATTCCTTGATTTGTCATAAAGTAATTAACTTCCATTTGCTTTATTATCATTTTTAAAAATCATTATTTATTTAATATTTGTAGTTTTCAGCATTGATTTTCACAAGAGTGGTAATTACAAAATTTCTCCCCATTTTTACCCTCCTCTCCACCACAAGGTGGCATGAATTATGATTGCCCCATTCCCCAGTCAGCCCTCCCTTCTGTCACCCCACTCCCCTCCCCATCCAATTTCCCATTACTTTCTTGTAGGACAAGGTAGATTTCTATGCCCTAATGCCTGTATATCTTATTTCCTAGTTGCAGGCAAAAACTTTTTTTTGAACATCTACTTTTAAAATTTTGAGTTAAAAATTCTCTCCCCTCTTCCTTCCCCATCCACCCTCCCTAAGAAGGCAAGAAATTCAACATAGGCCACATGTGTACCCTTATGTAAAACCCTTCCACAATACTCATGTTGTGAAAGACTATGTTTTGTTCCTTCCTTTCCTATTCCCTTTTATGCAATTTTCTCCCTTGACCGCGTCCCTTTTCTAAAGCGTTTGCTTTTGATTATCTCCTCCTCCTATCTGCCCCTTCTTTCTATCATCCCTTTTTTTATCTCCTTCCTCCTTTTTTGTGGGGCAAGATACCCAACTGAGTGTGTATATTATTCCCTCCTCAGATCAAATCCAATGAGAGCAAGACTCACTCATTCCCCTTCATCTGCCCCCTCTTGCCCCACAAAAGAACTGCCATTTCTTGCCACTTTTATGTGAGATAATTTACTTCATTGTATCGCTCCCTTTCCCCCTCTCTCAATATATTCCTCTCTAATCCCTTAATTTGATTTTATTTTTTAGATATCTTCCCTTCATATTCAACTCACCGTGCCCTCTGTCTATATACATAAGTATATTCCCTTCAGCTACCCTAATACAGCGGTCTCATGAAGTATACTCATCATCTTTCCATGTAGGAATGTAAACAAAACAGTTCATCTTTAGCAAGTCCCTTGTGATTTCTCTTTCTCGTTTATCTTTTCATGCTTCTCTTGATTCTTGTGTTTGAAAGTCAAATTTTCTATTCTGCTTTGGTCTTTTCACTGAGAAAGTTTGAAAGTCCTCTACCTTACTGAAAATCCGTATTTTGCCTTGGAGCATCCTACTCAGTTTTGCTGGGTAGGTGATTCTTGGTTTTAATGCTAGCTCCCTTGACCTCTGGAATATCATATTCCAAGCCCTTGGATCCTTTAATGTAGAAGCTGCTAGACTTTGTGCTGTCTGGATTGTGTTTCCACAATATTCAAATTGTTTCTTTCTGGCTGCTTGCAGTATTTTCTCCTTGATTTGGGAGCTCTGGAATTTGGCAACAATATTCCTAGGAGTTTTTTTTTTTTGCTATCTTTTTGAGGAGACCATCTGTGGATTCTTTCAATTTCTATTTTGCCCTCTGGTTCTAGAATGTCAGGGCAGTTCTCCTTGATAATTTCTTGAAAGATGACATCTAGGCCCTCTTTTAGATCATGGCTTTCAGGTAGTCCAATAATTTTTAAATTATGTCTCCTAGATCTATTTTTCAGGTCAGTGGTTTTTCCAATGAGATATTTTACATTGTGTCCCATTTTTACAATTTTGGTTCTGTTTGATAATATCTTGATTTCTCATCAAGACACTAACTTCTACTTGCTCCAATCTAATTTTTAAGGTAGTGTTTTCTTCAGTGGTCTTTTTGGCTTCCTTTTCCACTTAGCTAATTCTGCCTTTCAAGGCATTCTTCTCTTCATTGGCTTTTTGGAGCCCTTTTGCTATTTGAGTTAGTCTATTTTTTAAGGTGTTGTTTTCTTCATTTTTTTTTGGATTTCCTTTAGCAAGTTATTGGCTTGTTTTTCATGGTTTTCTTGCATCATTCTCATTTCTCTTCCCAATTTTTCCTCTACTTCTCTAACTTGCTTTTCCAACTCCTTTTTGAGCTGTTCCGTGGCCTGAGACCAGTTCATGTTCATCTTGGAGTCTTTTGATGTCGGCTTTTTTACTTTGTTGACTTCTTCTGGCTGTATGTTTTGGTCTTTTTTGTCACCAAAGAAAGATTCCAAAGTCTGAGATGGAATCTGAGTCCATTTTTGCTGCCTGTTCATTTTCCCAGCCAACTACCTGACCTTGTGTTTTTCATCGGGATATGACTACTTGTATAGTAGAGAGTACTTTGTTCCAAGCTTGAGGGGATGCACTGTTGTTTTCAGAGCTATTTCTATACAGCATCTCTGCCATACCAGCACTCCTCCTCCCCCAAAAACTGTCAACCCAGAGTGGACTCAGATCTAAGTAGGCTCTGCACTCCTGCTCTGATACTCTTATCTGCCACTTAATTCCTTCCACCAGGTAGGCCTGGTGCCAGAAGCAACTGCAGCTGTAGTTCTTTCCTCAGAGCTGCACCACCTCCACTGCCCCAAGGGTGGTAGCCAAAACCTCCAACTCCTTTCACTCTGTCCTTGAAGCTTTTCACACTAACCTTCTCTGTTGTCTTTGGTGTTTGTGGATTAAGAAGTCTGGTAACTCCAACAGCTCACTGATTCAGGGTGCCAGGGACTGTTCCCCCTGGCTCCCAGTCTGGTTGGTCCTGGTGTGGCTCATGCTGGGCTCTGCTCCCAGCTCTGTGCAATAGACCTTACCCCGCTACCATCCAGGCTCTCCTGGACTGGAGCCCTGCTTCCCTCTCTTATTCTGTTCATTCTGCAGTTCTAGAATTTGTTCAGAGCCATTTTCTATAGGTGTTTGGTGGGTCCTGGGGGAGAGCTTTAGGCAAGTTCCTGCTTTCCAGCTGCCATTTTGGCTCTGCTCCTCCTTCATTATAATTTTTAAGCAATCATTTTATTCAATGAGCATTTGGACCTCCTTTTCCATTTGGCCATTTTTGATTTTTAAGCCATTCTTCTCCTTATTGGCTTTTTGGACCTCATTTGCCATTTTGGATAGTCTATTTTTTAAGGTGTTATTTTCTTCAGTTATTTTTTGGGTCTCCTTTTTCAAGCTGTTAAATCATTTTTCCTGATTTTACTGCATTCCTCTCATTTCTTTCCAGCTTTTCCTCAGCTTCTCTTACTTGAATTGCAAGATTCTTTTTGAGTTCTTTCATGCTCTGCAACCAAATTCATATTTTTGTTGGAGGCTTTTGATGTAGGATCTTTGACTTTGTTGCCTTCCTCTGGTTGTATGTTTTGATGTTCTTTATCACCAAAGTAAGATTCGATAGTCTGAATGTATTTATGCTGTTTGCTCATTTTCCCATCCAATTACTTGATTTTTGAGCACTTTGTTAAGGTATGACTCTGCTTCCAGTGTGAAGAGTGCTCTGGCCCAAGCTTCAAGAGTTTTGTGCAGCTGTTTTCAAAGCTACTTGTAGGCACCTGTAAATTTTCAGTTCTTCTGAGGTAGTATGATCCAGGAAGGGTTGTTTACTCCTCCCTGTCCTGTGCTCTGGTATGTGAGTGACCTCAAGCACTCTTTTCTGCCTCTGACCTGTGAGGATGATTCCCTCTCCATAGCTGCCACAAGCTCTTTGCCCCAGGACTGCTACCCAGGACTTTGACCATGATCCAAGCAGTGCAAAGCAAGAGAATCCTGCCTCATCACCAGCAAGGGAGCCCTGCAATCCCCCTCTGATCAACCATTTGATCCCTCCACTGTCTGTGGGCCTGGTGCTCCAGAAGCAGCTGCTGTTGCTGTTGCTGCTGCCACTGCTGCCACCATTGCTACTACCTCTGCTGCCCTGATGCTAGAGTTGAATGGAGCTCTTGTCTCACCCAGGTACAACAGAGTTTTCCCACTTACCTTCTACTTTGTCTTTGGCAATTGTAGGTTGAGAGGTCTGGAAACTGCCATAGTTCCAGTGATTCAGTGCCCTGAGCCTGATGCTAGCCCTGTCCATCCTGGCCTGGTCCATGCTAGACTGCACTCTGTTCCCACCCTGGTGTGATAGACCTTTCCTGTTGATCTGAAAGATTGGCTTGGGCTAGAGATTTGTTTCACTCCATCATTTTGTGGGTTCTGTAGCTCTAGAATTTGCTTAGTGTCAGTTTTAGAGGTATTTGGAGGGGTTTGGGGGAGAACTCTAGCAAGTCCCAGCTTTTAATCTGCCATCTTGGCTCTGCTCCCAAGAGTCTTTTTTTTTTTTATTATAGCTTTCAAGTAGTCCAACTGTTCTTGTTTTCTCTTGATCTGTTCTCTACTTCAGTTCTGTGTCTTCTGAGGTGTTTCACATTCTCTTCTATTTTTTTTTCAATCTCTCCTTTGCCTGATTATTTTTTTAATAGCAACTTATTGTAATTACCTCATGTTGGGGTATGGGGGATAGTGCCTCTGGGTTCAGATCCTTCTTCAGTGCTACCTTCTGGACTCAAACCAAAACCAAGAACGATGACCTCCTGTAAGTTTCCATAGCCAACTGCGTCCCTGCACCTCTGCTTTTGCACTCACTAAGTGTATGCTTGTTCCTTCTTAGCCAGGGACATGTCTTGACAACACAGCTGGTTCTGGCATCCTTTATTAGCAAAGATTCCTTCAGTCTTTCCCTGCTTAGATGCCCAACTCCCTACACTGTATAGGAGGTGGAAATTCATGTAATTGGGGCCAAGGCTATCTCCCAGCTCAGTTTGCTATTTCAGTTGAATTACCCTGGAGGTGTTTACACTTCACAGGAACCAAATACCAGTCCTGAGACTGTTCTTCTTTCTCCTCCAATGGTCCCAGAAGTACCACTGTTATGCCCTGAGGCATTATTTTGTCTTGTTCATGTGGAAAATCTGGAGAACTTGGAATCTCCTGACTTACTCCACCATCTTCCCAGAATCCTCTCTTAGTGCAATAATTCTTAAATTATCTCTCCTGGACCTATTTTCCAGGTCAGATTTTTTTTTCAATGAGGCATTTTACATTTTCTTCTATTTTTCATGCTTTTGATTTTGTTTGACTGAATCTTGATGTCTCATAGCATCATTAGTTTCCACTTTCCCAATTCTAATTTTTAAAGTATTATTTTCTTCATTTAGCTTTTGTACCTCCTTTTCCATTCAGTCAATTCTGCTTTTAAAGCAATTATTTTCTTCTGTGGATTTATTTTTCCATTTGGAAAATTTTCTTTTTTAAGGAGTTGTTTTCTTCAGTTAATTTTTGTGCTTCCTTTCCCACCTGTAGACTTTTTTATAATTCTCCTGCAAAACTCTCATTACTTTTGCCAATTTTTCTTCTACCTCTCTTACTTGAATTTTATAATCCATCTTGAGCTCTTACAAGAGGACTTTTCAGGCTTGAGATCAATACCTATTGAGACTTCACATATAGGCATTTTGACATTGTTGTCCTCTTCTGAGTTTTGTTTTGATCTTTCCTGTCATCATAGTACCTTTCTATGGTCAGGCCTCTATTAGTTTACTAATTTTTTAAAATATGAGCTCTGCTCCTGGGATACAGGGAACAATGTCTCAAGCTTCTGGTGTGGTGGGCCGGGAGCCTGGTTACTGGCTTTCTGTACTGGGGCTACTGGGGCTTGCTGCTTGCCCACTGCACTAGGATGACCCAGCCTACTTGTGCCTGTTTGGCCGTGGCATCTGGGGGCTGGCAATTTGCTTGCTGCACTGGGGCCTGTGACTCTGGTTTGCTAAGCCAGACTTGCTGGGCCTCAGTTGTTGATCTGTGCTTTGGTTAAGAGCCTCTTGTTGGCTTGCCCAGGCACTGCTTTTATTGGGCTGTGTTCCCCCTTTACTCTAGAGAGACAGACCTTTCATGAAATCATTCTAAGTTATTTTGGATTGGAAAATTGTTTGGATCCATCTTTTCTGTGGATTCTGTCACTCCAGAATTCTTTTAGAAGCTCCGTTTAATATTGCTTCCAAAGGAAACTGGGGAATGTTCTGGAAACTTCCTTTCTTCTCTCTGCCATCTTAACTCTGTCTCTTTGGATTCAAGTTATTGACTAGATGGCTGAGGACTTTCTATAGATTGCCACTTAATGAATTCAAACCTCATATATACTTTTTTTCAGTATTTTCTGAGAACAAAGGGTAGTTACTTTCAACAACAACATGACTATAGCCAAGAATAAAACTGCCTGAGGTTTAATTTAAAGTATAGTGCTCAGTTCTGGTTTCCATCCCCATCATCTGGTTATTAAATTTTGGGAAGGGTATTGAAAACCTTTAGAACATCTGTATAAAGTTGGCTGTGTTGGTGATGGAAGAAAAAAAATCATATCATGTGAAAATCAATTAGATAAAATCAGATATTTATAATGGAGAGGAAATGCGTTATGATGGATGTACAAGATTTCCTTAAGCATTTGAAGGACATGCTTTACTAAGAGAGATAACACTTAATAAGTTTGGTCCTAGAAGCAAAGAGTCAAAGAGACCAAAATGTGGATTTCAAAGAAAACCTTAAAAATTGAAGTTGCAAAAGTCTAGTGGGCTGACCCAGGAGGTGAGAGATCATCAAGTATCAAATGAAAACCTTAGGAGTAATTGGAACTGAAGAGTAGTTTGGTTGTTTCAAATTCCATAATTTTCAGTAATTTATTTTAAGCTTCTTCTAACACTATCAGATATGACCATGTAAATTACCAGATGTGGTTTTCTTAAGTCTTGGGAGATCTTGCTCAAGCAGACTAATGGGCCTACGTGATAGCTTGTAGACATGATAACGACACTGAGGATATCAATAGTCTTGCTTGAGGATGTATCATTGACATTATGTAAAACTTCTCAAGGCTTACAGTTGAGGAAACTGCAGCAGGTAGCAATTTTGTGATTTGCCCAGAATCACACAGCTAGTAAGTATCTGAGGCCGGATTTGAACTTGGGTTTTTCTGATGCAAGTCCAAAAGCACTATCCACTATGGCAGCAAGGTTTGAAGGAGATGTATGATCCATAAAGTTGGGGGAAGATGATGAAATATATTTTTCAAATATTTAAAAAAGATTAAATTTTAGTTTCATTTTCAAAAATCAGTTTAAAATACCCTGGCCTTGACATCAAAAGAGCTGAGTTCAAGCCCTGATTTTGACAATGTGAGTGTGGAGTTACTTCCCCATTTTAGATCATTGGGGTCACATGTAGAATGGAGACAAATGGCCCCTTCTTTTCACCAAACTCACATTGTAGGAGTGTTGTGAGAAAAGCATTTTGTAAACCACAACATGTTCCATAATGTCAATTATTATTAATTAATTTAATTATGTTAGTTTTCATTCTGCAAATATTTAGCATTTCTCTACACTTCTTTTACCAAATAACTTAAACTATGATTTATAGCATTATCTAATTTTTTTATTTTCATTTCAACAAACATCTATTATGAATATTTCACGTGCAATATATTTTGCTAGGTACTCTGGGACATACACAAAATAAATTACATATGGTCTTTCTTGTTTTTGTTGTGTTTTTACTGCTGATGTCCTCTTAGTTACTGTATATTAAATCTTGAATTTTGCCATTAAATATAACTCCTTTTGCTGCTAGTAATTTTTTCTGCCGCCTTGTAAAACAAAATAGGCAGCAATGTCCAACATACGTAAAATGCTTTTTAGGTCTCTAGAAAGGAAACTCCATGCAAATTCTAGACTTTCTTATTTTGTTTCCATGATTTGCCCCATTTCACAACACAGGACACAAGAATGTTCTCTCTGTAGCCAAAATGGTCCACGTGTTTTATAGCTACAATGAATTATTCTTTCTTGTCTAAATGGTTGATAGAAATTTAGGCCCAAATTTTTAGTTAAAAAATTAATATTTGTACAGAGAAAGTGAAATTGTTGAAGACTCCAAATTCTATTAGTAGAGCCTTTATTCTAGAGCAGGGCTGTCCAAAATGCAGCCCCGAGGCTGCATATGGCCAACAGTGGGATTTATGCGGCCCTTCCTACAAGAATAGAAATTTACATAAATGCTTCAGTAAAGGAACCTGAGCTACCCCAGAGCTCTCACTAAAATGGCATATCAAAATATATTGTCTATTGTTTCAATAAAAACCTAAGGTTGGACAGCCCTGTTCTAGAGAGTAAAGCATAATTGAATGGACACTCGATCTGGAGTCAGAAGAGCTGAATTTAAACACAGCTCTAGTAGTTTTTAGCTCTGTGATCATCAAATCACTTCACTTAAACTCTATGAATCTTAGTCTACTCATTTTCTGGAAAAGAATAGAAATGCTTGACCTAAATTTTATTATAAGGAGAATTACTGTGATCATCCTGAATAAGGTAGTTTATACACCTCATCTCATGTTTAGATGGTAAATACAAGAATGAACCTAAGCATATGGATTTTTATCAAATATCTCTGAATGCACAAAATTAAAAAAAAAATAAACTAAGCTTCCATGAACCCAGTCATCAAATATGGTGGTAATAATAGTCATCATTATTTAAGGCAGTCAACCATCAAAGAACTCAGTTTTTCAGGGGGCAGTGCCTAAAGAAGTAGCTTTTTCTTCACAAGTTCATCTGAATAGGGAGAAGTAAGAATCTGGACATAGATATGGGAAAATTCCCCCTGAAGAAGTTTCTCCACTCAATTTGGCACCTGATCTTGGAAAAGTCATTGTTACATTCTGCAACTGAGTTCATTCATTTGTAAAATGAGGAGATTAGGCTCCTTTTCAGATCTAAAGCTTTGACTTTAAAATCCAACCATTAATTCCAGGTCTTTCCAACATAAAATAGGTAGGCTTTTGAGGGTAAAGTACACCTTAAGGTACACCTCAAGTACCATGAATGTTTATTTACTTAATTTGTTACCTGATAGTTGTTCAAAGCTTGAATTCTTCTTTAGGCACATTCTTTTTTCTTGTACACTACAGATCTGTGGGCTCCTGTCAGTCAGTATACATGGCTGTTCAGTGTGATAGAAGAGGGCTCTTGGCTTCCCACAGGCTGGGAATCTGGTCTGCCTGACATAGCGTTATTTACAGGGTTACCATGAAACCTTGGCTGGGAAGCCAACCCGCCCGTGCCAACTTTGACTGTCTACAGCTAATCAGCCCAGTACAAGAGAGAAAGGCATTTTTTTTTTCAGTAAGAAATGTTATTTGCATTTTTAATGGTGTTGTATTGGCTGCAATAAACAAATTGTTATAAAATGTGATTAATCTGACTCTTTTGTAAATCTCTTGAAAATGATCTAACGCACACATTAGTGATGTTATTAAGTAGCAAAATGATGAGAGAGAGAGAGAAGAGAGATAGTTCAAATTAAGGCTAGTTGAATGATCTATGGGTTAAAATTCTAAAGTATGTAAAGGAAATGTTATCTTCCCAGAGAGGTCCCAATCTTTGCCAGATGCCTATGGAGGGAAAATTCATGTTTTTAGAATTTTCTGAGAGCATACACTGCTTTGGGTATGCACAGACCATGGACAGAACCAATTATTTCTTCTTCAATAAAATCAAACTGAGTTAATCACTCCAATCACATTTTTTTAGAGAATTTTTTTAAAGGGGGCTTTTCTCTCTTTCACCTCCAGATTCATTTGAGAGATGCTGGAATTTTGTAAATATGATGTGACATCAAAGATTATAGACCTGAAAGGGACCTTAGATATTATAGTCCAATGTCATCATTTTATATTTGACTGGCATTCAAACAAAGGCATTTAAGCCTAAAGAGTTAAATGATTTTCTTTAAGGTATTGCAGGTAGTTAAGAACATATCCAGGTTTCCCATACAGGCAATCAGCTTAGAAATCTACCATCATTTCCACTATATCACACTGTGTTGGTTGGAAAATAACAATAATGCTTATAATATAGCATTTAGACAGGATCTACTATATGTCAGGCATAGCACTTTACAAATATCTAATTTTATTCTCATAGAAAACCTGGGAGGTGGGTGTTATTATACATGTTTTACAGTTAAGGAAACTATGGCAAATAGAGATCAAGTGGCTTGCCCATGATGACACAGCTAAGAATGTCCTGAGGCCAGCTTTAAAATCAGGTCTTTCTGACTCTGGGACCAGAGTTTGATCACCTGTGCTGTCTATCTGCCTATGAAATATGTAAAACAAACAAAACAAACTAACACACAATCAAAGGAAACCAAGAAATAGTCCTCCGAAGAAACAAACCTAATCTCTTGGTCCTTACAAAATCCTGTCTAAAGTGTAACAGAGGTAGGAAAGAAGTTTTATGAAGTATCTACTATTTTATATATGGGAGAAATGGCTGATCAAAATTAGGCTTATAGATATAACTATTTCACAGACTGTCACACACAAAAAGCCTAACTTCTGTTTGGAGTATCACACAGCTTTTGGCTCAAGCTTCATTTTCCCCCAAGAACTTGAGAAAAATCTCTTTTGTGGATAGCACAGAAGGCTGGCAACACATTTTGGCTTGAAAATCCAACCATCACAATATTACAGAGATAAATTTTTTTTGAAAAAAGACAACAAAACCTTAAAAACCAGTGCATCAGTTGCCCTTTCTCTCAATGAAAAACTTCCAACATGAGTTTCATTTTGCTGTCTTATAATGGCCTGAACCTGCTGGACACTCAAAAAAAAATGTTTCTCTCTTCTCTTCTTCTGCCCCAAACCTCACCACCACCCAGGGGTGGGAGAAAGGTAAGATTTTTTTTCTGCTTTTCTCTCCTTTCTTTTTTTGGTATTCAAAACAATTTTTTGCCAGTTGTTTCACCTGGAAACCACATTAGGAAGTAGAGACCATGATTCCAGAGAATTGAGTGGTATCAGCCTAACCATGCTTAGAATTGTCCTTGTAATGCAGACAGCTTTGGAAGTGCAGAATTCTTTTTAAAGGAAGTCTATTCCCTTTATTTATAGTTCCTAGTACAGAGTTAAAAGTAGACTGGAGAAGTCTCTTGGGGAATGGCCTTGAAGTTTGAAAGACTTTGGCTAAGTCCTATCTGTGACAGTAGCTGTAGAACCCTGGACAGATCACTTAACCTCTTAGTGCTGTTTGAAACTCCCTAGGACTGTATAAACTACAGACAAGTTGCCACTCTGCAGCAGTGAAGAAGGTTTTTGCATTATGAATTCCCATGCTGATGGAATCATAAGTCAAAATAAAATAAAAAAAATCATGAAGCCTTCAGAGCTGTCTTTTGTCATTATCCACTGCATAAGCTGGGATGGTAACACTAGTATATACATATATGTATATATGTAATTATATATGCATATATAATTATTTATATACATATATATGTAGTGATTAAGAGTTTGTAAAGCTCTATACATATGTTATCTCACTTGATCTTTACAACTTTGTCATTTAGGTCCCGGGATAATTTTTATCACTTCATTGTAAGCTGAGCATATAGAAGCTAAGGTATATTAAGTTCCTTTGCCAGCATCATACATTCAAAACCACATCATCATAATTTCAAGTGCAGTGTCTTTCAACTATACTATGATAGAAAAGTCACTGGAATGAAAATTTGAAGACTTGAGATTAAATCTTGTTTCTGCCATTTATTACCAACATTTCTGTGTAGAAATCACTTTGCCTCTCTGGGCCTCAATTTTCACAACCATAAGTGAAGGCCTTGACCTAAATGGTGTTTAAGAACCTTTGTAGAAGTGAACAGAACTTGGAAAACATTGACCGCAGTAACAGCAACATTATGCAAAGATCAACTTTAATAGCCTTAGCCACTCTCAGCAATATGATGATCTAATCTAATTATAATCTGATTCCAAAAGACTCATGATGGAAAATGCTATCCATATCCAGAGAAAGAAATGTGGAGTCTGATTGCACATTGAAGCATACTTTTTTCTCTTTTTTTCTTGTTTTCTTTTCATCATGGTTTTTTCCTTTTGTTACAATTCTTCTTATACAATTCTTCTAACCCTAACCCTAACCCTAACCCTAACCCTAACCCTAACCCTAAATGCGCTCTAACCCTAACCCTAACCCCAACCCTAACCCTAACCCTAACCTTAACAATATGACTAATGTGGAAACAGGTTTAATGTAATTGTACATGGATAGCCTATATCAGATTTCATACCATTGAGGAGGGGCAAAATTTTGGAACTCAAAATCTTATAAATCTAATAAAATCTTGTAAAAATGAATGTTGAAAATTAAAAAGAAAAGAAAAATAAAAAAATACCTTTATTTGAAAGAATACGAATTCTTTCATGTTCCTTTCTTAGACTTCCTTTCTCCCATTGTAGCCATGTGACATTTTACAATACAAACTCTGTATCTAAACCTAATGATTGAAATCTCATTCCAATCTTCACATCCCTTCTCTTTCTTAGACTCAGAATCAAGATTTCTGGTTTTTGTGATGTATTAAACTCAACTCACTCAACATGTATATTGTAATGCCTACAGAGGGCAGAGAATGTTCTGATGAACACTTAAGATCCTTGAGGTAGAAGAAGAGCCTACAAAGAACCTTGACAGCCTTTCCCAGTGAGGGAAGAAATAAACATTTCTCAAGGCCCTGAAAGCTAATTCGGACTCCAGTCACCACCAAGACCAGGATTTGACTACAATGCTCCTTTGCTCTTCTCTTTTGGCCAACCGCTATATTCAATTATTTGCAAACTTCTATTGGTTCTTTCTCTTACTAATTTCTGTGTTCACTTCCCCTATTTCTCTATTCACACTTTCACTACTCTTGGCCCTTTTAATGTCTCATCTGCATTCTTCCAAATCACCTCAACTTCCTCTAACATCTTCACCCTCCAATGTATCTCTCTTTCATGAAGTAATAGCAAATCTTCCTAATGTAGCTGTCTTATCATGGCAAGAAGATCTGACCTGTAATCCTGCTTCAGAACTTGGCTAGCTATAAGCCTCCGGCTGAATCTCTAAACCTCCCTGAAGCTCTCCCCCCCCCCCCCCCCCCCCCCCGCCTTTTTAAGTGGAATGGTGGCAGCACGTAGCTCATAGATTTGTTCTGATTCACAAATTTCATTATGTATGTAAAGCCCTTAGCAAACCTTAAAGTGCCACACAAATGTGAGTGGTTCAGATGGTGATGATGTCACTTCGATTTTCAAAGCTTCACACCAATCGTCTTCAACCTACTCTTTTAGTTGCCTTTTAGATTCTACGTACTCAGAAAAGTGGAGTAATAGTCTATTTTCACCTTCTTTTAGGTACTTCTTTTACATCTTCCCCACATGTAGAATGCCCTTTAGCCACTTGTCTGCCTCTGAGAAGTGTCTTTTTTTCATGGTCTAGGTAAGGGATAGCTCACTTTATGAAGATTTCTCTGAAACTCCCAGCTAAAAAGGATCTCTCCTTTTTTACATTCCTTTTAGAACTTTGTCCAGAAGCCTCATCTGCCCTTTTTTTTTTTTTACCATCAATTATATTGGTTTATATTTAGCTTCCTATTATACATATTTGTCTATAAGCCTTACCCTTTTTACTATAATTTAAACTCCATGAGCATAGGTGTTGCACTATTTTCATCTCCATGTTACCAGAACCTTGGACAATCTATTATATTTGAAAAGTATCTAATAAATATTTCTTGAATTTAAATATAGATAGATACGGGGAAACATTTGAACAGGTAGGTCAGGGCCAGGTTGTGAATGTCTTTGAAAGGTCAGTGTATTTGATGTTAAACTGTAAAGAATGAGCACTACACAGTCACAGACAAGATATTTTTTGTAGCAAAAATGGCTCATCCTCACAATATTATAAGTTTCTTAACATTTCAAAAGACAACTATTTTAATACTTGGAATAAATTGTCATCTTTCCTCATCCCTAAATTGCACTAGTCTGGTAAAATGTAATCTTCAGAGTAGGGACAGATTTGACATTATCTTTATATCCTCAGTGATTAATACAGTGCTTCCTCATAATAGGTGTTTAATGGGTGTTTATTGGATAAAAGAATGGATGAATGAATAATGGTGACAAGTACAATTTTACCCATTTTCTTTGCTATAGAGAGGATTCTTCTTGAGAGGAACTGGGACACAAAATTATTTGTTTTTTAATGAAGCTATATGAGATTTTCTGAACCGCTCTGACATAGGGGGTCCAACACTGGTACATGAAAAGACCTAGGTTCAAGCTCAGATAGTGATAAGCTATGTCACTGTGAACATATTTTCTCTGAGCTCAAATTTTCTTTGTATAAAATGGAAATGGTAACGACTTTACTATTGTACTTTTGTGCAAATGTTAATGATTTTACTGTTCACGTAATTTCTCAGTCATATATAACACTTCTTGAACTCATTTGACGTTTTCCTGTCAAAGATACTGAAGTAATTTATCATTTCCTTCTCCAATCCATTTTACAGATGAAGGGACTGAGGCAAATAGGGTTAAGTGACTTTCCCAAGTTCTCACAGCACTACTCACTTGCTGATAAAGAAAGGTACAGAAATATCCTGTTATGGTAGGTCATGAGTTCACAGTCTTTGGCCCTTCTTCAAGTTGTTCAAGCACAAGCTAGAAAACCACTTGATACATGTTATACCAGAATCCATTTCATATGTGGATTTATATATGTGGCTATTGAGGTCTCTTGCAAATCTTAAATCCTGTGACTATATGACATCTTATTATTGTTGACCTCATGATACTTTATTTCTTTACAAATCCAGTTTGGAAAAATGCCAGAGAAGTTGAAAAAATGTGGCACAGTTATCTAATGCTCAAAACAAAAGAAAGAACAAAGACAAGACATGATTAAGAAACATAACGCTCTTCTGCACTGTGTAGTCCAAGAATCTGTAATTATAATAAAAGGCATATTTCACACATTTAACCACATGAAATAACTGAATGATGCTATTTGTAAAAGCAGTGAGTCCAAGAACAGAAGTAAAAGATGATGACAGAATTTCTCCTTGACATAATTGACTTGGCTGGCACATTAAACTTATTGTAACAATGAGTTCAGAAATTATGGTGCTGAAATATTTACATGATAAATGGTTTTTTTTGCATTTAATAGTCTTTTGTTTTTCCAATTACACATACAGCTTTCATTTTTATGTGATTTTGATTTCCAGATTTTTTTTCTTCCCTTCCCTCCCAAAGAAAGCACATAATCTGATATGAATTATAATGTGAAATTATATTAAATCTATTTCCACATTAGTTATATTGGGAAGGAAGATTCACAATAAAAGGGGAGGACTATGAGAAAAGAAAAAAAAAAAGGAAAACAAAAAAGTGAAAGTTGTATGCTCCAATCTGCTTTCACACTCCATAGTTCTTTCTCTGGATGTGAATAGCGTTTTCCATCATGAGTCTTTTGGAATTATCGTGGATCTTTATATTGCTGAGAAGACCTAAGTCTATTATAGTTGATCATTGCAGTGTTTCTATTACTCTCTATAATCTTCTGGTTCTTGATCACTTCACTCAGCATCAGTTCATATAAGTCTTTCCAGGATTCTCTGAAGTCTACCTGCACACCATTTCTTTTGGATCAATTTTATTTCATTACATTAAAATACCATAACTTATTTCTCAATTGATGGGCATCTCCACAAATTCCAATTCTTGGCCACCACAAAAAGAGCTGCTATTAATATTTTTATTCATGTGGGTCCTTCTGTACATGTGGGTGCTTTTGATTGACTGATTTGAGATACCTAATTCTTCTGCAATTATTTGGAATTATGGGTATACGTACATGCATGCACAAGCACACTGAATTGCAACAGAAAATTATTGCTATTCCCTGTGGACTGTGAAGAAACTGAGCTGAGAATCGTAAAAAATGAAATTATTTGCCTAATTCAGACAATGTAGAACTGCTAGATTTCTGTCTTCTCCAATCTATCATCTGCTATAACACTTGTAAATTTCAATGTTTCTAACAAGGAACTTTCTGACAAATTAGTCTTAAAGGTTCTCCATATCTTGACTCCACTTCATCTTGATTAAACCGAGTTCATTCTGAAGCTCATATATTGGACCACAATAGACCCCTGCCCAAGCTGCACTCAATGATTGTATTTTGGGCCTTGTTGGCTTAAAGTGAATGTCAATGGTAATTGTTTTTTTTTTTTTCAAACAGCAACCCTGATGGTCTCTCTCCCAGTTTGATTATTTTTCTTTTTTCTAGTTAAAGGGGCCATTCCTATACTCACTTCTTAAAGACGCCTATTCACTGAATTGGCATTGCCTCATTCTAAGTGAGTACATGAAAAGGCCTTAGCCTAAAAGGGCCAGGGTCTCCCATTGCATCCTGGGTCATGTCTCATCATCCTGAGGAATTTCTGGTCACTGGATCCACATGGCTCTGGAGGAGAAAGTGAGGCTGGTGACTTTGCTCGGCCCTCCCTCACTCAAATAAAAGTCAATTGTAAAGCATGTCATCATTTCCCTGATTCAATGGTTGCCTTAGAAAATGAAGGACAAACACAACAACAGTCTTGACTCCACTAAATATACACATAAGCATGAATATATTTCACTTTTACCTGAAACTCCACCTTCTTCCTTCCCTTATCATCTATCTATGCTTCCATTTTCTTCCAGGCTCCCTAATTCTTTTTTTAGCACTGTAGGTAGATGGCTATGTGGTACAATGAATAGAGTACCAGAGACAGAAAGATCTGATTTCAAATATTACCACAGACACATACTTACTAACTAAATTACTTTGGGCAAGTCATTCATCCCTGTTTGCCACAATTTCTCCATTAATAAAACAAGCTGGAGAAAGAAATGGCAAATCACTCCAGAATATTCACCAAGAAAACCCCAAACGGAGTCATAAAGTGTCAGACATGACCAAAGTGACTGAACGACAATGGCACCCAGACAATCACATGGTTAATCACTTTAGTCATAATCTACCCATTTTCTTCATGACCTCCCACTGTTCTGATCATATTTTAGTTCTGAATATCACTGGGCTTAGGATTTCTCTTTTTCTGCTCATTCATTCAATCAACCAATCAACAAGTGTTTGTTAAGAAACTATAATGTGTCAAACAACATGACAGGAGTGTGGATGAAAAGTACAAAGGATGGAAAATATAACTACTTGCAGAGCTTGCATTCTATCAGAGGAACTAAGAAGCAATAAGTAGATAGATAGATAGATAGATAGATAGATAGATAGATAGATAGATAGATAGATAGATTACTGAACATGGGATCAGTCTTAAATAAAATATTAAGTACTATGTTTATGGCTGATTGGTTGTCATTCTTCATTCTCAAAGAGGACCAAAATGACACCACTATGTTAGAGTCAAGTTCCAATGCATCTGTGACTTATAGACCAATATGAGCTCAGAATACTCTACCACAGGTCAAGTACAAATAGTCCATGTGAACATTTGGGGTGTATATTCTAAATTTGCACATCTCACATTTCTTTTAAGCTACTTCAATTCTACTTTGCTTATTTAGCACAGTACTTTCTCTCATGAGGGCACACTATACTGGACAGTCTTATGCCATTTTCTCCCATATCACACAATTAGTTCCAAAGTTCTCTAGATTTATCTTGAGAGCATCCTTTAATTGCTTCTTCTGACCACCATGGGAGTGCTTGCCCCATGAGAATTCTCCATGAAATAGCCTTTTAGGCAAATGTACATTGGCATTCATACAATGTGCCCAGCCCATCGTAGTTGCACTGTCTTCAACTGAGTATGAATACCCGGAAGTTTAGTGTGGGATAGGACCTCAGTGTTTGGTATCTAATCCTGCCAGGTCATTGTCAGAATCTTCCTAAGATAATTCAAATGGAAATGTTACAGTTTCCTGGCATGGTGCTGGTATACTGTCCAGGTTTCACAGGTATACAATAACGTGGTCAACAAAACAGTGTCAGTTTGACAGTCAGTCTACTACCTCTTCTCTCCCAGATTTTCCTTTTGGAGCCTCCCAAACTCTGAGCTAGCTCTGGCAATGTGTGAATCAACCTCATTTTCAATGTGGACATCCATAGAAAGTATGCTGACGAGGTAAATGAACTTATATACATACATACATATATACATATATATATATATATACATAAAATTCAAAACTACTCTTTTTGCTGTAACCAATGGTCCCATGTATGGGCAGCGTGGTGCTGGCTGATGGAGTACTTGTGTTTACTTGGTGTTCATTGTTGGTCAAAATTAGCAGAAGCATCAGAGAAACAGTCTATACTTTGTTGCATTTCAGCTTCAGAAACTTCGTTGAGTGCAAAATCATTTATGAACAAAAAATCCTGGGGCAAAAACTTCCACCTTGATCTTGGCAAGTCACCTTTTCAAGTTGAAGAATTTACCATTAGTGTGGTAGCTGACCTTGATGCCATGTTTGTCCTCATTGGAGGCATTTAACAAAATGGCTGAAAATATCATTCTAAAAAGCACGAGAGCAAACACACAGTCTTACTTCACTCCATTGGTGACTAGGAAAGTATGAGTACAATATTCGTTATCCAGAACCTGGGAAAGCATGCCATCATGAAATGGACCCACAATGCTGATCAATTTTTCCAGGCAAACAAATTTTAACATAAATTTCCATAAGCCCTCATGAGTGACTATATCAAAGGCCTTGGCCAGATCTACAGATGTGTAAAGATCTTCGTTTGGCTTCTGGGATTTTTCTGGAGTTGTCAGGTAGCAAATACCATATCGGTCATTCCTCAGCCCTTCCTGAAGCCACACTGGTTCTCAGGTAGATGACCATCTTCCAGATGAAGGACCAGGTGGAAAGAATCTTGCCAGAAATGACTATTAGGGACTCCCCGCCCCCCTCTACCCACTGCCAGTGATTGTCACGGGACAATCTATTTCCTTTAACATTATAGAGATGGACAATGGAGGTGCCCTTGAACTACTGGGGGATAACCTAGCTTTGCCATATAACTCAGAAAATTTCACTCAGCTTTTGTATGAGCAACGGATTCCCTATTTCTAAATCTCAGCTGGAATGGAATCTGCACCAAGTGCTTTGCCACATGAAAGGAGATTAATGGCATTCAAAACTTGTTCTTTAGTTGGAACTTCAGCTAGAGAGGTATTGGATCCAACCTGAGGTAAATGGTCAATGCCTCCAGCATTGATTAATGACAAACTGTTAAGACCAATGTGATTTTAAATTTATTTGTAGTTTTCAATTCTTTGCCACCACAAAAAGAGCAGTTATAAATATTTTTGTACATACAGGTCCCTTTCCAAATTGTGTGATCTCTTTGGGACATAGCCCTAGGAGATGTATTGCTGAGTCAAAGGGTATGCATATTTTTATAACCCTTTGGACATAGTTCCAAATTGCTCTCCAATATGGCCAGATCTGTTCACAACTCCACCAACAATGTGTTAAGTTTTCAATTTTCCCACATCCTCTCCAGCATTTATCATTTTCCTGTTTTGTCATGTAAGCTAATCTGACAGGAGAGATGTGGTACCTAAAAGTTGTTTTGATTTGCATTTCTTTAGTCAATGGTGATTCAGAGCATTTTTCATATGTCTATAGATATCTTTAATTTCTTCTGTGAAAACTGCCTGTTCATATCCTTTGGCCATTTCTCAATTGGGGAATGACTTGTATTCCTCTAAATTCAGCTGAGTTCCCTGTATATTTTAGGTATGAGGCCTTTGTCAGAGACACTGTTTGTAAAGATTTTCTACCAACTTTCTGCTTCCTCATGATCTTTGTTGCATTGGCTTTGTTTATACAAAAACTTTTCAGTTTAGCATAATCAAAATTATCCATTTTGTGTTTTATAATTCTCTGTATCTCTTGTTGGGTCATGAATTCTTCCCTTTCCCATAAATCTGGCAGGAAAACTATAGCTTACTCTCCCAAATTCCTCATAATATCAGCCTTTATTCCTAAATCATGTACCCATTTTGACTTTATTTTGGTATATGGTGTGAGATATGGGTCTATGCACAGATTCTGCCATACTAATTTCCAATTTTCCAAACAGTTTTTATGAAATAGTGAATTCTTAGCACAGAAGCCGGATTCTTTGAGTTTAACAAAGAGTGGATTGCTAGAGTTGGTGACTTCTGTATCTCGTATACATCACCTATTCCACTGATCTACCACTCTGTCTCTTAGCCAGTACCAGGTAATTTTGATAACTTCTGCTTTATAGTACAGTTTGATATCTGGTAAGGCTAGGTCACCTTCTGTAGCATTTCTTTTCATTAATTCCCTTGATACTCTGAACTTTTTGTTCTTCCAGATGAATTTTGGTATTATTTTATCTAGATCTGTAAAATAATTTTTTGATAGTTCAATTGATATGGCACTGAAGAAGTAAATTAATTTGTGGAAAATGGTCATTTTTATTATATTAGCTTGCCCTAACCACGGGCAACTGATGCTATTCCATTTAATTATATCTGACTTTATTTGTGTGAGCAGTGTTTCAAAATTGTGTTCATATAGGCCCTGGGTTTGTCTTGGCAGGCAGACTCCCATATATTTTATAATGTCTACAGTAACTTTAAATGGAATTTCTTTTTCTATCTCTTGCTTTGGGCTTTGTTACCAATATATAGGAATGGCAAGGATTTATGTGGGTTCATTTTATATTCTGCAACTTTGCTAAAGCTGTTGGTTATTTCAAGTAGTTTTTAACTTGATTCTCTAGGATACTCTAAGTAAATCATCATATTATCTGCAAAAAGTGATAATTTAGTTTCTTCTTTGCCTATTCAATTTCTTTCAATTTCTTTTTCTTCTCTTATTGCTATGTCCAACATTTCTAGTACCAAATAAAATAATAGGGGTGATAATAGAAGTCCTTGTTTCACCCCTGATCTTATTAGTAATGCATCTAGCTTATCCCCATTAACATAATACTTGTTGGTGGTTTTAGGTAGATGCTATTTATAATTTTAAGGAAGGCTCCATTTATTCTTATGCTTTCTAGTGTTTTCAATAGGAACGGGTGGGGTATTTTGCCAAAAGCTTTTTCTGCATCTATTGAGATGATCATATGGTTTCTGCTAGTTTTGTTATTGACATGATCAGTTATGCCGATAGTTTTCCTTATATTGAACCAGCCTTGCATTCCTGGAATAAATCCTACCTGGTTGTAGTGCATTATTCTCGTGATAAATTGCTGTAATCTTTTGGCAAATATTTTATTTAAAATTTTTGCACCAATATGCATTAGGGACATTGGTCTATAATTTCCTTTCTCTGTTTTAACTCTTCCTGGCTTAGGTATTAGTACCATATTTGTGTCATAAAAAGAGTTTGGTAGGACTCTTTCTTCACCTATTTTCCCAAATAGTCTATAAAGTATGGGAATTAATTGTTCTTTAAATGTTCGATAGAATTCACATCTAAAACCACCTGGCCATGGAGATTTCTTGTATCTGAAATTTTCTATTCAGCTCTCACACCAGAGGTACTATTCTTCCCTGAACACAAACTATACACCTATATGGATATACATACTATGTACTAAATAGCTACCTTCATGTATATGTGTGTGTGTATGCATGTGTAAATATCAAATATATACATGTGTCAGAAATGTGAGTAAACTATTGTTTGTATTCTAGCTGGAACCTATACTCTAGGGACCATTTTGGTATATGGGAGAATATACCACAGTTTCAGGTTTTTTTTAAATTTCAGATGCTATGTTTTCTCGGGCTAAACTTTATATGAGCTAATTGATATCAGCTAGCTATGTGGTATCATAACAGTAGTCATGGGGTCGGTGATATATGGCAGATATTAACTGATAGTAGTTATTATTATTGAAGACAAACTAATAGCATTGGCTGGCAAGCTAAATGCATTATAAAAACCCAAAGCCTTCAGGGTTACTCCTAGAATTCTGAGGGGAAGATATGGCCAAAGGAATTTTAGGAATTCAACCTGCCAGTGTCTGTGTCAATTAAAAAAATGCATAGATATATATTTTTCCCTTCATTAAAAGGTAAGATACTTGAGAGTGGGTATTGTTTTATTTTTGAATTTCTATTCCCAGCATTAGTAGATAATATATAAATCATTGCTTATTTGATG
Source organism: Phalanger gymnotis (assembly GCA_028646595.1). Taxonomy (NCBI): domain Eukaryota; kingdom Metazoa; phylum Chordata; class Mammalia; order Diprotodontia; family Phalangeridae; genus Phalanger; species Phalanger gymnotis. The sequence goes on from CM053625.1 coordinate 294,011,073, forward strand.
TACATGTTTTTTTTTCCACCAACAGCATGCCAGATTCTTGCACTATTATATTATTTTGCCTTTTTTGTATTAATAGCACTAATTATAGTGTCTGACATATAGTAAGGATTCAATAAATGCATATTGACTGTTTGATGGTAACATCTCAATAATTTAAAGTGCTCTGAAATTGGACTCAGAAGAGGTGGATTTGTATCCTATCTCTGCAATGATGAGGAAGTCATAGTCATAGAGTTAGGAAAGTTGCTTTGTGGTGATTTTTTTATTCACTTGAGTCCAACTCCTAGTTAATCCATTTGGAATTTTCTTGGAAAAGATACTAAAGTGGTTTTCCATTTCTTTCTCTAGTACATTTGTAGATGAAGAAACTTAGCAAACAAGGTAAAGTGACTTTTCCAAGGTTACAGGGTACATGCCTGAGGTTAGTTTTTAAGTCAGAAAGATGAACTTCCTGACTCTGGGCCTGCATTCTATTCACTTTACCACCTAGCTTCAGGAAGAGTCAGGGAAACTTGTGTTCAGATCCAACCTCTGACACTTGCTAGATTTGTGCCCCTGGACAAGTCATTTAACCTCTGACTGCCACAGTTTCCTTAATGTAAAATAGAGGTAATAATACCAACAACCCAGGGTTGTTTTAAAGATGTGAGATCATATTTTAAAGGGCATAACATATTTCCTGGATATGTCATGTATGTACTTAATAAATATTGTTCCCTTCCCCCTTCCATTTATAGTTCTAAATGTTAGGATAGTAAAATATATTCCAACTTACCAGAAAGCTTTTGTAATTATAACCTTGTACTTGTGTGGGTGGTAGACAAGTAAATTGTTCACTATAGTTTGAAAAAGCAGACTAGCAACTACTCTGGTGAACTGAGTTACCTGAGCAGACAGACCACAAAATGAACTTGTGGCTAATTAAGAGAGTTAAAATTTTTTTCATGGTTGAAGAACAGATTTGTTCAAACCTACTCATTAATAGTAAAAATATTTTGGATTTTACTTTATCATGAAACCAAACAACTCTTCAACAAATTATTAAATTAAACAGAAATTGAGCTAGTCCATTTCATAAGACATATTTTCCCAAATGAATTGTATCTTCTACATAGGTTTCCTACAGTATCCATCCACATCCTCCAACTTGCATTTTTGCCTTCTTTCTCATAGAGATATTTATATGTGTATCTATAAGGTTTGGGGAATAGATTTCAATTTAAAATTTCATTTCCTGACTATAGCTGCCATAAATCTTTTGGGAAGTATAAACTCTAATGACCATTAAAAAAAGATCCCTGCCCTGAGGACTCTGATCTGAACAGATGATTCAAAATTATGAGTGGAGAGCTTGAGTATTTGTCTCCAGAGGAGTACAATTGACTTTGTTGTTCAAATTTAAGACAAAAATCCCCTACATTGTGGGAGGTAGGGGAGACTAACCAAAAAAAGTCACACATAATCTTTCAGTTTTAAACTTCCATTTTGATTAGGTGGAGTGTTCTAAGCACATTTTTCCTGGCGTGACCATCAGTAGCCATTATTCATTTCATCTTATCTTTGGTGATCTGGTTTATTCAATAATTCTATCCTTTTCCTTCACACCTTGACCCTACCCCAACTCTACAAACATATTTTATTTTCCCCTGTATTCTAAAAAAACAGCCTGTTTATGGTGGGAAAAGTATTGTGTAACAGAAAGAACACAAGACAAAGACTCAAGAGACCTATGTTCAAATTCACATTCTACCACTAACCAGTTATGTCATTTAATTTATCTGGGCCTCACTTTCCATAACGTAAAATAAGAAAATAAATGACATGTTCTCTTGGGCCCCTTTTAGCTCTAACATATTGTGATTCAATAATAGGCCTCAAAACTGTTTAGTTAGTTAATCAGTTTATCAACAAGTGTCATTATTGATGAAGAGGAATTTATGAATAGGGTTTTATGAATAAGATTCTGTTAGGCATTATGGAGAATACAATGAAGAATGAAAACTATTTATCTGAAATCCATGACATTGCAAAATACTTGGGAAGATAATGAACCTATCTCTCTTTCTGTGTCTGTCTCTCTCTTTCCCTTACTCTTTCTTGGTAATAACATTTTTATCAAATCAAACAGGGCCTTTGTCCTGTGGTATGTGAAGCAATGAAAAAATTGGAACTGTAAGCCAAGATGACAAAATAAGTAGTAAATTGCTGTCACTCTCCATTACTGAATTCTAGAAAGCCCCTACAATAGCACTCCAGGAAAATTCTTGGAACAGTTGAGTCAATAGAATCATAGGGTAGAGGAATCTTTTAGCCTGGGAAACTTGAGGGATCAGCAAGAAAGGTCTGTCTCACTTGGGTAAAAGTGGAGCACATGTAAGGAGAGGAAGCATTTCCATAAACTATCAGCAAGGCCCACCTTAGCAAACCAGCAGGAGATCCAAAGCCACAGTATAGTGGAGCAGGCAAGCACCAAGACCAGGGCCCCCCATGTGCCTTAGCATAGCCAAGGGAACCTGCAGAAGGACCTCCTTAGATCTATACATGTTTCAATGCAGCCATGGGTGGGCAGGTGTCCTCCAGCAGTGGAACTCCACTTGCTACATTCTAGTCCCAGGCAAAAGACAAAAACCCCACCTGGTCTCAGCACAAGCCAGACACCAACACCAGAGCTGCAGTTCAACATCGGGTAAGCTGCCAGACCCCAAAAACCTCCAGTAGCCAGCATCTGAGGCCCCAGGGCACAGAGCCAGTGACCAGGTCCCTGGACCTCAGCAAAACAAGCTTGGGACAGTGACCCCTGTGCTCTAGCAGGAGAGCTCAACTTTAAAAAGCCAGGAAATAGGCAAACAACACAGGCTAAAAGCAAAAATGAACATTGACCATAAACTGTTTCTATGGGGACAGGGAATCAAAACATAAACTCAGAAGAGGACAACATTGTCAATATATCCACATTCAAAACCTCCAAGTAGAATATGAATTAGTCTCAAGCCCAAAAAGCCTTCTTGGAAGAGCTCAAGAAGAATTTTAAAAGTCACATGAGATAGGTAGAAGAAAAATTAGGAAAAGAAATGAAAGGTATGCAAGAAAGAGTCAACAGTGTGGAAAAGGAAGGACAAAAATTGACTGTAGAGAACAATTCCTTAAAAAAATAATTGGTGAAATGGGGAAAAAATCCACTAAAGAAAACAATTCCTTAAAATATACTTGGCCAAATGGAAAAAGAGGTATGAGAACTAACTGAAAAAAAGTTAAAAATTAGAATTGGGGAAATGGAAGCTAATTACTCTATGAGACATCAAGAATCAGTCAAAGAAAATCAGAATAAAGAAAAAAAATTTAAAAAAATGTAAAATTGGGGGCAGAGCCAAGATGGTGGCTGGAAAACAGGGACTTGCGTGAGCTCCCTACCAAGTCCCTCCAAAAACCTATAAAAATGGCTCTGAACAAATTCTAGAATGGGCAGAACCCACAAAATAACAGAGGGAAGCAGGGCTGCAGCCCAGGAGAACATGAATGGTCACTGGATGAGGTCTATCACTCATGGAGCTGGAAGTAGAGGGGAGTGGAGGGGAGCAGAGCTCAGCATGGGTGGCAACAGGACCTACCAGACCAGGAGCCAAACAGAAGAGGCCCTAGCACCCTTAATCGGTGAGTTGTGGCTGTTAACACACTTCTTAACCTAGGAACATCAAAGACAACAGAAAAGGTTAGTGGGAAAAGCTGTAGGGAGTGAAGGGAATTCACGGTTTGGCCACCACTGCAGGGGAAGGGGAGGTGGTGCAGCTACAGAACTACAGCTGCAGTTGCTTCTGGCCCCAGGCCCACCTGGTGGGAGGAATTAAGTGGCAGATCAGGGCAGGAGTGCAGAGCCTGCTAAGATCTGAGTCCCAGTCTTGTTTGGCAGTTATTGGGGAAAGAGGAGTGCTGGTGTGGCAGAGATGGCTGTATAGAAATAGCTCTGAAAACAACAGTGCAGCACCTCAAGCTTGGAACAAAGTACTCTTTACTTTACAAACAGTCATAACCCGATGAAAAACTCAAGGGTCAAGTAAGTTGGCTGGGAACATGGCCAGGGAATGAAAACACACTCAGATTCAGTCTCAGACTTTGGAATTTTTCTTTGGTGACAAAGAAGACCAAAACATACAGCCAGAAGAAGTCAACAAAGTCAAAGAGTCTACCTATATCAAAAGCCTCCAAGAAAAATATGAATTTGTCTCAGGCCATGGAAGAGCTCAAAAAGGATTTGGAAAAGCAAGAAGTAGAGGAAAAATTGGGAAGAGAAATGAAAGTGATGAGAGAAAACCATGAAAAGCAAGTCAATGACTTGCTAAAGGAGACCTAAAAAAAACTGAAGAAAATAACACCTTAAAAAATAGACTAACTCAAACGGCAAAAGAGCTCCAAAAAGCCAATGAGGAGAAGAATGCCTTGAAAGGCAGAATTAGTCAAATGGAAAAGGAGGTCCAAAAGACCACCAAAGAAAATACCCCATTAAAAATTAGACTGGAGCAAGTGGAAGTTATTGACTTGATGAGAAATCAAGATATTAGAAAACAGAACCATAGGAATGAAAAAGTGGAAGACAATGTGAAATATCTCATTGGAAAAACCACTGACCAGAAAAAAAATAGATCCAGGAGAGATAATTTAAAAAATATTGGACTATCTGAAAGCTATGATCAAAAAAATAGCCTGGATATCATTTTTCAAGAAATGATCAAGGAGAACTGCCCTGATATTCTAGAGCCAGAGGGTAAAATAGAAATGGAAAGAATCCACATACCACCTCCTCAAATAGATTCCAAAAAGGAACCTCCTAGGACTATTGTTGCCAAATTCCAGAGCTCCCAGATGAAGGAGAAAATACTGCACGCAGCCAGAAAGAAACAAGTCAGCTATTGTGGAAACACGATCAGGATAACACAAGGTCTAGCAGCTTCTACGTTAAGGGATCAAAGGGCTTGAAATACGATATTCTGGAGGTCAATGGAGCTAGGATTAAAACCAAGAATCACCCACTCAGCAAAACTGAATATCATGCTCCAAGGCATGATAAAATAGAGGACTTTCAAGCTTTCTCAGAGAAAAGACCAGAGCTGAATAGAAAATTTGACTTTCAAACACAGGAATCTAGAGAAGCATGAAAAGGTAAACAAGAAAAAAGAAATCACAAAGGACTTACTAAAGAACTGTCTTGTTTACATTCCTACATGGAAAGATGATGTGTATGATTCATGAGACATAACTATTAGGGTAGCTGAAGGGAATATGCATATATATAAATAAATTCAGGAGAGATAAGTTAAGAGTTATTACACTACCTGAAAGACATCACCAAAAAAAAAGAGCCTGGAGAGCATCTTTCAAGAAATAATCAGACGGTAAAATAGTCATTGAAAGAATCCACCAGTCACCTCCTACAAAACATCCTTAAAATGAAAAGTCCAAATAATATTGTAATTAAATTCCAGAATTATCAGTTCATTAGGAAATTCTGCAAGTTGCCAGAAAGAAAAAAATTAAATATCATGGAACCACAGTCAGGATTATGCAGGACTTTGCAGTTTCTATACTAAAGCATCAGAGGGCTTGGCCTATGATATTCTGGAAGGCAAAGAAGCTTAGACTATAGCCAAGAATAAAGTATAATCTTTCAGGGGAAAAGCATAATCTTTCAAATGAAAAGAAGCACATTGAATGAAATAGGGTACTTTCTGAGGAAAAGCCCAGAGAAGAACAGAAAATAAGTTCTTCAAATACAAGATTCAAGAGAAATATTAAACGGGAAATAGGAAAATTAATAAAAATAAACGTTATTCAGTAAGGTTAAACTGTTTACTTCCCTCCAAAGGAAGGTGATACTTGTAACTCTTGAGAACTATATCTTCATTATGATATTTAGAAGCTCTATACATAAAAGAGGGTGTGAGTATAAGTTGACTTTGATATGATGATAAAAAATAATTAAATGGTGAGAAAAGGATTATACTGAGAGAAAAAGAAAGGAGGAGGAAGAAAGGCTAAATTACATCACATGAAGAGGTGCAAAGACTTCTCAAAATAAAGGGGAAAGAAGGGAGGGAGATGAGCATTGTTTGAAACTTACTCTCTTTGGATTTGGCTCAAAGAAGGAATAACATACACACTCATTTGGGTATAGAAATCTATCTAACTGTAGGAAGTAAAAGAGGAAAAAGGAAAGAAAAGGGATGGTGTAGATGTAAGAGAGGTAATAAGTAGTATGAGAATAGGGAAAGAAAAGGGATGGGGCTGATATAAAGATGGCATATTGAGGGAGGTGATGGTGGAAGCAAAACACAAATGAGGAGGGAAAGAGAGAAAAGAGAGAGAAAAGACAAATGGGAGAGGAGAATAAAATGGAGAGAAAAAACACCGTAATTGTAACTCAGTGTGAATGGAGTGAACTCTCTCATAAAATTTAGTTGGATACCAAGATGGATTAAAAGCCACAATCTTATAATATATTCTTTATAAAAACACATCTGAAGCAGAGAGATGTACACAGAATTATGGTAAAAAGCTGGAGCAGAATCTATTATGCTTCAGCTGAAGTACGAAAAAAAGCAGAGGTAGCCATCCTGATCTCAGACAAAACCAAAGGAAAAATAGATCTACTTAAAAGAGATAAGGAAGGAAACTACATCTTGCTAAAAGATAATGTAGACAATGAAGTCATACCAATACTAAACATATGTGCACCAAGTAGCATAGCATCCAAATTCTTGAGAACCTAAGTGAGTTACAAGAAGAAAAAGACAATAAAGCTCTACTAGTGGGGAACTTCAACCTCCCCCACTTGGAACTAGATAAATCTATCCATAAAATAAACAAGAAAGAGGTTAGGGTGAATAAAATTTTAGAAAAGTTAGATATGGTAGACTTCTGGAGATAATTGAGGATAGAAGATAAAATAGCTTTTATTTCTCAGCAGTACATAGCACCTACACAAAAACTGACCATGTGCTAGGGCATAAAATCTCACAATCCAATGCAGAAAGGCAAAAATACTAAATGCATCCATTTCAGATCATGATGCAATAAAAATTACATGTAGTAAGAGGCCATGGAAAGGTAGACTAAAAATCAATTGGAAACTAAATCTAATCCTAAAGAATGAGAATGGAGATAACTTGGAACTCAAAGTTTTAAAAATACATATTAAAATTGTTATTTACATGTAACTGCAGAAAAATTATACACTCAATAAATAAATAAAAAAAAGAAATGCAAGGGAAAGTGCTCTACCTGTACCAGATGTAAAGCTGCATTATAAAGCAGCAATCACCAAAACTACTTGGTGCTCGTTGGTTGATAGAGTGGTGGATTGGTGTAATAGGTTAGGTACACAAGATAGAGTAGTCAATGACTATAGCAATCTACTGTTTGATAAACCCAAAGTCTCTACCTTCTGTAAAGGCAAGCAAAGTGGGACTTTTTGTTTTGCTCTCTTTTCTTTTGGAGTTCTAGTTCTTTTCAGCACTAAGGTAATCAAATGCCTTTGATTGAGACTTGCCTTTGTTTGAATCAAGTCTTTGATTAATCAATAGTCTTTGATATCTTAATTAATTCACAAGAAAGCCTAAGTCACATGAGTTTGAGTCACATGGTTGTGACACCCTTTTTAGGTTGACCCTCAAGAAGTGTATTTATACTCTGAGGTTAGTATTTTTCTTTGGAGGCTCACTCATTGGAAAAGTGTTCCTGTTATTTTGCCAGATGAGACTCTGGGTACTTGTTATGGAGCCCCCTTCCTCCACCCCAGTTAAGAAAAGCAAGTTGTTGGTGCTTGTCTCTCTGATAACTATTTATGTATTGCTATGGACAGACAGAATCCCTGCCTGTTGATTTATGTTATTTGCTCAGTTTATATAATTTCTGCTTGTAATTTATGTTTGTGTTTTCTCTAAAGTTCAGGGTGCTGACTTTTTCCCCTGAACTAAGTGAATGATACAGGTATATTTAATTAAAGTGAGATTGTAAACCCCTTAAAGTTGCTTTCCTTAGAAAAACATATCAACGAATATGTGCTAGCAGCCCTTCTAGGTGCTGGTGTTGTTCGTCTTACACCTCCTCATAAGCATTGTTGCTATAACATCTGGGATAAGATCTCAATATCTGACAAAAACTGCTTGGAAAACTAGAAAACTATGGCACAAAGTAGGCATAGAACAACATCTTACACCATATACCAAGATCAGGTCAAAATGAGTACACAATTTAGACACAGAGGGTGATCCTACAAGCAAATTTGGACAGCAAGGAATAGTTTACCTGTCAGATCTATGGACTAGGGAAGAATATATGACCAAACAAGAGATAGAGAACACTTTGAAATGCAAAATTGTTAATTTTGATTATATTAAATTAAAAAATTTGCACAAACAAAGCAAGACTAGAAGAGAATCAGGAAGCCAGGAAAAAATTTCTGTAGCCAGTGTCTCTGATTCAGGTCCCATCTGTAAAATATATAACGAACTGAGTTAAATTATAAGAATACAAGTTATTCCTCAATTGATAAATGGTTAAAGGATGTGAACAGGCACTTTTCAGAGGGAGAAATTAAATCTATCCATAGTCATATGAAAAATGCTCTAAATGACTTTTGATTAGAAAAATGAAAATTAATACAACTCTGAGATACCACATCACATCTATCAGATTGGCTAATGCGACAAAACAAGAAAATGATAAATGTTGGAGAAGATGTGGGAAAATTGGAATACAAATGCTTTGTTGGTGGAGTTCTGAATTTATCCAACCTTTCTGGAGAGCAATTTGGAACTATACCCAAAGGACTATACAACTGCATGTGCCCTTTGATTCAGAAATACCACTCCTAGATTATCCCAGAGATAAAAAAGGGGAAATGGAACCTCATGTAAATAAATATTGTTAGCTCTTTTTGTGTTGGCAGAGAATTGGAAATTGAGAGACTGCCCATCAATTGGAGAATGGCTGAACAAGTTGTGGTATATGAATGTAATAGAATGCTATTGCTCAATAAGAAATGCTGAGCAGGTGGATTTTAGATAAACCTGGAAAGTCTTGAATGAGCTGATGCTGATGAGGTGAGAACAACTAGGAAAACTTGTACACAGAAATAACAACATTGTATGATGAGCAACTTTGATAGGCTTAGCTCTCCTAAACAACGCAAGGATCTGCAACAATTCCAAAAGACTCATCATGGGAAATGCTATCCTCATCCAGAGAAAGAACTATAGAGCTATAGAGCCTGAATGCAGATTGAAGTCTACTCTCTCTCTGTCTCTCTCTCTCTCTCTATCTCACTCTCTGATTTTTGTTCTTTCTCATAATTTTTCTGTTTTGTTCTGATTCTTCTTTCACAACACAACTAATGTGGAAATATGTTTAAGTCAATTGTACAAGTGTAGCCTACATCAAATTGCATGCTGTCTTAGGAAGGGAAGAAGAGAGGGACAGGGAAAGATTAGAACTCAAAATCTTATAAAAGTGAATGTTGAAAACAAAAAATAATTTTTTTAAAAGTTGTAGTCAGATGGGATTTGATATGGTGAAAGTACTTTTTTTGAAAATTAATAGAATGATGAAATAGGTAATAAGTAGGTGAAATGAATCATTAGAGGTATACAGATTGATTATAAAGCATTTTAGAATTGTAATAAAACAAAATAAAATAGGAGCCTAACTTAGGTGAGATTAGTGAAATAGAAACAGAAAAAATAAATGCAAGATTAGTAAAAAACCAAAAACAAACAAACAAACAAACAAAAAACAAAACACCTGATCCCTTGTTGTGACAAATTAGAATATTATGTCAACTTACCTGAATGAGTTTAGATGAAGGCTCCAAATGACAGTAAAGTGTGTGGGTATGACATTTATTCCTGGAAAATCTTTGAATGGAGTATCAATGCTGTTTCCTGTGAACTGTTAGCAAATAAAGTGAAGATCATTATCAGCAAGCATGACCATTTCATGTTATACTAAGCCCATTTCTTAATATTACTTTTCTGCACATACTAGTACATAATAATAATACATGGCAGATTCTATTAGAATGTGAGCTCCCTGAAAGCATAAGCTGTCTTGCTTCTCCATTTTTTTCACCTTTTTGGTAAATGGAGTTTGTTTCATTAATTTTTATCAATTCTTGTAAAGACATTTTTGATATTTATTTTCCAAAATTTTGAATTCCAAATTCTGTCCCTTCCTCTACACCCCTAATCTTTGAGAAGGCAAGCAATTTCAAATAGATTACATTTCTGAAGTCATATAAAAATATTTCCACATTAATGGTATTGCACAGGAAAACAGCCAAAAAAATGAAGCCAGTGAAAAGAAACGTTACTTCGAACTGCATTTAGACTATATTAGTTCTTTCTCTGTAGGTTTATATCATTTTTCATTGTTAAGTCCTTCAGTTTCATTTCTTTGCCACCACAAAAAGACCTTCTATAAACTCTTTATTTACATTTAGGCCCTTTTCCTCTTTGATCTCTTAAGGTACAGACCTAATATTGGTATATTTTAGTCAAAGGTTTCATGGTACTTTGAGCATAGTTCCAAATTACTTTTCAGAATAGTTCCATCAGTTCACAATTCCACCAACTGTGCCTTAGTGTTCCTATTTTTCCACATCTTCTCCAACATGTGTTGTTTTCTTTTTCTGTCATATTAGCCAAAATGATCATTGTGAGGTGGTATCTCAGATTTGTTTTAATTTGAATTTTTCTAATCAATAGCAATTTAGAGCATTTTTTCCTCTGATAATAGCTTCTATTTCTTCTCCTAAAAGTTCTTATTCATATGCTTTGACCTTTTATCCAGTGAAGAATGGATAATTTTCCTATGAATTTGGATCAGTTTTCTATATGTTTGAAAAATAAGTCTTTTATCAGGAAAACTGCAGTAATTTCTCATCCTCCCCAGATTCCTGCTTCCCTTCTAATCATTGATTAATTGGTTTTGTTTGTATATTTTTATAAAATTTGAGGTAATAAAAATTATTCATTTTTAATCCTGTAATGTTCTTCATTTCTTATTTGGTCATAAATTCCTCTCTTATCCATAAATCTGATAGGGGGGTATCCCACAATCACCTAATTTCCTTTGGATATCACCCTTTATGTCTAAATTATGCACCTATTTTTATCTTATCTTGGTTTATTGTGTGACATGTTGGTCTTTACTAGTTTCTGCAAAACTGTTTTAAAGTTTTCATGGCATTTTTATCAAATAGTGAGTTCTTGTTCTAAAATCTTGGGTCTTTGAGTTTGTCAAATATGAGATTGCTGTAGTCATGTTAATACTGTATATTGTGTATCATTCTTCTGATCCTCCACTCTTGCTTCTTTTTTTAAATTAATTTATTTTCAGTTTTCAACATTCACTTCCATAAATTTTAAATTTTCTCCATTTTCCTTCTCTCCCTCCTCCCCAAGATGGCATACATTATGATATAGGCTCTACGTACACATTCTTATTAAATATATTTTCACATTATTCATGTTTTATAGAAGAATTACATTGAGTGGGAGAAACTATGAGAAAGTCAAAACCAAAGAAAACAAAACAAAAAAAAGAGAGAGCAAATAGTATGCTTTGATCTTCATTCAGACTCCATAGTTCTTTCTCAGGATGTGGATAGCATTTTCCATCATGAGTCTTTTTGAATTGTTTAGGTCCTTGCATTGATGAGAAGAACTGTCTTTCAAAGTCAGTCATTTTACACTGTGGCTGTTACTGTGTGCACTGTTGTCCTGGTTCTGCTCACTTTACTCAGTGTCAGTACAAATATGTCTTTCCAGGTTTTTCTGAAGTCCAGCATTCATCACTTCTTATAGTACAATAGCATTCCTTTGCATTCATGTACCACAATTTCTAAAGCCATTTCCCACCTGATGGGCATCACCTCAGTTTCTAATTCTTGGCCACCACAAACAGAACTGCTATAAATATTTTTGTACGTGTGGGTCTTTTCCCCATTTTTATGGTCTCTTTGGGATACAGATCTAGTAGTAGTATTGCTGGAACAAAGGGCATACACATTCTTGTAGCCCTTTGGCCATAGTTCTAAATTTTATTCCAGAATGGTTAGATCAGTTCACAATTCCATCAATAATGAATTAGTGTTCCAATTTTCCCACATCTTCTCCAGCATTTGTCATTTTTCTGTTTTGTCATGTTAGCCAATCTGATAGGTGTGATGTGGCATCTCAGAATTGTTTTGATTTGTTTTTCTCTAATCAAAAATGATTAAGGACTTTTTAATATGACTGTAGATAGCTTTAATTTTTTCCTCTGAAAACTGCCTGTTCTCAGCCTTTGACTATTAGTTGGGAAATAACTTGTATTCTTCCAAATTTGATTCATTTCTCTCTATATTTTAGAAATGAGGCTTTTATCAGAAAAACTGGTTGTAAAAATTCTTTCGCAGTTTTCTGCTTATCTTCTAATCTTGGTTGCATTGCCTACATTTTTTCAAAAACTTTTCAATTTAATGTAATGAAAATTTATCCATTTTGCATTTCATAATGTCCTCTATTTGTTGTTTGGTCACAAATTCCTCCATTCTTCATAAATCTGACAGATAAACCATTCCTTGCTCTCCTAATTTGCTTATAGTATTACCCTTTATATCCAAATTGTATACCCATTTGGACTTCATTTTGGTATATGGTGTAAGTTGCTTGTCTATTCCCGGGTTTTGCCATTCTCTTTTCCAGTTTTCCCAGCAAGTTTTGTCAAACAGTGAGTTCTTATCCCACAAGCTAGGGTGTTTGGATTTATCAAACAGTAGATTACTATTGTTATTGACTACTATGTCTTATGTACCTAACTGTTCCACTGATCCACCCCTCTATTTCTTGGTCAATACCAAGAAGTTTTGATGATTGCTGCTTTATTATACAATTTAAGATCTGTTATGGCTAGGACACCTTCCCTATCATTTCTTTTCATTAATTGCCTTGTTATTCTGACCTTTTCTTCTTCTAGATGAATTTTCCTATTATTTTTTCTACATCTATAAAATATTTTTTGGTAGTTAGATTGATATGGCACTGAATAAGTAAATTAATTTATATAGAATTGTCATTCTTATTATATTATTTCAGCCTACCCATTAACAATGTGTGTTTTTCCCAATTATTTAGATCTGACTTTATTTTGTTGAAAAGTGATTTTATAATTGTGTTCATATGGGTCCTGGGTTTGTTTTGAAAGGTAGACTACCAAATATTTTATAATGTCTACAGTAGCTTTGAAAGATTTCTCTTTCTACCTCTTGCTTTTGGGCTTTCTTAGTAATACATAGAAATGTCATAGATTTACATGGGCTTGTTTTATATCCTGGAACTTTGCCAAAGTTGTTTGTTATTTCAAGTAGTTTTTTACTTGATTCTCTAATATTCTCTAAGTATATCATCATGGCATCTGCAAAGAATGAAAGCTTAGTTTCTTCCTTGCCTATTCTAATTCCTTCAATTTCTTTTTCTTTTCTTGTTGCTAAAGCTAGCATCTCTATTAAAATATTGAATTACAGTGGTGATAATGGGCATCCTTGTTTCACCTCCCAATCTTATGGGAAATGCTTCTAGCTTATCCACATGACATATAATGCTTGCAGATGGTTTTAGGTAGATCCTACTTATTTTAAGGAAGGCTCTCTTTATTCCCATGATCTCTAGTGTTTTTAATAGGAATCGATGTCATGTTTGTTCAAAAGCTTTTTCTTCATATATTGAGATTATCCTATAGCTTCTGTTTGTTTTATTATTGATATTGTCAATTATGCTGATAGTTTTCCTAATACTGAAACAGCCCTGAACTCTTGGTATAAATGCTACCTCATCAAAGTTTTCTTTATTCAATTATTATTCTTGTGATAGTTGGCTGTAATCTTTTTGCTAATATTTTATTTAAAAATTTTGCATCTATATTCATTAGAGAAATTGGTCTATAATTTTCTTCCTCTGTTTTGACTCTTCCCAGTTTAGGTAGCAGTACCATATTTGTATCAAAAAAAGAATTTGATAGGACAACTTCTTCACTTATTTCCCCTAATAGTACACATAGGGTGGGAATTATTTTTTAAGTATTTTATAAAATTCTCTTGTAAATCCATGTGGCCCTGGAGATTTTTTCCTAGGGAGTTCCTTGATGACTTGTTCAATTTTTTTTTTTCTGAGATGGGGTTAAGTATTTTGCTTCCTCTTCTGTTAAGCTGGGAATTTATAATTTATATTTTTTAAATATTCATCCATTTCGCTAAAATTGTCGAATTTATGGGCATACAGTTGGGCAAAATAATTCCCAATCGTTGCTCTAATTTCCTCTTCATTTGTGGTGAATTCATTCTTTTCATTTTTGATACTGGTAATTTGGTTTTCTTATTTTTTTAAATAAAATTAAGCAAGAGCTTATCAATTTTATTGTTTTTTTTCATAAAACCAGCTATTATATTTATTTATTAGTTCCACAGTTTCTTTAATTTCATTTTTATTTTGTAATTATTTATTTAATATTGTTAGTTTTCAACATTGGTTTCCACAGGATTTGTAATTATATATTTTCTCCCCATTTCTGCCCTCTCCCCCACTCCAAGATGGCATATATTTTGATTGCCCTATTCCCCAGTCAGTGTTCCCTTCTGTCACAACACTCACCACCCATCCCCTTTTTACTTACTTGCTTATAGGGCAAGATAGATTTATTTGCCCAATTCCCTGTATATCTTATTTCCCAGTTGCATGCAAAATCACCTTTTTTGAACACCTGCTTTTAAAACTTTGAGTTCCAAATTCTCTCCTCTCTTCCCTGCCCATCCACCCTCTAAGAAGGCAAGCAATTCAACATAGGCCACATGAGTATCATTATGTAAAACCCTTCCACAATGCTCATGTTGTTAAAGACTAACTATATTTTGCTCCCTCCTATCCAGTCCCACTTTATTCAATTTTCTCCCTTGACCCTGTCCCTTTTTGAAAGTGTTTGCTTTTGACTACCTCCTCCCTCTATCTTTCCTCCCTTCTGATGTCCCCCCTTTTATCCCTTTACTCCTTATTTCTTGTGGGGTAATATACTCAATTGAGTGTATATGTTATTCCCTCCTAAAGTCAAATCTGATGAGAGCAAGATTCACTCATTCCCCCTCACCTGCCCCCTTTTCCCTTCCAATGAATTGCTATTACTTGCCACTATTACATGACATAATTTACCCTATTCTATCTCTCTTTTTCGCCCTCTCTCATCCCATAAATTGAATTTATTTTTTTAGGTATCATCCTTTCATATTTGACTTACCCTTTCCCCTCTGTGCCTACATATATATACAAATATATGTGTGTGTGTATGTATGTATGTATATTCCCTTCAGCTACCCTAATAATGAGGTCTCATGAATTACACACATCATCTTTCCATGTAGAATGTAAACAAAACAGTTCAACTTTGGTAAGTCCCTTATGATTTCTCTTTCTTGTTTAGCTTTTCATGTTTCTCTTGATTCTTGTCTTTGAAAGTCAAATTGTCTATTCAGCTCTGGTCTTTTTACTGAGAAAGCTTAAACAACATCTATTTTATTGAAAATCCATATTTTGCCTTGGAGGATTATGCTCAGTTTTTCTGGATAGGTGATTCTTGGTTTTACTCCAAGCTCCACTGACCTCCAGAATATCATTTTCCAAGCCTTTCAATCCCTTAATGTAGAAGCTGCTAGATCTTGTGTTATCCTGATTATGTTTCCACAATAGCTGACTTGTTTCTTTCTGGCTGCTTGCAGTATTTTCTCCTTGATCTGGGAGCTCTGGAATTTGGCAACAATATTCCTAGGAGGTTTCTTTTTGGGATCTTTTTCAGGAGGTGATCATTGAATTCTTTCAATTTCTATTTTACCCTCTGGCTCTAGAATATTAGGGCAGTTCTCCTTGAAAATTTCTTGAAAGATGATACATAGGCTCTTTTTTTGATCATGGCTTTCGGGTAGTCCAATAATTTTAAAATTACCTCTCCTGGGTCTATTTTCCAGGTCAGTGGTTATTGCAGTGAGATATTTCACACCGTTTTGCATTTTTTCATTCCTTTTATTCTGTTTTGTAATATCTTGATTTCTCATCAAGTCACTAGCTTCCACTTCTCCAATCTAACTTTTAAGGTAGTATTTTCTTCAGTTGTCTTTTGTACCTCCCTTTCCATTTAACTAATTCTGCCTTTCAAGGAATTCTTCTCCTTATTGGCTTTTTGGAGCTCTTTTGCCATTTGGCTTAGTCTACTTTTTAAGGTGTTATTTTCTTCAGTATTTTTGGGGGGTCTCCTTAAGCAAGTCATTGACTTGTTTTTCATGGTATTCTCGCATATCTCCTATTTCTCTTCCCAATTTTCCTTTACTTTTACTTGGTTTTCCAAATCCTTTTTGAGCTTTTCCATGGTTTGAGACCAATTCATGATTTTCTTCAAGGCTTTTGATGCAGGCTTTTTTACTTTGTTGACCTCTTCTGGCTATATGGTTTGATCTTCTTTGTCACCAAAGAAAGATTCCAAAGTCTGAGTCTAAATCTGAGTCCATTTTCATTGCCTGGTCATGTTCCTAGCCAACTACTTGACCCTTTAGCTGTTTGTCTGGTAAGACTTCTTGTAGAGTAGAGAGTACTTTGTCCCAAGCTTGAGGGGCTGTACTGCTATTTTTGTTTATTTATTTATTTTTATTTAATATGTTTGGTTTTCAGCATTGATTTTCACAGGAGTTTGAATTACAAATTTTCTCCTCATTTCTACCCTCTGCTCTCCAAGATGGCCTATATTCTGGTTGCTCTGTTCCCCAGTCAGCCCTCCCTTCTGTCACCCCACTCCCCTCCCATCCCCTTTTCCCTTCCTTTCTTGTAGGGCAAAATAAATTTCTACTCCCCATTGCCTGTGTATCTTATTTTCTAGTTGCATGAACAAATTTTTTTTTTGTTTTTGAACATCTATTTTTTAAAACTTTGAGTTCCAAATTCTCTCCCCTCTTCCCTTCCCACCCACCCTCCCTAAGAAGTCAAGCAATTCAACATGAGCCACATGTGTATCATTATGTATAACCCTTCCACAATACTCATGTTGTGAAAGACTAACTAT
>CM053625.1:294028696-294047882 GCA_028646595.1 Phalanger gymnotis
GTAGGAATGTAAACAAAACAGTTGAACTTTAGTAAGTCTCTTGCAATTTCTTTTTCTTGTTCTTTTTCTTGATTACCTTTTCATGCTTCTTTTGATTCTTGTGTTTGAAAGTCAAACCATTCTTCTCCTCATTGGCTTTTTGGAGCTCTTTTGCCATTTGAGTTAGTCTATTTTTAAGGTGTTGTTTTCTTCAGTATATTTTTCAGTATTTTTTTGGGTCTCCTTTAGCAAGTCATTGATTTGTTTTTCATGGTTCTCTCTCATCCTTCTCATTTCTCTTCCCAATTTTTCCTCTACTTCTCTAACTTGCTTTTCCAAATCCTTGTTGAGCTCTTCCAAGGCCTGAGACCAGTTCACGTTTTTCTTGGAGGTTTTTGTTTGGGGTCTATGACTTTGTTGACTTCTTCTGACTGTATGTTTTGGTCTTCTTTGTCACCAAAGAAGGATTCCAGAGTCTGAGACTGCATCTGGGTGTGTTTTCACCACCTGGCCATGTTCCCAGACAACTTACTTGACCCTTGTGTTTTTTAGTGGGTTATGACTGCTTGTAGACTAAAGAGTTCTATGTTCCAAGCTTGGGCAGATGTGCTGCCACAGCAGCACTCCTCCTTGCCCAAGAAGCCCCTACCTGGACTGGGCTTAAATCTTCAGCAGGCTCTTCACTCCTGCTCTGATCAGCCACTTAATTCCTCTCACTAGGTGGGCCTGGTGCCAGAAGCAACTGCAGCTGTAGTTCTGTAGCTGCCTCACCTCTGCTGCCCCTGGGGCGGTGGCTGAACCACAAACTCCATCCCTAGCAGCTTTTCCCACTAACCTCTGCTGTCCACGGTTTCTGTGGGTTGAGAGGTCTGGTAACTGCCACAGCTCACTGATTCAGGGTGCTAGGGTATGCCCCGCCTGGCTCCCAGTCTGATCATGCTGGGCTCTGCTCTGCTCTGCTTTGCTCAGCTCCAATCCCCTCAGTTCCCAGCTCTGTGTGGGATAGACCTTACCCAGAGACCATCCAGGCTGTCCTGGGCTAGAGCCCTGCTGCCACTTTGTGGGTTCTGCAGTTCTAGAATTGGTTCAGAGCCAATTTTTATAGGTTTTTGGAGGGACTTGGTGGGGAGCTCATGGTAGTCCCTGCTTTCCAGCTGCCATCTTGGCTCTGCCCCACCCTGTACTGCTATTTTTAGAGCTACTTCTACACAGCAAGCTCTGCCACAAGCTCTCCCTCAAGAACTGCCAACCATGATTGTGGCCCAGATCAATGCAGGGCAAAGCAAGCTTTGTATTCCTGCTCTACTCTGTCACTTAATTACTCCCACCAGGTGGTCTTGGCATCTGAAGCAACTGTAGCTATAGCTCTGGAAGCAGCCTCAGAGCTGCACCACCTCTGCTACCACTGGGGTGGTGGCCAAACTCAAACTTCTTTCACTCTATCCCAGCAGCTTTTCCACTAATTTTCTCTGTTGTGTTTAGTGTTTGTGGGTTGAGAACTCTGGTAACTGCCACAGCTCACTGATTCATGGCACTGTGCCTGTTCCACCCAGCTCATAATCTGGTTGGTCCAGGCCCAGCCCACCCTGGCTCTCCTCCCCTCTGCTCCCAGCTCCATGCGATACACCCTTCCCAGAGACCTTTCAGGGTGACCTGGCCTGAAGCCCTGCTTCCTTTTGCTATTTTATGGGTTCTGCAGGTCTAGAATTTGTTCAGAGCCTTTTTTATAGGTGTTTGGAGGGATCTTGGGCCGGGAGATTAATCAAGTCTCTGCTTTTCAGTCACCATCTTGGCTCTGTCCCCTAATTTCATTTTTTAAAAATTTGTCCTTTGGATTTCAGTATTTCTAATTTGGTATTTAGTTGATGAAGTTTAATTTGTTCTTTTTCTAGCTTTTTCAGTCGCATTCCCAGTTCATTGATCTCCTCTTTCTTTATTGTATTCATGTACAAATTTGGAGACACAAAACTTCCGCTAAGAACCACTTTGGTGCACAGCATAAGTTTTTGTGTATTGTATCTTTATTGTTATTCTCTTGAATGAAGTTATTAGTTGTTTCTATGATTTGTTGTTTGTCCCACTCATTCTTTTGGCTTATATTATTTAGTTTGTAGTCCATTTTTAGTCTATCTTTCCATGGCCCTTCATTACACATAATTTTTTATTGCATCATGATCTGAAAAGGAAACATTTAATATTTCTGCCTTTCTGCATCACATTGTGAGGTTGCAGAAGAAAACATAGATATGAAAAAAAAAATCCTCAAGTAAAACAATGTAAAAGTATGTCCTAATCTGTATTTTGACACTATCGGTTTTTTCTTTGAGGATGGATAGCATTTTTTATCATAAGTCCTTCAGAGTTTTCCTGGATCATTTTATCGTTGAGAATAACTGAGTCATTCACAGCTGATCATCTTACAATATTGCCGTTACTTTGTACACGATATATTTCACTTTGCATCAACTCATGTAAGTCTTCCCAGGTTATTCTTAGAGCATCCTGTTCATCATTTCTTGTAGTACAAGAGTATTCCACCATAATCACGAACCATAACTTGTTCAGCCATTCTGCAATTTATGGATATCCACTTAACTTTATTCTTCGCCCCCAGAAAAGGGCTGCTATAAATAGTTTTCTACATATATATATGTCCTTTTCTTTTTTGTTTTTTATCTCTTCTGAGATACCTCTCTAGTGCTGGTATTGCTAGATGTAAGGGTATACATGATTTTATAACCTTTTTGTCACAGTTCCAAATTGCTCTTCAGAATGGTTGAATCAGTTCACAACTCCACGAACAATTCATTAAAGTTTCATTTTTCCCATAATCTCTCCATCATTTGTCATTTCCCTTTTTTGTACTGTTAGCCAGTCTAAAAGGTATGTGGTAGAACCTCAGAATTGTTTAATTTGGATTTCTCCAATAAATAGTGAGTTAGAATATTTTTTTTTCCATATGGCTATAGACAGCTTTGATTCTTACATCTAAAAACTTCACATCTTTTGATCATTTTTTAATTGAAGAAAGACTGCTATTTTTACAAGTTTGACCCAGGTCTCTATACATTTCAGAAATGAGGCCTTTATCAGAGAAACTTGCTTAAAATTTTTTCACACTTTCTATTGAATCTAGTTGTATTCCCTTCCATCCTAACACACCCCATTTGTTCTATTCTCTTTCTCCTTTCACCCTGTCCCTCTTGAAAAGTGTTTTGCTTCTAACCCCTCTTCCAATTTGCCCTCCCTTCTATACCTCCACTTCTCTTATCCCCTTCCCCTCTCATTTTCCAGTAGGGTAAGTAAGATAGATTTCTATACCCAGTTGAGTGTGTATGTTATTCCTTTTTTGAGCCCATTCTGATGAGAATAAGGTTCACTCACTCCCTCTCATGTCTCCCACTCTTTCTCTTCACTGCAAAAGCTTTTTCTTGCCTCTTTTATGTGAGATAATTTACCCCATTTTACCTCTCCCTTTTTCTTTCTTTCAGCCCATTTCTATCTCACCCTTTAATTTTGTTTTTTTTTTAGATATCATACCATCACATTCAATTTACATCTGTGCCTGCTATTTATATGTGATCCTTCTAACTACCCTAATAATGAGAAAGGTCTTATGAGATACAAATTTAATATTACCACATAGGAACAGTTTAACCTTATTAAGTCCCTTCTTATTTCCCTTTTCTGCTTACCTATTCATGCTTCTCTTGAGTCTTGTATTTGGGAGTCAAATTTTCTATTCAACTCTGATCTTTTCATCAAGAATGCTTAAAAGTCCTCTGTCTCATTGAATGTCTAATTTTCCCGAGGAAGGATTATACTCAATTTAGCTGGTTAGGTGATACTAGCTCTTTTGCCCTCTGGAATATCATATCACAAGCTCTTAGTTACTTTAATCTAGAAGTTTCTAAATCTTGTGTTATCATTGATTCTTTCAATTTCTATTTTTCCATCTGGTTCAAGAAAATCAAGGAAGATTTCCTTGATAATTTCTTGAAAGGTGATGTCTAGGATCTGTTTTATCCTGGCTTTCAGGTAGGTCAATAATTTTAAAATTATCTCTCTTGCATCTATTTTATAGCTCAGGTGATTTTTCCAATGGGATATTTCATGTTGCATTTTCATTCTTTTCATTTTATTGTTTCTTCCTTTCTCATAAAGTCATTAAATTCCATTTGTGCCATTGTAATTTTCTTCAGTGAGCTTTTGGACCTACTTTTTCAATTGACCAATTCTGCTTCTTAAGGCATTCTCCTTATTGGCTTTTTAGGCCTCTTTTACCATTCGGGATAGTCTGTTTTTTATGGTGTTTTCTTAAGTAATTTATGTCTCCTTTACCACACTGTTGACTTATTTTTCATGGTTCTTTTTTTGCATCATTCTCATTTCTCTTCACAATTTTTCCTCTCCTTCTCCTATTTCATTTTCAAAATCCTTTTTGAGCTCTTCCAGAGCCTGAGACCAATTCATATTTATCTTGGAACTATTCAATACAGGAAATTTGCTTTGTTGTCTTCTTCTGAGTGTGCATATTTATCTTCTCTCTTGCCTTAATAACTTTCTATACTCAGAAGTTTTTTTTTTTCTTTCTGTTGTTTGCCCACTATCCTGGCCTATTAACAGTGGAAGAGTTATCTTCCTCATAGCTCCAGAGCAGAAAAGAGTGCTTGTGGTCACTCACAGATGATAGGAAAGGCCATAAGAGTAGTAAACATCCTTAGATCATCATTGGTAGTGGATGCTTCTGGAGCTCCCAGTTTACAGAGAGTAAAGAGGTCAGACAGCTGGTTAGAAGGAGATTAAAGGTATCTTGTGGTCACTAACATACCAAAGAACAGGCCAGAAGAGTAGAAAACTCATCTCCTTAGACCATACAACCTTGGAAGTACTGAAAACTTACAGGTCCCTAGAAGTATCCTATCCTATCAATAAAATGCATAAAGTCAACTCAAAATTGGAGATTTTTTGGGAAGAACTGCTATACCTGATAAAGGATGAGAAATAAACCAAGGCTCACTTGACAACAAGGAACATGCCCCCAGGCTTAGGCTCATCCAGTTTTTAACCCTTTTATCTGATAATCAGAATAGCCAGCTTCTAGGCAGCACAGAGAATTTTCCATGTTTGAACCACTCTCTCTCCCCATAGAAGTGCACCCATTGGTAGTATTACTAACATGATAAACTAATCTAGGTTATCATTCCTACTTTTAAAAGCATTAAAATCTACTATGCTATGAATCCATTCCAAATCCTTGTTTATTTTATATTTGCATATGGCTTAATTGGAAGCTCCTTTTTCCTGTTGGCATACTCTGCTTGCTCATATCCAGACATGTTATTTCTTCCAGATCTGTATGTTTCTTTAGATATGGTTAGGTGGCACAGTATTGGACTTGGAGTCAGTAAGACCTGAGTTACTGTCTATAACTTATTAGCTGTATGACCCTAGAGGAAATCACTTAAAGTCAACTTCAGGTTTCTCATCTATAAATATAGGTGATAATAATATCTACCACACAGGTGTGGTG
Organism: Phalanger gymnotis; assembly: GCA_028646595.1. NCBI lineage: Eukaryota > Metazoa > Chordata > Mammalia > Diprotodontia > Phalangeridae > Phalanger > Phalanger gymnotis. The sequence goes on from CM053625.1 coordinate 294,034,209, forward strand.
TAAAGATCAAAATAGATAAGAAAGGTAAATCATTTTACAAACTTAATGTGATATGTCAATGCTAGCTATCATCATGATTTAGCCTTCTCATACATTGTTTTCTTTTCATCCCCTGCTCTTTTGTTAACAAACTGTTCTTCATATTACACCTTTTCCTCTCATACTAAACTATACTGAAGAAAAAAAAAGCAATGCATTTATTGTGCTTTGCTTTCTGATGGAAGCAATGTGGTAACTTTTGTACCCCTATGCAGTTGCCCCCTTAAATTAATATTTAATTCCCTCTGTGATCCATTTCCAACCTCTTTTTCTATTTTTATGTCACATTACTCTCCATATAATCTGTGTTTCAGTTATACTGGACTAAATGAAACATGGTTTAATTCTTTCTTCTTATGCTTCTACGTGTTCAGAGTCTCATGTCTACTACAAATTGCCTGCTCAAAAACGTCTACTGGATTCCTCCTGATTCATAGTTTAGCTAAAGTGCTGTTCCTCTTATCAAGCTTTTCTTGTTTTCCAGTTGAAATAAATCTTTCTTCTTAATTTTTCCATCTCTTTTACCTTAATTTTATTTTACCTAGTATTTTATTTAGTGAGCATACAACATCCCCACTATATTGTAAATTAATTAAGGGCACAGACAATGTATTATATAGATATAGATTCCTATATAAATATATTTTATGTATACAAACATGCATATGGCTATTTATACACATTTAGTGTGTATGTATATACATGTACATAAGTGGAAGTCTATACACATATATAGGTATGTAAACACACATACACATACACTTCCTCACTATATACATACATGTGCACACATATACACATATGTTTATATACATACTCTGTGTATGTGTATGTGCATTTTGAGAAACCTACAAAGATAAGAACTGTGCTCCAAGGACCTGGCTTTATCAATACCATGGACAGCAATATCTTTTTCCTTATTGTCCATGTAAATTTTGACTAGTGAGCATATTGTATTTCTTATGATTTCTACTCAAACCTTCCATACCTTCTGGTATAGCTCTATGAATCATTATGAGATTGAACTGCCAACTTAAGCACATCTGCAAGTTACCATTAGTTCTTTTGAGGCTATTTAGGCATATTGTTTAGTGTAGTTTATATTATTTTCAGAGCTGCCTTGGAAAAGAAAGTATCCATAACTGCTTTCAAATTGAATCATTATTTGTAGTGTGCTGATATTATGAGGATATTTTTATCTATCTTGTTAATTTAAAGTTAGAGAATAGGCAATTTTCAGATTTTATTTTCAGATGATAAGCTGTAATGGTTCTAAACATCTGAAAATGTAGTTAATGTACCTGTACAGGAGTGAATCTTGGTTTAGTGGAAAGGATGTTAGGCTTGGTGTCAAAAGACTAAAATTCAGGTGCTAGCTCTTGTGCTCTGAAGTTCAATTTATTCATGTGCAAATTGAGAATATTACAACTCAGACTACATAATATTAAGAAAAAATAACTACATGAACTTAAAGTGATATAAATATTTCAATTTATAATTAATTTAAAAATATATAGTCAGCAAAAATATTTGACCAAGTATACTGATATCCTCATTGGTCAATTCATATTATTTAGAGGTCTGTGTTCTGGTAGGCTATGTTATTGAAAATGTATAAATACTGGACTTGGAGATTTGAATTTTTGCCTTTATTTTTTGACCCATAAGAGGTTTGAGAAAATCACTTAAGATATCTGTATTTCAGTTTACTTGTGAAGAAAATGGGGAAATAATACTGAACATATCAATTTCTTGGGTATGTTGTAAAGATCTAATGAAAATAATTTTTAAACAATTTGAAAAAAAATAAATGTATAGACATGATTAATTTTCATTATTTATTTTTAATTCTGTGACCAAAATGGCTTCCTTCAGTGCCGGCTCTGGAACATGATGGTAATTTTTGAGATTAATATACACCTAAAAATTATTCTCCTTTTTAAATGATTCTACCCCAATTCATACCTTAAAAAAAGCAAAGTTATTTTTCAGGAATCTGTTGTGAAATGAAAATGCAATATTTCATAGCAACAATTTGGTAAATCGAATTATTTGAACTAAATGGAAACAAAAGCAGAATTTTGACTTAAATTAATGAAGTGGAATAGTTATAGGGTCATTTTAATGGGGATTCTAAGTGGATGTTCATTAACTGTTTTGAATGCAGAACATGAAGGAAATGCAAAGTGAAAGGACCGAGGTTAGGAACCAGGTGAAACTTTTTTGTTCATAATTTAAAGAGAATTTGAATCCAATTTCTTAGATATATCAATACCTTTAACTCTACATTTTTGAACTAACTTAATTATATAGTACATAAATTAGTTTTGAACATTTTCTGTTGTGCTTTCAAAATAGTTATGACCTCTCAGGGAAGAGTAGTTACTGAGTTAATAATGTTAACAAGAAGTGTCTGTATAGAGAATGCTTCCAGATCTATAAACATCATGGTGTGATTAACACTACTGCAATATTTTTTACACATTCTACCATCTAGTTAAATGAAAGATAATTGCCTTGCTTATAGAGCCAATTTACAATCTTTGAACAAATAAGATATTTGGCTTGGATATAATTTAGACTACATAAGTATACTAAATTTAATATTTTAATATATTGACACTCTACATGTTTATTAATATCACAAAGAAAGAAACATATTTGTCTGAAATGAAGAACAATGTAGGAATGAAAAATCAGTAGCACCAAATTATGTTGCTGTTCAGTCATTAATGTCATGTACAATTCTTAGATATCCCATTTGGGGTTTTCTTCGCAAATATACTGGAGTGGTTTGCAATTTCTTTTTCCAGTTCTTTTTCCAGCTGAGGAACTGAGGAAAACATGGTTTTTTCAAGTGACTTGCTCAGGGTCACACAACTAGTAAGTTTATGATTCAAGATTTAACCTCAGGTCTTCCTGAATCCAGACCAGGTGCTTTATACACTGTACCACTTAGCTGCCCCAGTGCTAAATTGAATAAATTTCTAATAGATTGCCTTGAAGGCAAGCAATGTGTGAAAATAACAGTTTTAAAGATTATGCATTTTTCTTTGTTTTTTAAAGTTTTAGGACATTGAATCATGGTTGCTGTGCCTTCATTTAAGTTTTTTTTTTCATTTGATCCAAAGCAGGAAAGAATAACAATTATTTTGAATTGAATGTATAGCATTAAAAAAAATCTGATTGAAGTTTCAAGTCTGATAAAACAAAATGTTACCTATACATATAAAACCCTGTGCTTGGATAGAGAAACCAACAACACTTTTATAGAATGGGGGATACAGGGCTTAAAAGTAGTTCATAGGAAAAGTGATCTGAGGCCTCTAAGAGACTCTAAGCTCCAGTAGGGCTTTGTGACATTCAGTCAATTATGCAGTAAATAACCAAGACTTTTAAATATTTGCTATGAGCTAGGCACCATTACCATGCTAGGAGCTCTGTATAAAAATAAAAAAAAATCTCTACCTTCAAGTAACTTATGTTATTTTATAGGAGATGGCAAATGCACAGATAATAACAATTGTATATATTTATATATCCATGCTCTTACAATTTTAGTTTACTTCAAAACTCAGATCAAGTTCTGTTCCAACAAGAGTACTTTTCTGATCCTCCCAACTGCTAGTGTCTACCTCTGAAATGTCTTTGTGAATGTGTATACATACATAGTTTATGTCTATATGTTTATGTATATGATACCTAATATTACATATGACTCTGTATTATGCATAGCATATGTTCCTAATTATATATGTATGCATAAACATATATTTAATATGCATACATACACAAAGAACTTTCAGAGGGATATGTTAGCAGTTGAGAGGATCAAAAAAGCACTCGTGGGAATAGAGCTTAAATTGTTCTGAAGTAAACCAGAAATATTAAGAGGTGGACATAAGGATGCCTGCTTGCAGGCATGGGCTAATCTGTGCAAAAACATGAAGATATGAGAAAGAATATTATTTGTCATTAAAGTGAAAGGTCTAGTCTGATTGGAGCACGGAGTTCTAGACAAAGGGAGTTATGTATAAATAATCTGGCTAAGCAGATAGGAGATAGATTATGAAGTGTTTTAATTTCAGAAATGTGAATTTGTTTTTATTTTATTTTGGTGGTAATAAGGAGCCACTATACTTCAATGCATATGAATGTGTCAAGGTCAGACCTGTGCTTTAGGTATCACTTTGGCAGCTATGTGAAGAACAGATTCAAGTCAAGAGAGATGTGAAATGTGATACAAGGAGAAAAATTAGAGGGCTCTTTCTATATTCAAAGTGAGGAGTAAATGAGGCTTGAACTATGATACTCACTGTGTGCATCAAGAGAAAGGGTATATGACATACTGTAGAGTTAGAATCTGCAAGGTTTATTAATTAATTAGATATTCAGGGTGAGAGAAAATGAGGAATAGATTGTGTCTCTGAGGTAATGAACCTAGGTACTGGAAGGATGATTTTGCATTTGGTAGAATTATTGATGGTTTTTGAGAAGGGTACATTTTGGGAGAAAATATTAAGTTATGTTTTGTTCATTTTGAGTTTGATATTAACATAAGATACCAGTTTGAAATGTCAAGTAGGCAGTGGTCAATGTGGTATTGTAATTCAAGAAATAAATTAGTATTGGTTTATATGTGTATGTGTCTAAACATATGTATGTAAGTATGTATGCATTTTACATGGAAGAGTGGGATCCAGACTATTCAGGAAGAGCTGGGTTCAATTCCAGTCTCAGATACTTAAATGCTATGAAATCCTGGGAAAATCACTTAACCTCTGTGTATTCAGTTGAGTGAATTGGAAAAAGAATAGGCATTTGCACTCAAAGGCCTCTACATATATGATATTATACAGCCATACATTTGTGTTTTGTGTGTGAGAGAAAGACATGTTCAACTAGATTATGACTGAGGCCAATGGAGCTAGCTAATTCAGTTGAAATGACTCTAACCTCCCAATAGAGATTACCTTAGGATTCACTAATGGAAATATAGTATCCATCAAAAGGGAGTTAACATTTCTAGTCTCTTGACTTGGCAATAACTCATCTGAAATATAGAATATAGTAGTAGTAGATCACTTGGAAATATGTAGTTTTATAGATATCAATGATAATGTATGAAGAAAAGTAATGATAACTGTAAGTGATACTATTACTATTACAATTACTACTACTGAGACTACTACTTCTACTACTACTACTACTACTACTACTACTACTACTACTACTATTACAGTTACTACTACTACTAGAACTTTTACTCTTCCTCACTCACAGTATTCCATTCCATGCCTTCATCACCAATACCGTATGAGGAAACTCCTACCTCTTAATGTTGCCATGAGGATGAAATAAGATAATATTTGTAGTGGGTTTTCATCAAGGAAGATATTAACTATAGTTACAGTAATAACACAAAGTCAAGGATTTCATTTTATATAGGTCAATTAGTGTGGCTCTGTACCTGAAATTTGCACCAGCTCTCTTAGCCTTATATATGTGCTGTTCAGTTCAATTCAACAAAAGTCTGTGAAGACACTTTTTTAATATCTCTATGACAGGTGTTAAGGTATGCAAAGATGATAAAGACATGGACCCTGACTCAAGGAATTAATTATTTAGACATGTGAATAGCATGAATCAAACAAATATGTATTATGTAACATAACAAATACCTGATAAAGGCACAAATCAGCTATTATAAGAGATCTCATAAAAGTGAAGTTAAGGAAGTTTCCTGGAGGAAGAGGTAATTTATATGCACTTTAAAATATGGTCAGGATTCTATTAGGTAGATATGGGGCCAAGAAGGTAGTAGTAGCCTAAGTGTAAGAAAAAGCATGCCAAGATTTTTAAGGGGAATAGATATATTCAAGGAAAATAGATTTATTCAGATTATTAGTCATTTAGGTTACATGAAGAGAACAAATATGAAGTAAGGTGAGAATGAAAAGATGGAGAGTCTTGAATGCCAAATCAAGGGAGCTTGAATACATGTGTACATGTGTATGCATATGTATATATGTGTATATGTATGTATATATGTGTATGTATAGATATATGTATATATGCATGTGTATATAAATGCATGTGTGTATACACATATATACATACACACACATTTCCATGTATATAAATGTATGTGTACATATAATACATATATATACAATATGGATATATGTGTATATGTATGTGTATGTATGTATAAACACACATGCACACCTACATATACATAGGTGTGTATGTGTACCTATATCTATACCTATATCTCTAGCTATAGCTATAGCTATAACTATATAACTATATCAATATATCTATATCTATATACACCCACACACGTATGCAATACAGAACTATAGAAGGCTTTCACAAAGAAGCTTATATAATCCAAATTTTTGCATCTTATATTTTTTTAGTTTGTAGTAGCTGTGAATATGGGGCAGACTAAAAGAAAGAGGTTGGAAGAAGACAGTAGAAGATCAAACTAAAGATAAGGAGTGAGTAGGGTGAAGTTACAATTTGGAAAGGAGAAGGAATATGTCTTCCCTTGTGAAAGGAACAAAGGAGTAGAGGTATCAGAGACTGTGTGAGTGTGGATAAAGAGTAAGATCAAGCCCATCAACACCCTAAGACAGCCAATTGCAATAAACCAACACATGATACCCACCTCTTTTAATGTGCCAGATAGTACATTCTGTACAATCATACCTCTCTAATATCTTTGCAAACAGGAGAGCATGTTTTGCTCGCCAGTGCTGCCCAATCCACTTGAGGGAGTCCATTAAAGATGTTGTTACTGCAGTCTGTGTTATGATACATTTCTTTGGCAAGGTTATTCATCTCCTCTGTAATTATTTATTCATGTGTAGGCTTCTTATATAAATTGCATCATTTATTGCTTTGGGGTTGCCAATTTTGAAACTCTCTTTTAAAAATCAATAACACCTATCTTCTGGGAGAAGTTCTGAAGGTAGCAAGCTGTGATGGCTTTTGTTATATTTCTCAACATTAATAATGCATGATTATTTATTGAATAATTTAACATGTTATATGATAATTTTTACATTATCCACCTTGTTATTGAAAAGAGAGGACTTCTTGTGTTATAATTTGATTCGTGCCAAATGAAGCTATTATACATGTGGACATACAATATGTAAGAGGGTGACATTCAGTTTTTAGGCTCTTCATTAAATAAAATAAAAATGTTTCATGCTTATGCCTTGATTTTCAAAAGAAACAATAAAGCTCTTCTCTGTCTAAGACACAGTATATTTACAGAAGGCTTCAAAGTACATTTCTCCAGCTGATTATGAAAAAGGACATATTCCTGTGCATTAAGGAGAGCCCAAGGAAAAAATAGTTTTTTTTAAACAACTTTCTTTTCAACATACAGAATAAATGCAAACTTTCCCACAAAATGTATTTTGTTCACCTCATTCAGTTTTTCTTTAGATTTTATTTTTTTCTATCTATTCATACTAATTTTCTACTCAGAAGTTTTCACTTCCTCCAATTATCCTTGCATTTTGATCACCATGTCTCTTTTTATTATTTTTCCCTTTGTTCATTTTTATTCACATACTTGACTCTATGCTAATTTCCTTCAGGACTCTTGTGGCTCTTTTATAAATTTATAACCTCAACTACTAAATAGCTCAGAAATACATAATAATATGTGGAGACATTAATTTTTTTTAAAAAAGCAGTATGAAATTTTTGATTTTCAAGCAAACTGTATATCATATTTCTTAAATTTCTAAATAAGATAGTTATCTTTGAAATATAGCCTATCTTGATATACAAATATGTATATATATATATACATGACACATGTGTTCATATATATCTACACACATGCATACATATATACACATATACACAGTTTCTCAGTTTGTTGTTAGTTGTGTCTGACTCTTCATGATACCATGAAACATTTTCCTTCCTTCTTTGCAAAGTTACTGGAGTAGTTTGCCATTTCCTTCTCCAGTGTCACAAAGCTAGAGCAAGTGCCTGAGGCCGTATTTGAATTCAGGTCTTTCTGAATACAGGCCCAGAACTCTTTCCACTGAGCCCCCTAGTGCTCTCTCTTTCCCCGCCTCTCTCTCTCTCTCTCTCTCTCTCTCTCTCTCTCTCTTTCTATAGATAGATATAGAGATAGATAGATAGCAATAGATAGACACAAATTTAGAGATATAGATATGCAGATAGAGATAGAGGTGTATGTGTATATGTATGCATATATGAATGTAAAATTGTCTTACAATGTTATATTTAAACTAATGTAAATTATGTTTTTGCAATATTTAAACATGAAGAAAATTTTCTTAGATTCTCTTTCCATAATCTTAGTTTGTTTTAGACTAGAGAAGTCATATTATCAGATGATGTAGTCATAACATTGCTCTTATAGAGATATATGGCATCTGCTGTAGTGGGATAGACTAAAAGGAAGATTTAGAGAGGAGATAATAGAAAGCAGAATACAGGATAAAGGGAGGGAGAAGAGGAACTTTCCCAAGGAGAAGGAATAGACATTCCCTTCAATTTAACTGTGAACTGAACTGTTCACCTTACAAACATTCATATGTTTAGTGTCATCATGAGTATCATGATGAAAACTAACATTTATATGTTACTACAAGATTTAAAAAGTACATTGTGAAGTTAGTTTTTTTAGTTGAATTTCAAAGGATTTCTGCAAGTTGTCAGGTAGATGAACCATTTGAGTATAGCAAAAGGCTAGACTTTTAACTAAGATGTTTGGTTTAGAAACAACTGTCAATTGAAGGTCCAACATGTAACTTTAGTTGTAGAACTATCTATAGTTTGAGGAATAGAGGGTCTTCATCTTTTACTTTGGGTGTGCAAAAATGCATAAAATTGAAAATTCAGTGGAGTTCCCCACAATTTCAAAAAGCAACATACAATTATTTAAAAAAAAATGACTGATATATCACATTTTGAACAAGAGTTACAGCTACTGAGTGATTACCCTAAGAGATCAATGAAACAAATAAACAAACCCAAAAAAGGCCCACACATAGCAAAATATTTGTAGTAGCACTTTTGTTGCAGCAAAGACTTTGAAGAAAAAATTGGCAAAAATACATCAATCAATCAATGAACTATGATTAAGTAGCTACTAAGTGCTAGGCACTGTGGTAAGTGCTGGGGGTATAAAAAGAGGCAAAATACAGTTCTTACCCTCAAGGGACTTATAGTCTAACACAGGACAACATACAAGCAAATATATACAAAACGCACCATATAAAGGGATGAGTAGGAAATTAAGAGAGAGTAGCCATGAGACTAAACAGGTGTTGGGAAAGGCTTCCTGCAAAAGAATGAATTTTAGTCAGGACTTGAAGGAAGACAGAGAAATCAGTAGGTGGAGTTGAAGATGTTGCATATTACAGATATGGGGGAAAGTCAAAAAACTGCAAAAAGCCAAAAAAGAAGTCTTTTTCATTGAATAACAAAGATCCATTGTCACTGAATTGAGAGGTACTTGGAGAATAAATTATAAGAAGCTTGTAAATGTAGGAGAGGATTGCATTATGAAAAGCTTTGAATACTAAAAAGAGCATTTTTAAAATTTAGTCCTTGTGGCAATAAAGAACAACTGAACTTTTTTTTATGCAGTTGAGTACAAGTGAAATGGTCAGACCTGCACTTTAGGAAAATCATTTCATTGGGTGAATGGAAGATGGATTGTAGTGAGGAGAGACTTGAGGCAGGTACACTCACAGCTAAGCTATTACAATAGTCCAGGAATGAGGTTTTGAAGGCCTATGCTATGACGTAGTGGTAGCAGTGTCAGAAGAGAGAAAGCAGCATATTTGAGAAATGTTAAAAAGGTAAAATCAATACACCTTTATATAGGGGCTTAAGATAGTAATGAGTCAAGAACAACTCTTAATTTGTGAGTCTGATGGATTCATATTTCCCACTATATTAATAGGGACAGTATAAGGAGAGGAGGGCTTCAGTGGAAAGATAATGAGTTTTATTTTGAGCATGTTGAGTTTAAGAGGTTTGAAAACAAATTGGAAATATGAGATTGGAGATCAGTAGAAAGATTAGGATAGGATAGGTAGATTTTAGAATCATCAGCACAGAGGTGGTCATTAAATCCATGGGACTTGATGATGACACCATGTGAACTAATATAGAATGGGAAGAGAAGAGAAGAGAACTTAGGACAGAACTCTGTGGGACATCTATGGTGGCACAATGGATAGAGTTTTGGGCTCGGAGTCAGAAAGAATCATCTTCCTGAGCTGAAATCTGGCCCCAGACACTTCCTAGCTGTGTGACCCTGGGCAAATCATCTGTAAAACGAGCAGGAAAAGGAAATAATAAACCACTCCAGTGTATTTGCCAAGAAAACACCAAATGGAATCATGAAGAATTGGACACAATTGAAAATGAGTGAATAATAACATTTGAATTGTAAGACATAATGAATCTGATGTCTATAAAGAGGGTCAGGAAGACTTAGATTAACAAAACTAAAATGAAGTAGAGCCAAGAAAAAAAAATTATATAATAACTACAATATAAAATGGAAAGAACAAATAGAAGAAAACAATAGAAAGTGAATGTTGTTAAATTATCACAACCAATTTAAATTATCATAACCAATCATATCCTCTGACCATAGACCTTCCATGGCTGCTCCTCATATTTCCTCAGGGAAGGCCATAGGAGGTCTGACTAGGCCAAATTTCATCTGTCCCTAAGTGACATCCTCTGAGTCAGAAGACTACCACTTTTTGCTGTGCTCTTGTGAGAAGAGGAACAAGACCTTCCTCTGACTGGGGACCTTCCATATTATTCTGCAATTGTCTTCAGCCCCATTTCCAGCTTCCTCTGGAAGACTGGCACCTTCCACTCAATGATAAACATTTATATACTTTGTCATGCCCTACACATCCTAGTGATTCTGAATCCTTGGAAGTCAACTTCCAAACCTCATTATCCATCTTCCAACTCATAATTCTTTTTTCCCATGCCTTGATTACGTATTCCATTCCCTTGACCTATCCACCTCAAAGTTCTCACCAAACACCACATATTTTCACTTTACACTCTAGAGTGCTTGTCCCATTGACAGCAAATTTCCCTTAATCCACAATCTTTGTCTCAACCCAGTCCCTCCATCTTCTTTGTTTCTCAAACCCAGCTCCCTAAATGACCAGTCTATTTGGCTACCTTTTCCAGTACTGGCTCTACCTTCACTCATTCCCCAAGGCTCACTGATCAAGATGGGAGAGGCAGAATACTCTTTGCTCCTCATTACCACTTCCAGGATATCCCTAGACCTTAATCACTCAGCAATTCTAACAGGGGGGCTCATGAAACCCACATATGTCACGTAGTACTAATGTGATTCAAGATCTTACCCACCCATTCAATAGTCCTCAGGTGGGTGTAGGTGGGAAAGCTTGATTATATCTTTGTAAGTAAGCCTAAAGCTCCTACTTACTAGGTGCTAAGCCCATGTAGGTGTGAAGCCCTCATGACGCTAAGGGGAGTTTCTAAGGCCAGAGTCAATGGTATGTGCACGGAATTCTAGTCAATCATGAATTCAGCCAATCAGAGACCTTAGTTCTAGCCAATGATATGTCGGTTAGGACTGTATAAAAGGAGAGCCCAGGATTGGAGCAGAATTGAAGAGGAACAGAATCAAAGAGGAGAAGAGAATTGAAGAGGAATATAATTTGAAGAGAAGATAATGGAAGAGAGAACAGAACTGAGAGCAGCAGAACTGAGAGGAAGATATTGAGGAAGCAGACATCAAGAGGGCACTGAAGAACAGACGCTGAGAGAATCAGTGAGAGCAGAGCTGCAGAAGAGAGTGCTGAGTAGAGAGTTAGGATTCATGACTGTTTACAGGAAGGCCCTAACAGGGGGGAAAGTTACAGGATGAGTTGATTCCTTGCCATGATACTGTGTTACAATTTCCTTGTTACTACATTGAGGTGGGCTTACAAGTTTTGGAATATAATTGCTACTATATCGAATTGGTGCGAATAGTTCTTGGATTTGATCCTTTGGAGTCTAAATAAATGTTACTCTTCCTCTGCCTTCTACATAGAGAGTTTTTCATACTTTGTGATTCTGAACCATTCAGGCATGTTCATGGTCATCTTCGATGTCATGAGTCTTGCCTTACTGATATAATCACCCACTCAAAATCATGGTAGCTGCTGTTATTTCCAGGACCGCAGGTCTTTCCCCTTCTCTTTTCAGTCACGTATTTGGTTCCTAATATTTCTTTCTTCCTAAAAACTTGCCCTCATATTCATGAACTTCAACAGACATATTAACTCTCCCTCAAACACCATAACTTCTCAGTGCTTTAACCTACTTCTCATGACCTATTTCCATCTCACTCACATACAAAGATTATTCAACCCTTGATATTGCCATAACCCACAAATGTACCAAATACACGCTTGCTAATTTTGAAATCTTTGTATTTCATCATGCTGTATTACATTTCCCCCTTTCATCTGCCTTTCATAGAACTTGACTTCATCCGTATCATGAACTTCAATCCTTTGACATACTATTTCTCTCCTAGGCAGTCACTCCTGCAATAACCACTTTCTTTTCATTTCCCCATCTCAATTCCTTAGTGAATCAGTTTAATTCTATACTCTGTACTTCTTTTGTGTTCCTACTCTACCTTATCATATCCTTGCACCCTGATAAGCCCTAGTCTTAGCCGACTCCTACAGTCTTCCACCTGCACTCCTGCATGCATGCTGCTCAACGAAGATATAGAAAATCTCGGGAACCATTCTGATTTTGTCTGCTACGATTTTTCCTCAACAAGGCCCTAATGGTTGCCAGGTATTTCCACTATGCCACCATTATCAACTCACTCTCCACTCTACTAAATCTTTTCATTTATCCTGAAGCTTATTCCTCCACCAATCCTCATGTTCTCAGTTGAGAAATTTGCCTAATAGTGTACAGAAAATATCAAGGCCATTTCCTGTAGGCTCTCTCTTCTCTCCTTTTCATATCATATAAATCACATGTCTTTGGTCATTAGCTCCTCATTCATTGATCTCCCATGAAAAGGTGGAATTACCATTTATAAAAGCTAACCACTTGACTTGCACAAGGTATCTAATTCCATTCTATCTCCTCCAACACACTACTCCGTCTGTCGTTCACACCTTATAATTCATTTTAAATCAATCCATGTCTATTGGTTATTGGTAACCCTAACCCTACTACCTATAAACAAACTTTCTTATATTCCCATCATCTTCAAAAATCCCTCACTTGATCTTTTTTTACTTCCTAATTATCACCTTTCTGTTCTGCCCTTTCTGACTAAACAACTGAAAGGCTGTCTACAGTAAGTGCCTCCATGTTCTCTCTCATAACTCTTTTCTTAACATTTCCAATTTTGCTTCCAACCTCATCATTCCACACAAATTGTTCTCTCCAAAGTAACCAATGAACTCTTTTTTTTATAAATTTTATTTAATATATTTAGTTTTCAGCATTGATTTTCACAGGAGTTTGAATTACAAATTTTCTCCCCATTTCTACCCTCCCCCCACTCCAAGATGGCATATATTCTGGTTGCCCTGTTCTCCAGTC
>CM053625.1:294048382-294069809 GCA_028646595.1 Phalanger gymnotis
GCAATGGGGCATAGAGATTTATCTTGCCCTACAAGAAAGTAAGGGAAAGGGGGATGGGAGGGGAACGGGGGGATGGAGAGGAAGGCAGACTGGGGAACAGGGCAACCAGAGTGTACACCATCTTGGAGTGGGGGGGAGGTGGAAATGGGGAGAAAATCTGTAATTCAAACACATGCATAAATCAATGTTGAAAACTAAGCATATTAAAAAAAAATAAATTGGAAGCGACTATCCAAATATAGAGATAAAAAAAGATTCAATGGTAATAATTCTGAAACAAGAAAAACATTGTTAATATTTCTAAGCAGGGATAAAAATGATATGGAGAGACATCAATAGGAAACATGTAAGAGTTAATCATAAAACCTCCAGGAATGGAGTCAAATGGTAGAGTGGAGAAATCATTCAGCTAAGCCTTCTTAATATTTCTTTCCAAACAACTTTAAAATAACACATCAAATTCAATTCTGCAGTGACATAGCCAAGGAAATGTAAGAGTGAGACATTCTTCCAATCAAAGACAACTTAGGAGGTAGGAAAAAAAGACCTTACACAGAGATGGAAGATGGCTCAGAGCGTACATGGATGAAACAGTAGGGGAAAGGCTAGGTGGTGGTGACAGAAGCAGCAGAAACTTTGAAGCCTCTCAAGTTAGAGAAGGGGATTTTGCAAGTGACTAGAAAGAAATTAAAGGAGACCCCTGTGTTGGTACTGAAAACAGGACCAGATCCTGTTTGGAAATGCCATTGCTTATACCAACTTCTGGGTCACAGCACAAGGGCAGAGCAAATCGCTTTCAGTTCAAGAGGAATTAGATGTCCTGAGAAGCAGTATTGATTTCAATCACAAGGCAGCTTGGCCTGAGGAAAATGTCACATCTGATCCCAAGTCTGCAGGAGCCCTAAGGAGCAGTATCATTTTATGTCCCTAGGGATCAGGGACCTTGAGGAGCAATACTGATTGCAATCCCAAGAGATCAGGGACACTTTCTGGGTAGGGACCAAAGTAATGACCACACATCACCCACCTTGAAAGCACTGAACACTTACAAATTCCCACAGCTAGCTCTGCAAAACATTAGTATAAAATAACCTGAAATGTGAGACAGTGGTCCCTTGGAATGATGCAAGGAACAGAGCCCAAATTTAATATAACATTTAAAATCAAGACATGAAGTAGAAAAAGTGAGCAACTGACAATAAAAAGAACCTGACCATAAAAATTTACTGTGTTGACAGGGAATATCAAGACATAAACTCAGAAGAAGAAAAAGAAGTCAAATCATCTATGTGTAATAATAAAGACAAAATGTGAATTGGACAAAAGCCTAACAAGAATTCCCAGACAATGTAAAAATAATTTTCAACATTAAAAGATTGGAAAGGAAATATTAGGTGTAGGAAGAAGAGCTAAGTATCAATACACTGAGTATGCAATAAAAAAGTTATAAAAAGAACAAATTAAAAATCCCCAATTAAATATCAATTTAAAATTCTGAAAATCAAAGGAAAGATTAATAAAATTAAAATTAAGAAAACTATTGAACTACAAAATAAAACTAGTAGCTGGTTTTCTAAAAACAACAACAACAACAATAGTGGAATAGATAAGCATTTAGTTAATTGGATTAAAAAGAAGAAATCCAAAATAACAGCATCAAAAATGAAAAGGCTGAAGTCACCACCAAAAAAGAAGAAATTAAAATAATAATTAGGAGCTATTTTGCTCAACTGAATGTCAATAAATCTGACAGTATTAGTGAAATGGATTAATAGTTACAAACATATAAATTGTCCTAATTAACAGAAGAAGAAACAAAATAACTAAATAACCCCATTGCAGAAAAAGAAATTGAACTAGCCGTTAATGAACTCCCTTAGAAAAAATCTCCAGGGCCAGATGGATTGACAGGTCAAATCTACCAAACATTTAAAGAACAATTAATTTCAATACTATATAAACTATTAAAAAAACAGACGAAGAAGGAATCCTACCAAATTATTTTTACAATACAAACATGGTCTTCATACCTAAAGCAGAAAGGCCCAAATTAGAGAAATAAAGTTGTAGATCAATTTCCTTGATGAATATTGATAAAATTTTTTAAAATAAAATATTAGGAAAGAGATTACATCAACTTATCATTAGGATAATGCACTAAGCGAAGATGGGATTTATACCAGTAATGTAGGACTTGTTTGATATAAGGAAAACTATCAACATAAATGAACATGAGAACAAAAAACTAAGAGAAATCGTATGATTATCTCAAAGTCTGTTGATATTGATTGCATCTGCAGAAAAAGCTCTTGACAAAATACAACCATTCTGTTAAAAACACTAGAGAGCATAGGAATAAATGGCGTTTTCATTAAAATGATAAGTATCTAAAATCATAAGCAAGAATTATATATAAGGCGGAAAAGCTAGAAGCATTCCTAATAAGATTAGTGGTGACACAAGGATTTCCATTATCATTACTGTTATTCAATATTGTATTAAAATGTTTGCTTTATCAATAAGAGAAGAAAAAATAATTGAAAGAATTAAAATAGGCAAAGAAGAAACAAAGCTATCACTCTGCAGATGATATGATGGTATTCTTAGAGAATCCTAGAGAAACAATTAAAAGACTACTTAAAATATTCAACAATTTTAGCAAAGTTTTAGGATATTAAGTAAGCCCACAGAAATCATTGGCATTTCTAAAGATTACTAACAAAGCCCAGCAGTAAGAGATAGAAAGAGAAATTCCACTTATAACAACTGTAGACAGTGTGAAATATTTGGGATTGTACCTGCCAAGACAAACCCAGGAACTATATGATCACAGTTGTAAAATATTTTTCACACAAATAAAGTCAGATCTAACTGTAAAAATATCATTTGGTCATAGGTAGGCTGAGCCAATATAATAAAATGTCAATTCTACCTAAATTAATTTACTTATTCAATGCCATGCTAATCCAACTACCAAAAATTATTTTATAGGGCTATAAAAATAATAAGAGAATTCATCTGGAAGAACAAAAGGTCCATAATCTCAAGAGAATTAATGAAAAGACATGCAAAGGAAGATGACCTAGCCATACCAGATCTAAAACTATATTATAAGAAAGAGAGTCATAGATCAGTGGAATATGTTAGGTACACAAGACCCAGTAGTCAATGTCTATAGTAATCTACTGTTTGAGTAAACCAAAGACTCCCACTTTCGGGATAAGAACTCACTATTTGACAAAAAATGCTAGGAAAACTAGAAAACGGTATGACAGAAACTTGGCACAGATCAACATGTTATACCTTAGACCAAGATGAGGTGAAAATAGGTACATCATTGAGGAATAAACAGTGATGCCATAAGTAAAGTAGAAGAGTAGGAATCACAAACGACCAAACAAGAGAAAGAGAATATTATGAAATGTAAAATGGATAATTTTTATTACATTAAGAATGTTTTGCTCAAAGAAAACCTATGTGACCAAGAATGGAAGGGAAGCAAGAAGCTAGGAAACAATTTTTATAACCAGTGTCTCTGATAGAGGCCTCATTTCTAAAATATATAGAGAACTGTGTTAAATTTATGAGGATAAAAGTCATTCCACTAATTGATAAGTCAACAACGGATATGAATAAACATTTTTCAGAATACGAAATTAAAGCTATCTATAGTCATATGAAAAATGCTCTAAATCAATATTGATTAGAAAAATGCAAATTCATGCCACTCCAAGGTACCACACCACATCTATTAGATTGACTAATGTGACAAAACAGGAAAATGATAAATGTTGGAGAAGATATGGAGAAATTGGAACACTAATGCGTTGTTTGTGGAGTTGTGAATTGATCCAACCATTCTGGAGAACAACTTGGAATTATGCACAAAGGGCTATAAAATTGTGAATTACCTTTGATCCAGTAATACCACTTCCACGTCTTTATATTAATAAGGGGAATTCATGAATTGACGCTGAGTGAAGCGAGCAGAACCAGGAAAACATTGTACACAGTTACAGCAACATTGTGCAATGACCACCATTGATAGGCTTAGTTGTTCTCAGCAATGCAATGAACTAAGACATTTCCTAGACTCATGATGGAAAACGCTTTGATCCAGCAATACCACTACTAGGTCTGTATCTCAAAGACTCATAAAAAGGGAAAAGAATTTACAGGTACAAAAATATTTATATCAGTTCTTCTCGTGATGACAAAGAATTGTAAATAGAGGGGATGCCCATCAATTGGGGAATGGCTGAACAAGTTGTGATATATGAATGTAATAGAATGTTATTATTCTATAAAAAATGATGAGCAGGCAGATTTCAGGAAACACTTACATGAACTTATACTGAGTGATGTCAGCAGACCTAGGAGAACAGTGTACACAGTAACAGTAATATCGTGCAATGACCAACTTTAAAGACTTAACTCTTCTATGCGATACAATGATCTAAGACACTTCCAAAAGACTCATGATAGAAAATGTTATCTATATCCAGAGAAAGAACTATGGAGTCTGAATAGCATAATATTTTCACTTTTATTTTTTGTTTTTTTCTTTCTAACATTTTTCCCTTCAGTTCTAATTCTTCTTTGTAACATGACTAATGTGTAAATATGTTCAATATGGTTGTACATAGATAGCTTATATCAAAATTCATGCCATCTTCAGAAGAACATAGAAGAATGGGGAAAATTTTAGAACTCAAAATCTTATAAAAGTGAAAGTTGTAAACTAAAATAATAATAAATAAATAAAATTTTAAAAAAGAACTCAGTTAAAGAGAAATGAGGGTTAAAGAAGAAAATTATTAAAAGATAATGAACAGCTTGGTAAAGAGGCACAGAAATATTGAGGAAAATAACACCTTAAAGAACAGGACTGGCCAAAAGAAACAAAAAGAGATACAAAACTTTACTGATCAAAATAATTCCTCAAGAAGCTGATTTTAAAATAAAAAAATACAAAAATTCCTGGAAGAAAACATGTATTTAAATATTAGACTTGGGTAAATGGGATCTTTTTGTTTTTGTTGTCCTTTTTTTCCTCAGAGAGGACCAATGACATAAAAGGTGATGGTTTGACTTGCTTGTGACCTGGATTAAGTGAGGCAGAGTTGTATAGTCTTCAGCCTCACTCTCTTCCAGAGGCATTAAAGTACAATAGCAAGAGAGAAAGCAGGACAACTGCCAATGACCCAGTATGCAGCTGATGACCTTGGCATCTTCAGAGTTTGACTAACCTCTAAGGGCTCTGCTGCACCTGCTTTAGGTGCTTCCTTGGTTGATGAAACAGATTGTTCTCTTCAACCTATTCTACCTGGGAAAGTCCTCATGCTCGGGGTAGATGTCTCCCTATTTCACTTATAGGTTTGAGGACTCTTGGTTCCCTTCAAATTGGTTTAGCCCATCTCCCAAAACAGTTTGCTGGGGTATAACTCCTGCACATGCTACAGCTCTGTGGAACCACAAGTGAGAGTTGGGTGAATCATGTGGAACACCAAAAGTGGATGAACATCCCTGAAAATAGCTCAGCAAGCCCTCACACCAGAAGTGCTAGTCTTCATGAACACCCAGTATACCCCATATACATGTCTGTACACATATAGATATACATACATATACATGTATGTATATATATATGTATACATACACACATACATATATATGTATATATGTGTATATATATATATATATACACACACATACACACATCTATCCATCTATCCATCCAAGTTTGTATCCTATTGGCATAGCCATATCCATTCACTCATATATAAAATGGGCACGAGAATTTGACTTTTGGGGGAAAAGGTTGGGGGGGGGATCATATATGGTGAGGGAAAGTATAGACCAAAATACCCACCCCAACTTATTTTCAAGATATTTCAGGTAAACAAGGCTTAAGCTGTGAATTATATCTCATTTGAAACTCAAGTGCACTTCTCTTTAACTATCCACTAGTGTGCTTTGAGGTTTTATGTTCATATTATGTCAAACCTGTAAAGCTATCAGGTATGTTTTGTTTTTAACTTTGAAGTAAACCATGTTTTTTTTTTATCAATTTTGCTACTGGTTACAAGGCATGTAGCTAACCTGCATAAGCTTAAAACAATATAAATTTATATGGAAACCTCCCATGAATTTGAATACTTGAATATATTACTTTCTTATGACATTATTCTTCTCAAATCCAATTTCTTCTAGAGAAGTAAGCCTACCACAGGACTTAAAATTAGACATAAATAGCAAATGGGAAGACAGGGGACTCAGCATGACTGTGAAACCATTATTTTTGGCAGATGCTCAAGAGAGTGAAAATATTGGAAGTTAAATTGATCTTCTTTGATTGGCTCATTGCATGTTAGTATTATCAACTTTCAGTAAAAAGTTATGAGTAAAGAACACATATGCAAAATTTTATATCTATATCTACATCCATATCTATATCCATATCCATATCTATATCTATATCCATATCCATATCTATATCTATATCTATATCTATATCTATATCTATATCTATATCTATATCTATATCTATATCTATATCTATATCTATCTATCTATCTATCTAGTCTTCTGGTGGCCAAGATGGTGATGTAAGAAATAAATTGCTCTCACTCTCCCTTTTTGACCTCCTAAAATCCCCAAAAAATATTGCCCAGGAAAAATCCTGGATGAGAGGAACCCCAGAAAGATGAGGTGGAGCAGTCTCTTAGCCTGAGAAATTTGGAAGTTCAGCAAGAAACATAGGTTTCATTAAGGCAAAAGAGAGAGCATTCCAGTGAAAAACTTCCTGGACACCAGCATTAAAAAAAATTGGGATAGTGCCCTCTGTGCTCCAGCAAGAAGGTTCAACTTTAAAAGGCAGAAAATAGGCAAACAAAATAAGGAAAAAGAAAAGAACACTGAACTTAGAGGACTATCACAGGGAAAGAGAAGATCAACACACAAACTCAGGAGAGGACAACATTGTCAACATACTCACGTATGAAACCTCAAAGGGCAATAGGAACTGTTCCTAAGTCCAAAACATATTCTCAGAAGAGTTCAAGAAGGATTTTAAAACTCAAATAAGAGAGGTAGAAGAAAAACCGGAGGCGGGGGGTGATGGAGAGATGTGTAAGAGAGAGTCAGAAGTTTGGAAAAAGGACAAAATTGACTGAACAAAATGACTCCTTAAAAGAAAAACAATTGGCTGAAAGGAAAAGAAGGTACAAAAATTCAATGAAGAGAAAACCTCCTAAAAAGTAGAATTGGCCAAATGGAAAAAAGAGTTACAAAAGGTAATTGAAGAAAACAATTAATTAAAAATCAGAATTGGGCAAATGGAATGAATGACTCTGTGAGGTATCAAGAAAAAAAAACAAAATCAAAAGAATGAAAAAACATAGAAGAAAATTTAAAATGACTTATTGGAAAAAAAAACTGACTTGGAAAATAGATCTAGGAGAGATAATTTAAGAATTCTTGGTCTACCTGAAAGTCATAATTAACAAAAAAGAACCTGGACAGCATCTTTGAAGAAATTATCAAGGAAAACTCTCCTGAGGTCCTAGAATCAGAGGGCCAAATAGTCATTGGAAGACTACCAATCACCTCTTGAAAGAGATCCCCAAAGGAAAATTCCAGGGAATATTGTAGCCAAACTTCCAGAATTATCAGGGCAAGGAGAAAATACTGCAAGCAGCCAGAAATAAACACTTAAATATGGAACCACAGTCAGTAGTATGCAGAACCTAACAGTTTCTACATTAAAGGATCAGAGAGCTTGGCATATGATATTCTGGAAGACAAAGGAGCTTGGATTACAGCTAAGAATCAAGTACCCAGCAAAACTGAGCATAATGTTTCAGGGAAAAAAGGTAGGTATTCATTCACATAGGGTACTTCAAATCTTCCCAATGAAAATTCCATGCCTGAACAAGTTGTAGTATATGAACATAATGGAATAACATTGTTCCATAAGGAATGATTAGTAGGCCGACTTTAGAAGAACATGGAAAGAGTTTAATGCTGAATGAAGTGGTGCTGAATGAAGTGAGCAGAACCAGGATAACATTGTACACAGTAACAGCAACATTGTGTGATGACCACCCTTGATAGATTTAGCTCTTCTCAGCAATGCAATGAACTATGACAATTCCAAAACTCATGGAAAATGCTATCCACATCCAGGGAAAGAACTATGGAGTCTGAATGCAGATTGAAGAAAACTATTTTCTCTCACTTTTTTTTCTTTTGTTCTAATTCTTCTTTACAACATGACTAATGTGGAAATATGTTTAATGTGATTATGTATGTATAACCTATATCAGATTGCATACTGTCTTGTGAAGGAGTGTGAATGAGGGGGAGAAAATTTAAAACTGACAATGTTATAAAAGTAAATGTTGAAAATAAAAATTAAGTAAATAAATACTTAAAATGTAAAATTCCATACACACACATACCCATATATATGTGTGGGTATGTATATATATATATATATACATACATATATATATATATGTATGTATATGTATCTGCGTGGTTGAAGAGAGAGAGAGAGAGAGAGAGAGAGAGAGAGAGAGAGAGAGAGAGAGAGAGAGAGAAATGTGACATTAAGGCTGTGGGGCAAAATATCAAAGCAAAATACCTAATGGAAACATGAATTGTTGTGAAAGCCTCTCTTGGGAATTATACTGAGACCTTATCCTCTTAGTCACTTATATCTGACCCTGAAAAATCCTAGGAGAATAATTACTTTGTTGAGTATGAGCTCTATTATCAGGGGGATTTCTAAAGTACAAATAGCTTTGCATCCTCTGCTTCTTGTGGTTTTATAAGGATCCTCTGCCAAGAAAACTTTTTAATAACACTGATAGATGCAGAGAGTAATATCATCTAAATGACTTGGTTACTCTGAATCTAGCATTTTTAATACTAATATAAATATAGCTCATCACTTTGAGGACCAGCCCATGTAAACCTCATATGCTGCCTTCAGCATTCACTATTTAAAAAAAAAAAACAATGAAAGTGAAATACTTGTCAAAAACAGGCTTCCACTTATCAGTAATAAGTGCTGCCCCTAAATTGAGAATTATCTGAGTGAATTATATTAGTGTAATGGACTATTCTCGTGCTGATAAAATGACAGATATCACAGATTCAAAGAAGCCTTAGAAGACCTGTATGAACTCATGCTGAGTATAGTGAGTAGAACCAGGAGAACAATTCATATAATTACCACAATAATATATAGGAAAATAACTATGAATGACCTTGGAACACTAATAAATTCAGTACCAAATTAGTGAAAGACCTAAGAGAACAAACTTTGATTTAGGCTGTCTGTATTCCAGGAAGTATGTGAAATGCCTTTTACAAATATTAGATTCTCACAACAACCCTGTGCAATTGGTGCTGTTATTACCCCCATCTTAGCTTTGAGGAAACTGAGGCAAATAGAAGTCAAGTGACTTTTCCAACATCAAACACCTAATATTTGTCTCAGGCTGTATTTGAGGTGACATTTTCCTCATTCCATGCTCAGTGCTCTATTCATTGTACCAACTCTATTTGCCTCTATGAAAATACTTCATACTTCTTGGTAGATTAGTAATACCTTTAAGATTCTCAATGAAAATATATTTTCAAACATAGCTAATGTATCATTTTGTTTTGCTTGAAACACGAATTTGTTACTAGGAAGATCTTCCATTTCAGGTTGGATGAATTGAAAGTTATAAATAGCTATGGGAAAAAAAAGGAAGAGGAAGAAAATAATGTCATTGAAATACTAACACCAACCTTTTAAATAAAGCAGAAAAAAATGTTCAGAAGGTGATATAGATGATCAGGTACATTTTACAATTAACTTGTTGAATTTGTTATACACTATAAATCCAAAATGTACATACCAGAAGTTTTAGATATAGCATTACAATATTTCTGGCTTTCTTTGTATTTTGAAACATTTATGCTGCTGTTTATTATTAAGTTATTAAGTTTATTAAAAAAATATTTTAGCACAATTTGTGCCAATAGTGATTAATTCCACTGCAAGTTAGGTAATCCAGGAAAGTTTCATGGAGAAAGTGGCATCTAAGCTTGGTGTTAGAAGAAAGAAATGATTTCCATAGTTAGTAATGAGTGAAAGTATATTACAACGTGCATAGGAAATAATTTTAAAGCCTACACACCAATGACAGTGGCAGAGATAAGATGGTAGATTAGAGGTAACCAGTAGAACTCTTAATATTCCCTCCAAATATGTTTAAAATAATTCCTAAAATCAATTTTTGAATTGGCAGGGCCAACAAAACAGAATAAGCCAAATTTGCCAGTTATCTTGACTCTTGCCTTGCCACTGGACAACAATTTGGAACTATGTCCAAAGGTCTACAAAACCATGCATACCCTTTGACCCAGTGATACTACTACAAGATCTGTATCACAGAGAGATAAAAACAAAAAGAAAGGAGGTCCTATATGTAAATAAATATCTGTAGCAGCTCATTTACTGGTGAAAAATAATTTGAAATTGAGGGGATATCCATAAATTGAGGAATGGCTGACCAAATACATAGCAGTGAAGGGAGACTATTGTCCTATAAGAACTGATAAGCATGATGCTCTTAGAAAAACATATTTTTCTTACAAGAACTAATTAAAAGTGAATTAACACAACCAGGAGAACATTATAGACAGTAACATCAATATTGCACAATGATCAACAGTGAATGACTTAGCTATTCTCAGCAATACAAAGATCCAAGTCAATTCCAAAGGACTTATGATGAAAAGTGCTATCCATCTTCAGAAAAATAAGTTATTGAGTATGAATGCAGATTGAAGCACTGTAGTTTTACTTTTACTTTATTTTAATTGGAAGGAGTTTTTGTGTTTTCTTTTACAACTTAACTAATAGAAAAATATGTTTTTGATGATTTCATATACATAATCTATATTTAATCTTCTATTCTCAATGATAAGAGAGGGAAATGAGGGGGAGAGAATTGGGAATTCAAAATTTAAGAAACAATGAAAGTTTAATACTAATTTTACTTTTAATTCAGGAAAATGAAATATTAAATATATATTTTTAAAAAGGAACTTAGACAATGAAGTGATATCAAAATATTTTGTATCAAGTTTCTCTAATAAAGGCCCTATTTAGTAATTATATAGAGAGCTGAGTCAAATTTATAAAAAAAATAGAGCCATTTTCCATCTGATAGATGATGAAAGGACATAAAGAGTCAGTTTTCAGAAGAAGAAATTATAGTTATTTTTAGCCATATAAAATGTTTTAAATCACTACTGATTAGAGAAGGGCAAATTAAAGCAATTCCGAGGTATCACCTTATACCTATCAGAAATGATAAAATAGTATTCTAATGAACTGTTGGTGCAACGGTTCTAGAAGGTAATTTTGAACTGGGCTTAAAGGGCTCCAAAAAAGTACTTACCCTTTGACCCAGCAATACCAGTAGTAGATCTGTATCTCAAAGGGATCAAAGAGAAAGGAAAAAGACATATCTACAAAAATGTTTTTGCAACTCTTTTTTGGTGGCAAAACAAAGGAAATGGAGGGGATGCTTATCAACTGGAGAATAGCTAAACAAGTGATGGAAATGATTGTGGGAAATCATGAGGAATTATCAGAAAATCATGACAAGACTATTATGAACTTTTGTGTGACGTGAGAAGAACTGGGAGATCATTGTACAATGTTGTAATTGTGATCAACTGTGAAAGCCTTGGATACTTTCATCAATACAATGATTCAAAATAGTTCCAAAGGATTCATGATGAAAAACATGTTATCCAAATCTAGGAAGAGAATTGATGAACTCTGAGTGCAAATTGAACTATTATTTTCTCACTTTATTTGGCTTTCTTTGAAATATGACTAATACAAAAATACATTTTGTTTAATTTAACATACATAATTTCGGGGTGCAATTAGTTTTTTTCCAATGACATGTCAAAATAATTTTGAACATTCGTTTTTATGAGATTTTGAGTGTCAAATTTTTCTGTCTTCCTTCAATCCCTTAGATAGCAAGCAAATTTATACACATTATATTCATGTGAAATCAGGTAGACCTATTTAACCATTAATCATGTGGTAAAAGAAGAAACAGAACAAAAGGGAAAAGTCATAACCTCCCCTCCCCAATAAAAATGGGAGAGTACTATACTCCAATCTGCATTGATACTCCATATTTCTTTCTCTGGACGTGGACAGAATTTTCCATCATGAGACTTTAAGAATTGTCTTACATTATTGCATTGTTGAGAAGAGTTACGTCAATCATAGTTGATAATTGCACAATCTTGCTGTTACTATGTACAATGTTCTCCTGGTTCAGCTCACTTCACCCAGCAGTTGTTCGTGTAAGTCTTTCAAAGTTTTTTTTTTTCTTTCTGAAATCCACCTGCTCATCATTTCTTATAGAACGACAGTATCGCATTACATCCATATACCACAACTTGTTAAGCCACTCCCCAACTGATGGGCATCTACTCTGTTTCCAGTTCTTGGCCACCACAAAAAGAGATGCTCTAAAAATTTTTGTACATACAAGTCCTTTCCCCCTTTTTTTGTGATTACTTTGGAATACAGACAAAGTCATAGAATTGCTGGATCAAACTGTATGCAGTTTGATTGTCCTTTGGGCATAGTTCCAAATAGCACTCCAGAATGGTTGGATCAGTCCACAACTCCACCACTGCTCTACTATTCCCACATCTTTTCCAAAATTTATCATTTTCCAATTTGTCATGTTAACCAAACTCATAAGTGTGATGTGGTAGCTCCAAGTTTTTTTTTTAATTTGTAAGTATATATAATAGATATTGCCTACATTCTCAGGGTGTATGAGAAGGGTGGGAGAAAGGGAGAGAATATAGAACTCAAAATTTAAAAATACATAAAAGTAAATAAATAATAAAAAAAATTGAAAAGATTTAAAAAGTACACATCTATATGGGATAAAATGGTGGGACAGCTTACCTTCTTGTTGGATTATAACTTATGGCATTCAATGTAGGAATGATATGAAAACTACCTGGAGACATTTGTCTATTTTTTAATGTGGACATTTGTCCACATTTAAAAATCAATGTTATTCAGGATATATTTTATTTCATAGGCAACGTGATTGGCAGAAGTTCTTAGATATCATTTTGTATGATCTTTATAGATAATTTCTATTATGGATTTTGGTATTGAATTAAAATACATGTTCAATTAAATCTTTTACTCTTAACATTTTGAATAGAAAAATATATTTTGTCATTCCATAGAAATGTCAGTTAATATTTTTTCATTTTCTTTAATATATGAAATAATGCTTGTTTAAACTTAAGAACAAATATTACATATAATGGAAAAAAGCTAAAGGCCCTCCCAATAGAATCAGAGGTAAGATGAAGATGTTTATCATTGCCACTCCTATTAACATAGTGCTAAAAACACTAGCTGTGATAATAATAAAAAAGGAGAGGAAGGAATAAGCAATAAAAAAACCCAAATTATTGCTTTTTAAGGTTATTTGATAATATACTTGGAGAACCTTGACTAGAGGGTCAAATTAAAATAATTCAGCAAAACTACAGGACATAATATCATCAGATTCCTATCAGGATATAACAAATCAAAAGATTCCTATATTTAACCAACAAAATATAGAAAGGGAAATTCCATTCAGAGCAACTGCAGAAGCTACAAAATACTTGGGAGTGTATCTACCGAGATGCATTATTAAGCATAACTGCAGAAATTCAGAGCTAAATGATTTGGATAAGCACTAACCACACTTAGGTAAGTCCAGCCAGTACACAAAAATGATAATATTATCCAAATCAATTCATCCATTCAGTGTTGTCCCAGATTCTCAAAAGGATAATGAAATTCATATGAAGGATCAAAAGGTCAAGATTCTCAAAGAAAATGATAAAAAGTAACAAATTTCAAATTATAGTTAAAAAGAGTAATAATTTGGTAATTTTGTTAAATTAAGATTCTTTATTTTTAGTATCCAACAACCAGTTCAGCATGTTTTTGAGCTCCAGATTTTCTACCCCTACTTTCCATCCCCCAGCCCCCCAAGACAGCATAGAATCCGATAAATCTTCTACATATACCTTCGCATTAAACTTATTTACACAATACTCAAGTTGTGAATAAGAATCATGACCAATGTAGTGAAACATGAGAAAGAAGAAACAAAACCAAAAAAAGAGAAAAAAATAAAAAGAAGAGAGCAAATAGTTTGCCTCAATTTGCATTCTGACTCCATAGTTCTTTCTCTGGATGTAGATAGCTCTTACCATCATGAGTCCTATGGAGTTGTCTTTGGACCTTGTATTGCTGAGAAGAGCCAAGTCTATCAAAGTTAGGCATCACAGGATAAATAAAACTGTGGTTATGTACAATGTTCCCCTGGTTTTGCTCCACTCACTCAGCAACATATCATGTAGGTCTTTACAGGTTATTATGAAGTCCCTATCTTCCCCATTTCTTATAGTGCAATTGTATTCCATTACATTCATATACCACAACTTGTTTTGCCATTCCCCTATTGATGGGCATCCCCTTGATTTCCAATTCTTTGCTACTACAAAAAGAGATGCTATAAATATTTTTTGTACATATGAGCCCCTTTCCCACTTGTGTGATCTCTTTGGGATACAGCTGCAGAACCCGTATTGCAGGGACAAAGGGTATGCACATTATTATAGCCCCTTGGACGTAGTTCCGAATTGCTCTCCAGTATGGCTAGATCAGTTCACAATTCCATCAACAATGTAACAGTGTTCCAATTTTCCCACATCCTCTCTAGCATTTACCATTTTCTTGTTTTGTCATGTTAGCCAATCTGACAGGAGAGATGTGGTACCTGAGAGTTGTTTTGATTTGCATTTCTCTAATCAGTAGTGATTTAGAACATTTTTTCATATGACTATAGATATCTTTAATATATTCCTCTGAAAAGTGCCAGTTCATATCTTTGACCATTTATCAATCGGAGAATAACTTGTATTCCTATAAATTTGGCTCAGTTCCCTGAATATTTTATACATGAGCTACTTTTCAGACACACTAGTTGTAAATATTTTCCCCCAATTTTTTTTTTGGTTCCTGCCTAATCTTTGTTGCATTGGCTTTGTTTATATAAAACCTTTTCAATTTAACATAATCAAAATTATCCATTTTGCATTTTGTAATGCCTTCCATTTCTTGTTGGGTCATAAATTCTTCCCTTTCCCACAAATCTGACAGATAAACTATTCCTTGCTCCCCCAAATTGCTTATATTATCAGCCTTTATTCCTAAACCATGAACCCATTTTGATTTTATTTTGGTATTTTGGTATATGGTGTAATATACTGGTCTATGCCCATTTTATGCCATACCAAATTTCCCGGATGATTTTGTGAAATAGTTAGCTCTTAGCCCAGAAGCTGGATTCTTTGGGTTTATCTAAGAGGAGATTTGCTATAGTCGTTGACTACTGCAACTTGTGTACCTAGTCCATTTCACTGTTCCACCACTCTGCTTCTTAGCCAGTACCAGATAGTTTTGATGACTACTGCTTTATACAACAGTTTAATATCTGGTATGGCTATGTCACCTTCCCTAGCATTTCTTTTCATTAATTCCCTTGATTTTCTGGACCTTTTTTCTTCCAGATGAATTTTGTTATCATCTTATCCAGTTCTGTAAAATAATATTTTGGTAGTTCAATTTTTATGGCACTGAATAAGTAAATTAATTTAGGTAAATTTGTCATTTTTATTATATTAGCTCAGCCTAACCATGGGCAACTGACATTTTTTCCATTTGTTTAGATCTGACTTTATTTGTGTGAGAAGTGATTCAAAATTGTGCTCATATAGACCATGGGTTTGTCTTGGGAGGCAGACTCTGAAATATTTTATAGTGCCTACAGTAACTTTAAATGGAATTTATCTTTCTAACTCTTGCTGTTGGGCTTTGTTAGTATTGTGTAGGAATGCTGAGAATTTATGTGGGTTTATTTTATATCCCACAACTTTGCTAAAGTTGTTTATTATTTCAAGTAGTTTTTTTTACTTGATCCTCTAGGATTCTCTAAGTAAATTGCCATATTATCTGCAAAGAGAGTAATAGCTGAGTTTCTTCTTTCCCTATTCTAATTCCTTCAATTTCCTTTTCTTCTCATTGCTATAGCTAAATTTTCTAGTACCAAATTGAATAGTAGGGTGACAATGGACATCCTTTTTCTAGCTTATTCTTGTTACATATAATGCTTGCTGATGGTTTTAGGTAGATGCTACTTATAATTTTAAGGAAGACTCCATTTATTCTTATGCTTTCTAGAGTTTTTAATAGGAATGGATGTTACATGTTCTCAAAAGCTTTGAGATAATCACATGGTTTCTGCTAGTTTTGTTGTTGATATGATTATTTATGCTGATAGTTTTCCTAATATTGAACCAGCCTTGCATTCCGGAATAAATCCTACCTGGTCATAATGTACCAGTGATAAGTTGCTGAATTTTTTTTTGCCAATATTTATTTAAAATTTTTATATCAATATTCATTTTGTAAATTGATGTATAGTTTTCTTTCTCTGTTTTAACACATCCTGACTTGGGGGTTAATACCATATTTGTGTCATAAAAACTTTGGAAGGACTCCTAATTCACATATTTTCTTAAATAGTCTACAAAGTATGGGAATTACTTATTCTTTAAATGTTTGATAGAATTCACATGTAAAACCATCTGCCCCTGGAGATTTTTTCTTAGGGAGTTCATTGATGTCTTGCTTGACTTCTTTTTCTGAGAGAAGGTTATTTGGGTATTTTATTTCCTCTTCTGTTAACCTGGGAATTTTTTTTTTGGTAACTATTCATCTATTTACCTAAAGTTGTCAAATTTATGGGCATTCAATTGGGCAAAATAATTTCCAATTATTGTTTTAATTTCCTCTTCACTGGAGGTGAACTCACCCTTTTCATTTTTGATACTGGAAATTTGGTTTTCTTCTTTCATTTTTTTAAAATTAATTTGACCACATATTTATCAATTTTATTGGTTTTTTCATAAGTTCTTAGTTTCATTTATTAGTTTAATAGTTTTCTTGATTTCAATTTTATTAATATCTGCTTTGATTTTCAGTATTTCTAATTTTTATTTAATTGAGGATTTTCAGTTCATTCTTTTTCTAGCTTTTTCAGTTACACAGCCAATTCATTGATCTCCTTTTTATCTATTTTATTCATGTAAGCATTTAGAGATATAAAACTTCCCCTAAGAACTGCTTTTGCTGCATCTCATAAGTTTTGGTGTGTTATCTTATTATTGTCATTCTCTTGAATGAATTTATTAATTGCTTCTATGGTTTGTTCTTTGGCCCACTCATTCTTTAGATTTAGATTATTTAGTTTCCAATTGATTTTTAGTTTATTTTTCCATGGTCTTTTATTACAAATAAATTTTATTGCATCACAATCTCAAAAAGATGCTTTGATTACTTCTGCCTTTCTGCACTGGATTGTGAGGTTTTTATGCCCCAGTACATGGTCAGTTTTTGAGTGTGTACCATGTACTGCTGAGAAAATAATGTGTATTCCTTTTTATCCCCATTCGATTTTGTCCAGAGGTGTATCTACACCTCTGGTGTATTTTCTACAATTCTATTCACCTCCTTAACTTCTTTCTTTTTTTTTTATTTTCATGTTAGTATTATAGTTTTGCTGTCTATTTCTTCCAGTAATTCCCTTAACTTCTCCTGTAAGAAGTTGCATGAAGTTGCTCTATATATGTCAAATAATTATATGACCTCATTGTCTATGGTGCCTTTTAGCAGTATATAGTGCCTTTCTATATCTCTTTTAATTAGAGCTATCTTTGCTTTTGCTTTGTCTGAAATTAGGATTGCTATGCTTGTTTTTTTTTTTTTATTTTAGCTGAAGCACAATATGTTCTACTCCAGCCTTTTACCTTTACCATGTGTGTATCCTCCTGTTTCAAATGAGTTTCTTCTAGACAAAGCATTGTAGGATTATGGTTTTTAATTCATTCTGCTACTTGCTTCTATTTTGTGGGAGAGCTCATCCCATTCACATTCACAGTTATGATTATT
Source organism: Phalanger gymnotis (assembly GCA_028646595.1). NCBI lineage: Eukaryota > Metazoa > Chordata > Mammalia > Diprotodontia > Phalangeridae > Phalanger > Phalanger gymnotis. The sequence goes on from CM053625.1 coordinate 294,066,519, forward strand.
ATCTGTGTCTTTTTCTCCATCCTATTTGCCCCTTGTTTATGCTTTTATTTCTCCCTTCTCTCTTCCCATTCCTCAAAAGAGTTTTGCTTTTGACCACCACTTTCCTCAGTTTACCTTCCCTCTTCATTTCCCTCCCTTCTGACCACCCCTTCCTTTTTCTTTCCCTTTTCCCCTCCTACTGCCTGTAGGACAAGTTTGATTTCTATACTTGCCAGAACATGTTTTTCGCTTCTTGATCTAAATTTAATGAGAGTAAAGCTCAAATACTGCTCTTCTCTCTGCCTTCTTTCCTTCTACTATCACATATTTTTGTGTCTCTTCCTTTGATGCAATTTACCCTTTTCTGTTACCTCCTTACCTCTTCTCCCAGAACTATCATTTCATATCTTTTAATTACGTTTTTTGTCATTATATTCGTTATTTTATAATGACACCCACAGTCTATGTATATCCCTTTCAACTGTCATGATAACTATATTATTATCAAGATTGACATAAATATCTGAAACATAGGAAAACAACATAATCTTGTAGAAGGATATAAATGATTTGCCTTATTGATTAACAAGGGTTTTTCCCCTGTTTACCTTTTTATGTCTCCCTTGAGTTTTGTATTTGAGGATCAAATTTTCCATTAAGCTCTGGCCTTTTCAGCAGGAAGGTGTGGAATTCCCTTATTTCATTGAATGTCTATCTCCTTGCTTGAAAAAATTATGCTCAGTTTTGCTGGGTAGTTGATCTTTAATTGCAGTCCAAGCTCCTTTGCCTTTTGGAATATCATATTGCAATTTCTCCTGTGATTTAATGTAGAAGCTGAAAGATCCTGCATGATCCTGACTGTAATTCCATGATATTTGAATTGTTCCTTTCTGGCTGATTGTATTATTTTCTCCTTGATCTGATAATTGTGGAATTTGGTTGTAATATTTCGTAGAGTTTTCAATTTGGGATTTCTTTCAGGTGGTGTTCAGTGGATTATTTCAATGACTATTTTTCCCTCTGGTACTAGGACCTCAGGGAATTTATCTTTGATGATTTCTTGGAAGATACTGTCCAGGCTCTTTTTTCATTATGGCTTTCTGGTAGAACAATAATTCTTAGTTTGTCTTTCTTGTATCTATTTTCCAGGTCAATTGTTTTTCCAATTAGTTATTTCATGTTTTCTTCTATGTTTTTCATTCTCTATATTTCGTTTGATTGACCCTTGATGCCTCATAGAGTCATTAGCTTCTACTTCTTCAATTCTACTTTTTAATGAATTGTCCTATTTTGCTTCTGGGCCTCCTTTTCCATTTGATTGATTTTACTTTCCAATGAGACGTTTTCTCCATTTGCATTCTGAATCTCCTTTACCAATTTGCCAATTTTATTTTTTAAAGATTTGTTTTCATTAGTGAACTTTTTCCATTCTTTTTTTAACCTCTCTAATTTGGTTTTTAAAGTCCTCCTTGAGTTCTTCCAGGAATGCATTTTGGCCTTGAGACCAGTTCACATGCCCTTTTGAGGTTTTAGATGTGGGTACAGTGTCCATTCTGCCCTCTTCTTAGTTGGTATTTTGATCTTTTTTTTTAAGTTTGGGGATATACTTTATTAGAGCTACTTGGTAGTATTAGCCCATACCATGACATTTTTAATTTTATAATAACAAAACCAAGAATCTAAAAAGGAATCTATTTTGGGAAAGCTCTTTCATCTTAAAATATGCATCATCTAAGTCCTTAAGAAAATAAATTAAACGTATATTAAAAATATGTCATTTGGTTTTCTTTAATTGATTTGTTCTTTTCATGTCAGTTTATGTGATGAGTACTAGAATTGAGAATGTTCAAAATCCAAAGAATTTAAATAACTAAAAGACACTCCTTAACATATTGTCAAAGAAACTCACATGCTATAGGCTACAGTTAGTTCAAGTTGCCTTTAGATTGTATGATGTGATTGAGCTGTGTACAGATTTTTGTGAGGGTTTGAAAGAAAACCATATTTCTTTTTATTGACTGGAAGCCTATATAAATTATATTATGAAAAATATATTGGGCACAATGTGAGAAAATGATATGAGACAGAGTAATCTTATTTTAGGGCCTGCTGTGCTGTTTTGTACTAGAACTTCCAGGGAAAATGGGCAATAATAGCTCATTCTTCCCATTTTGGGGAAAATGTATCCCATTGTCTCATTTGTCACATAAGAATGAATCTGAATTTTTCTTTATAAAGAATATGATTAGTAACATTGTCCTAGTGGTTTGGACTACTTTGTTATATGATTATGAATTCCTAACCTGAAATGGTTTTTAGGATACTCTGCCATATTTTAGTTTCTTCATTGTAATTTGTGATTGTAGTATTAGTTTTGTCAAGTTATTTAATTTTTAAATGCAATTATTTTTTGTACTATATTAAAGGCCGAACAACCATTTAAAAGAAAAAAAAACCCACATGCCTTTAAAAAAAAATGACTATTTGAAATGCAAATGTTGCCTCCTGAAATATTATGTAGGACAACTTGAATCTGAGCTTTAAGCCTTTATTTACTAAATAGTTGCCTTACGAAAGTAGAGAAACATGGATAACGCTGTGTAAATGTAGTCTAAGATCAATTAGATCCAATTAAATTTATTTAACACGAATAGTCTTAACTGAAGAGAACAGCTGGAAAACTGAAGAAAGAAAAAAATGAGTCTTGATTGAGACAGTTTAAATCCTCACCTTGCCATTTAAAAAATATGGTACAGCTTTTGTTTGTATGTCTCTTTTTAAAGCAAATATCTATTGATCGGTTCAGCAAAGTAATGTCAATGTGCATTGGTCAACAGAAATTTCTTCTAACTTAAGGTTCGCCAAATACTTGTTTAGTTACATTTTTAAAAAATGATCACTTTCACACCAGTACTTTTAGGAATTAAGATATTCTACTTGGTATAGATAAAAAATGTTGAATGTTCATATAGAATACAAAGGAACAAAATATTTCTGTTTTAAGAAATTTTTTTTCTACTACTATATAGCAATACTTGACATGCTTTCTCTCTCTCTTTTTTTTTTACTTTTGAACATCTATTTTTTTAAAACCTTGAGTTCCAAATTCTCTTCCCTCTTCCCTTCCCATCCACCCTCCCTAAGAAGTCAAGCAATTCAACATGGGCCACATGTGTATCATTATGTATAACCCTTCCACAATACTCATGTTGTGAAAGACTAACTATATTTTGCTTCTTCCTAACCTATCCCCCTTTATTGAATTTTCTCCCTTGACCCTGTCTCTTTTTGAAAGTGTTTGTTTTTGATTAT
>CM053625.1:294070309-294102960 GCA_028646595.1 Phalanger gymnotis
AAGGGTTATACATAATGATACGCATGTGGCTCATGTTGAATTGCTTGACTTCTTAGGGAGGGTGGATGGGAAGGGAAGAGGGGAGAGAATTTGGAACTCAAGGTTTTAAAAACATAGATGTTCAAAAGTAAAAAATTTTTTTTTTCATGCAACTGGAAAATAAGATGCACAGGCAATGGGGCATAGAGATTTATCTTACCCTACAAGAAAGGAAGGGAAAGGGGGATGGGAGGGGAATGGAGTGACGGAGGGGAGGGCAGACTGGGGAACAGGGCAACCAGAGTGTATGCCATCTTGGAGTGGGGGGTGGAAATTGGGAGAAAATTTGTAATTCAAATGCCTCTGAAAATCAATGCTGAAAACTAAACATATTAAAAATAAATTAAAAAATAAGGATAGTGCTAGAAATGCTTAAACTCAGAATGGGTCAAGGCAGATGAAGGAGATATGAATGATGAAAATATTGTTTTTAGCTACACTAGAAGCAAGAGAAGTATCAAAGAAGGGATAGGACTGTCGCTAAGGATGGATGGGATGATGATAAATGATGACAGAAAGAAGGTTTAACTACTCACTTCTTATTCGCTTCTCTTTTCTCTATGAAAGAAATTATTTTTACATTGCAAAGGTTAGAACAAAAATGACTGATATTGAGTTTATTACCAAGATAAGTATTAAAATACCGAGAGAGTAAAGTAAATAAATGAATGAATAAATAAATAAATAGATAAATAAATAATTGTAAATAAAATTTTACAGGAATTTATGATTTGACAGCATTTAATATTCACTCTCACATTTCCTACTCATATTAAAAAAGTTACACCGAATTGGGCCAAGAAAATTAATTTTAAGCCAGTTGGTTCTTCCTACATAGTTCTAATGCAAATTTATACTTTATATTTTTGTAGCTATTGTCTTTAGTAGGATTTAAAAACCAAATCTTAGAACATTCTAGGTAATTCCAAAGAAAAAAGGAGTAGCATACTGATTTTACTAGTGAAAAAAATTACTAAATTTTAAGCAGTTAAAATTTCCCCTGAGATATTTAAAAAAATGCTTCAGGTAGATTAAACCTAGACCAAAAATTAAATCAAATTATATTCTGTGTGCTCAATTTTCTGTAGGGAACCACAAAGCACTGGGGTGTAAAATTCTAATTAATTATGTGGAATGCTAATGGATTTTAAATTAAAAATACTTGCAGTTGAGTGCTATCTCACTCCATATAAGCTTGCAACTGAATATTACAATGAAATAGTAACATGAAATTTAGAAATGCTTGTGAAGTAAAATAGCTACTATGCTAATTCAATCTGCTGATATCTTATAAAAATCATAGTTGTTACAGATGTCTCCATATATGTCCATAAGTGACAGAAAGAAGAAAGTGAACAGAGATAGAGTGATAGAGACACAGAGACAGAGAGAGACAAAGAGTCAGAAAGATACAGACAGAGACACAAACTGTGATGGAGAAACAGAGATAGAGAGACAAATAGAGCCAGATCCAAGGAGGCAGAGAGATACAGACACAGACGCAGACAGTAACAGAGTGAGAAAGAGAGAGAGAGAGAGAGAGAGAGAGAGAGAGAGAGAGAGAGAACTCTGAAGAACAATATTCCAAGGACACAAAGGAAAATAATTCCAATGAGGAAAAATACAAAAGTTTTATGAAGAGACCAAGGTGGATTCCAGTGATTATCAATCAACTTTAATATTCTTTCTCAAATATTATATACAATTTTATGTAAATGTTTGTATCAAACATCTTATATAACATTACATTCAACCTTATATATGATCATACATAATCTATCATATAAATTATTTTCATACCCTTTCTGGCTACATTTCTGACATTTTGGTCTTCTACACCATGACTCAACCGTTTTTTCACCCCCAAATGTTTATCAGTGAGTGGAGCATTTTCATTTCATATCATTTTTCCTCCTTATTTTATGATGAGTTCCTTCTAGGAGCCATCATTGAGGGGACAACCCCTAATGGATCATCCCTCTTGATTGTACTATTGACTTTCCAAACTGTCACCATGCCCCATAAGACTATATCCTTCTTTCTTTTCAGCTGCATTTCACATATTGTCTTGCCCCATTAGAATGTAAGCTCTTTGAAATCAGGTACTATTTACAGTTATATCTCTAGTGCTTACTTAGTGCAATGCTTGCACAAGGGTAATAAGTCAATAAATTATTTATTACTATCTTCCATAATAGATTAAATATTATACATAAAATCATATATTCTCTCTCTCTCTCTCTCTCTCTCTCTCTCTCTCTCTCTCTCTCTCTCTCTCTCCCACAATGCGACTTGGTCTAGAATCAAGAAAATCTGACTTCAAATCCAACTTCATACCCTGGGTATGCAATAATGGGTGCATCACTTAACCTTTCACATTTTTCTTATTTTTTAAATGAGACAGTTTGACTCCATATCCTCTAAGGTCCCTTACAGCTCATCTAGACTTATGATCCTGTAATCACATTTATGTATATTAATATATACTTCTGTGTATATGTGTATATATATATATTCTTATATGTGTGACGAAGGAGATAGAGAAAGGGTGAGAGATGGGAGGGGAGAGTGATAGGAGGAAAGGATAAAGAGAAAAAGGAGAGAGGAAGGAGGTAAAATTAATGCATTGGTAGATAACAGAAGGTGAGTACAAATGGGTGATACCATATTGAAAGGAAAGTATCAGAAGTTCTAAAAACTCAGCGTGAATTAATGAGACAAGTTACAGAGAACAGTAAAAAAGAAAAACAAAAGCAAAGTTAGTGAAAAGAGGAGGGTTAGACATAGGATAGAATTACTGGCTAGAGTGTATGGGTAAATTATAACTTAAAACACAGATTTTGTAGTCTTATTTTGAATTTGCTTTTGCTGCCAAGGAGAATGATGCTCTCATTGGGATGGGGAAGCAGAATTTTTTTTATAGGGAATACATGTCCAATATGATTGAGGAAATAGTCATAGAGCACCCAGCTCTTGATCCAGATGAACTGCATTCTAGAATAATTAAATAATTTGGTGAAGTTATTTACTAAGGTACTCTCAATGATATTTGAAAATTAGAACTTGTGAAAGGCTTTGAGAAGGGCAAACATTTTCAGATGTAACCAAAAGCGAAGATAACAACATTTGATACTCCAAGCCTACAAACCGACTTGTATTCTGAGGGAATCATAGAATGGATCATTGAAGAGATGTCTGGGGCAATCTATAAAAGTGGTGATTAGGAAAAGAAAGCAGGGCTTCAGCAGGAGCAGGTCATCCATGACTCACCTTATTTTCCTTTATGACAGAGTAATTAAACTCTTGAGTTGGGGAATAATGTACATGTGCTTTGCTTAAATTTTCGAAAATTATGTGCTAAAATATTGCATGTTGTTCTCATGCAGAAAGTGGGAAGATGTAGACTAGATGATAGAGTAATTAGAAGAATTCAGAACTGTTCAAAGGACTGACAGAGTCATTAATCATTATATATTAACTCAAAATCATCAGGAAATTATTCTAGGATTTAGGCTTGGTTTGTTTTGTTATCCTTTTTTTTAAAAGCAGTGACTTGGATGAATTACATATTTATATAAATTTCCTTATGATACAAACTAGATATCAGACTTTGGCTGCAAAATGATCTTCATATACCAGAGCATTTTTAGAATTTATTAAGATAAAATCCGAAAAGGATAAATGCTGACTTTTACTAGTGTTCAAGAATAAACCTGAAATATAAAATATGAGTGGCACAGTATGAGATTATATTCTAAGTAATTTATGGAAGTGGTAATTTCAGAATAAAGGGTAAATGTGGGTGAATAGTATGGCATCACAGTCCAAAAAGCAATAGAAAACCTGAGCTATACTTAGAGGTGTAGCTTCTAGGAACAAAGAGGTGACAAATGTCTTTGTCCATGGTGAGACAATATCTGGAATATTATTTTAAGTTTTTGAGAGTGTAATACAAATTGGAAAGTATATTGATAATTTTTAAAGTGTCCAGAAGAGTGAAATTATAATGGTGGAGAGCTTCAAGTCCAAATTATTTGAAAGAACTTGGAATGTTTACTCTGGAGAAGAGATACTGAGGATATAATACTGAGGATAAGGTTTATCACGTGAAGAAATAATTTTACTTGAATTATTTGAATATGTGGAGACTAACTGGAAGCAAATGGAAACTTACAAAGAGCAAAAAATTAAGCTTTATATCAAGAAAAAAAACTGAGAAATTTTCCTAGAAATTCCAGAAGTGAAATGAGCTACCTCAAGATGTAGTAGATGCACACTTATTGAAGGTTTTTCAAAATAAGGCTATACGATCACTTGCACGATGTGTTTTCTTCCAACAATAAAAAAAAAAATTCCTACTGTTTTCTCAGTATGATATGATGTTGGGCACTGGAGATACGAAGCTTAAAAAAATGAAACAGTCTCTGACCTGAACCAGTTTGTACTCTTCTAGATGGAAGAACATGTAAATGTACTCACATGCATACAGTGCACACACATGCATACACATACACACAAACACACACACAATAAATAGTAGGTAATTTTGAGGCAAAAGTAGGAGAAGTAGTGGAGATCCAAACATACTGTATTTAGGATGTGGTATTAGTGCTAAGCTCTAAAGTAAAATAGACATCTTAAAAGGTATGTATAAGAATGTAAACCATTTCATCGGTGAACAAAAATATGCACAAAATCATCAGCTGGGGAATGGCTGAACAAATTGTGGCATATGATTATGATGTAATACTATTGTGCTATAGGAAATGATGAGCTCAATGACTTCAGAAAAATCATGGACAAAATAATGAAAAACAAAATGAGAAGAACCAAGAAAACATAGAATACAATAACAGCAATATTGTTTTAAGATAGATTTTGAGTGACTAAGGACTTATGACTATTATAAATATCAAAATTAGCCACAAAGAACATATGAAGTTGCTATCTGCATGCAGAGAAAGAACCAATAAATAGAAGTATATATAGAATAATTTTACAAATGCCCACCACACACACACACAAACACACACACACATTTGTTTCTAATGGCAGCCATTTCCTGAGTGGGGCCAGGAAAATAAAATAAATTTACATGATAACTTTTATTATATGTACATACATACATACACACACACACATATATGTGTGTGTGTGTATATATATATACATATATACGTATATATATATATGGATTTAGAAGCAAAAACAAAGATCACCCCTGCCTTCAAGGAGTTGAAATTCTTTTTTTCTGAGATTTTTTATTTTTAATTTAGTACACTCAATTCCACATAATTTTGAGTTCCAGATTTTCTTCCCTTGCTCACCCCCACTCCCCAAGATGGCATGGAATCTGATATATCTTCTACATATAACTTTGCATTGATCTTACTTACACGATAGTCAAGTTACAAAGAAGAATTATGACCAATGGAATGAATCATGAGAAAAAAGAAGCAAAAAAAAAAAGAGAGAGAGAGAAAAAAATAAAGAGGAAAAAAGGGCAAGCATAAAGTATGCCTCAACCTGCATTCAGAATCCATAGTTCTTTCTCTGGGGATGTAGGTTAACTCTCTCCATCATGAGTCCTTTGGAGTTGTCTTTGTTCCTTTTATTACTGAGAAGAGCAACGTCTGTCAGGGTTAGTAATAACAGAATCCGTGTATCTGTGGTTTTGTATAATGTTTTCCTGGTTCTGCTCTGCTTACCCAGCATTATATCATGTAGATTTTTCCAGGTTATTATGAAATTCATATCATACCCATTTCTTATAGCACAATAGTATTCCATTATATTCATATAATACAACTTGTTCAGCCATTCCCCAATTGACGGGCATCCCCTTGATTTCCAATTCTTTGCATCTACAAAAGGAGCCACTATAAATATTTTTGTAAATATGGGTCCTTTTCCAACTTGTGTGATCTCCTTGGGATACAACCCTAGAAGAGGTATTGCTGGATCAAAGGGTAAGAACATTTTTATAGCCCTTTGGGCATAGTTCCAAATTGCTTTCCAGAATGGCTGGATAAGTTCACAACTCCACTAGCAATGTAACAATGTTCCAGTTTTTCCACATCCTCTCCAGCATTTATCATTTTCATTTTTTTGTTATGTTAGCCAATCTAACAGGAGAGATGTGGTATCTAAGAGTTGTTTTGATTTGCATTTCGGTAATCAACAGTGATATGGAGCATTTTTTCATACTCACATAGATATCTTTAATTTCTTCCTTGGAAAACGGCCTGTTCATATACTTTGACCATTTATCGATTGAAGAATGACTTGTATTCCTATAAATTTAGCTCAATTCCCTGTATATTTTAGAGATGATGACTTTATCAGAGACACTGGTTGTAAAAATTTTCTCCCAATTTTCTGCTTCCCTCCTAATCTTTGTTGCATTTCCTTTTTTTATACAAAACATTTCAATTTGACATAATCAAAATTATCTATTTCTCATTTTGTAATGCTCTCTGTCTCTTGTTGTGTAATGATTCTTTGCTTTTCTATAAATCTGATAGATAAATTATTCCTTGCTCTCCCAAATTGCTTATAGTATTGGCCTTTATTCCTAAATCATGAACGAATTTTGACTTTATTTTGTTATATGGTGTAAGATATTGGTTTATGCCAAGTTTCTGCCATACCATTTTCCAATTTTCCCAGGAGTTTTTGTGAAATAGTCAATTCTTAGCCCAGAAACTGTATTCTTTGGGTTTATCAAAGAGAAGATTGCTATAGTCATTGACTACTGTGTCTTGTGTACCTATCTTATTGCACTGATCCATGACTCTGTTTCTTAGCCAGTACTAGGTAGTTTTGTTGACTGCTGCTTTATAGTAAAGTTTAATATCTGGTACGGATAGGCCACCTTCCCTAGCATTTCTTTTAATTAATTCCCTGGATGTTCTAGACTTCTTGTTATTCCAGATGAACTTTGTTATTATTTTCTCCAGCTCTGAAGAATAATTTTTTTTGGTAGTTTGATGGTTATGGCACTGAATAAATAAATTTAGTAAAATTGTTATTTTTATTATATTAGCTCAACCTAACCATGAGCAACTGATATTTTTTTTCGATTTATTTAGATCTGACTTTATTTGTGTGAAAAGTGTTTCATAATTATGTTTATATAGGCCCTGGGTTTGTCTTGGCAGGTTGACTTCTAAATATTTTATCGTGTCTATGGTAACTTTGAAAGGAATTTCTCTTTCTATCTCTTGCTGTTGGGCTTTGTTAGTACTATATAGGAATGCCAAAGATTCATGAGGGTTTATTTTATATCCTGCCACTTTGCTAAAGTTGTTTATTATTTCAAGTAGTTTTTTACTTGATTCTCTCGGATTCTCTAAGTAAATCATCATATCATCTGCCAAAAGTGATATGTTAGTTTCTTCTTTGCCTATTCTAATTCCTTCAATTTATTTTTCTTCTCTTATTGCTACAGCTAACATTTCTCATACCAAATTGAATAGTAGGGTTGATAATGGACATCCTTGTTTCATCTCTGATCATATTGGGAATGCATCTAGCTTATCCCCATTACAAATAATGCTTGTTGATTGATTTAGGTAGATGGTATTGTAATTTTATGGAAGGCTCTACTTATTCCTATGCTTTCTAGTGTTTTTAATAGGAATGGGTGTTGTATTTTGTCAAAGGCTTTTTCTGAATCTATTGAGATGATCATATGGTTTCTGCTAGTTTTGTTGTTGATATGATCAATTATGCTGATAGTATTCCTAACATTGAACCAGCCTTGCATTCCTGGAATAAATCCTACCTGGTCATAGTATATTATTTTAGTGATAAGTTGCTGCAATCTTTTTGCTAATATTTTACTTAAATTTTTTGCATCACTATTCATTAGGGAAATTCATCTATAATTTTCTTTCTCTGTTTTGACCTTTCCTGGTTTGGGTATTAATTGCATATTTGTGTCATAAAAAGAATTTGGTAGGACTTCTTCACCTATTTTCCAAAATAGTCTATAAAGTATAGCAATTAATTGTTCTTTAAATGTTTGATAAAATTCATATGTAAAACCAAGATTGACATATATATGTCATATACTATATACATATATATATATATATGCCATATGCTATGTATATATCAATTTTGAGAATAGTACAGTTATTAGGACAATTGAAAAGGATACACCGAGATTGTGGATATCTATAAAATAAATGATATAAGGGTACATGTATTTATATATATATATATATATATATATATATATATATATGAAATATACATAAAATGATATAATCCTATATAATGATTTAAATAATTTGCCCTTATTAATTAATATTTTGTGGTTTGCATTTAAAGATCAAATTTTCTATAGAGTTCTGGCCTTTTCATCAGGAAGGTCTAGAACTCCCTCATCGAATATCCATCTCGTTGCCTGAAAAATTATGCCAATTTTGCTAGGTAATAGATCCTTTTTTGTAGTCCCAGCTACTTTGCCTTTTGGAATATCATATTCCAATTTCTCCTGTCATTTAATGTAGAAGCTGAAAGATCCTGAGTGATCCTGACTGTAGTTCCATATATGAATTGTTTCTTTTTGGCTGCTTGCAGTATTTTCTCCTTGACTTTTTAATTGTGAAATTTGGCTGCAATATTTCTTGGAGTTTTCAATTTCAGATCTCTTTCAGGGAGTGATTGGTGGATTCTTTCAATTACTATTCTACCCTCTGGTTCTAGGACCTCTGGGCAGTTATCTTAGATAATTTCTTCCAAGATACTATCAAGGCTCTTTTTTTCATCATGGATTTCCAGTGGACCAATAATTCTTAAATTGTCTTTCCTGTATCTGTTTTCCAGGTCAGTTGTTTTTTTCAGACAGATATTTCACATTTTCTTCTATTTTTCATTCTTTTCATTTTGTCTTACTAATTCTTGATGACTCATAGAGGCATTATCTTCCACTTGCTCATTTCTAATTTTTAATGAGTTGCTGTCTTCATTTTTCTTTTGAGCATCCTTTTCCATTTGGTTGATTTTACCTTTCAGGGTGTCATTTTCTCTATTTAGATTCTGCATCTTCATAGCCATTTCACCAATCTTACTTTTTAAAGACTTGATTTTATCAGTGTTTTTTTTTTCCATTTTTTGTTTTACTTCCCTAATTTGGTTTTTAAAATTCTACTTTAGCTCTTCCAGTAATGCTTTTTGGACTTGAGACCAGTTCACATTCCCTTTTCAGGTATCAGATGTGGGTATAGTGTCAATGCTATCTTCTTCTGAATTGGTATTTTGATTGTCCTTGTCTCCATAAAAAGAATCAATGGTCCTCGGTTTTTTCACATTCTTCTTCATGTTGGTTTTCTTTTTTTCCTGGATTTACAGTGGATTTCTGCTTTGGGGGCTCAGGGATCTCTGTCCCATGTTTCTTGTTCTGGGGATTGTGAGTCTAGTTACTGGCTTTGCGTATTATAGCCTTCGGTTTCCTGAGGTTTCGGGGAGGGCTCTTGCTGCCTGAAGTCTCCTTTTCACCTCAGGCTGCTCTCCAGCACTGTTGCTCTTTAGCAATGGTCTCAGCTGTTTGTTGTCTATGCTGGTGTATGCCACTTACCTGGCTGTGCAAAGGTACATCTGGGCTCCTGGTGTTGACCCCCTCCTGGCTTTGCCCATCTGGGACTCAGGAACTCCCACTGCTTGGCCACTGAAGTCCCACTTCTATCTCCTCTATTCCACTGTTTTTCCCAAGGAATTATCTGGGTCATGGAGAGAGGGATTAGAGCCACTTACCTGGCCAATATTATATCTCCTGGAAGTTCAAGAAAGTGTGTTTCAAACCTTTGTGCTGCAAGCCTCAGGAGTAGATGTCTCATGGCAGGAGGCATTTTACTGCTGCCTCTCATTGCTTTGACAGACTCCTGTCTTATGTTGAGAGGCTTGGGGATCTCTACGGGTTTTGGTCACCTAGCTTTCTCCCAGCCTGGATCACTGGCTGGTTTTCGCAGCTGTTTCCGCTTTGGTGCTGTGTAGTGCAGCTCCAGAGTGCACACCAAGTTGTCTTCCAGCCTACAGATCCATCCTGTCAACCTTTTGGACTCTCCTGGCTTGGAAATTTGCCCCACTCAGACTGCTAGTGGCTTCTAATTCTCTCAAATCTGCTCAAATTCCCTTTTTTAGATGTATCTGACTGAACTCGTGCGGAGCTCCAATAAGATGCTGCTTTCAAACGACCATCTTGACTCCACCCCTTATTATATATTTTAAAAGAATAGCAAGTTGTGCATATTTGCAGTTTCATTTGAAATCACCTTTTTATTTTACTGTCATGAAATGTTTGTTTTATTCCATAAAATAAAAATAAAATAAATAAATGTGAAAGAAAAACAAAAGCATGGAAATGAGAAATGTAATATTGTGTGTGAGGACTGGGGAGAAGGTCAGTTTGTCTAGAACATAAAGCATTTGAAATGAAACAACATAAAATTTTTTGAGAATGGTAGGCTGGAGAAAGATTATAAAACCCTGTAGTGTCCAACCAGTAATTTTTGTGTGTGATACCAGCAGGAATAGGGAGGTACTGATCAATGGAGAGACATAGTTAGAACTTTCCTTTAGGAATATCTCTTTTTATAAATGAGGAAATTACAATTGAGTTTATACATCTTGCTCAGAGTCATAGTGCTAAGTATCTGAGGCAGAGATTTTAACCTGAGTTTTTCTGATTCTAGGTATAACTAGGTATAATTACCTTTCTGCCACAAGATGAAAATAGAATCTGGCATAGGTGATATTTAATTGATGATGAATTTATGGACATAGTGTTATTCTTTGCCAAACATATCTGAAATTTGCAGAATTTAAGAAAAGAATTCTTTTAAATATAGTAGGTTCTAGATTTGTGATGAGATCTGCTTTGCAAGGATTCGAGGGGGCAGAAATACCTGGGAATACAGAAAGCAATGTTAAGCTAACAAGTGTGATTAAAGGAGCATGCCAGAACAGTAATATAGGGAATTCTATTAGAATAAAACTAGGAAGTAACCATGGCTAGATAGGCAAGAAGCACAGATCCAGAGAGAATTAGGACATTACAGTTCATTACAGCAAGTCTGGGAAGGAAAAAAAAAACAACAACTAAATTAGCTAGGTTTAAATACAAAGGATTTAACACAAAGCAGATCTCCTAGTGAACTATTAGAAAAGACTTTGGCATTCATGATGAATGTTTGACTCCCTTCTTGTAGCAGCATTCACCGTGAGGCCATGGTCATGTGTCTAATAGTCAAATTTTAAAAATCATTTGAGTAAGATAGGAGGCAATGTGATGCCATATTGTGTCTGCTGATCTTGAGGTCAAGATAATTGGGTTCAAGCCTGAATTTTTCATTAACTAACGATGTGTCCTTGGTTAAAAAAATTCTTCCTGTTTTTCTCATCCACAAAATAAGGATTTTGATCAGTTTTTTTTACCTCTAAGGGCTCTTCTATATCTGAAATTATATAACTCTAAGAGTTTATGGAATATGACTACAACACAAAATCTCCAAATGGAAAAAAAAAACTCAGGTATGATCTAGTCTAATCTATAACTTAGTAAAACAATCCTTATAGTAAAGGTTCTTTACCGATTCTGTGCCATACAAAACTTTGGAAGTCTAACTAATATTATGGACTCCTCAGAATACTATTTTAAGTCATAAATAAAATATATAGGATTACTAAAAATGCACTGAAATGCAGTTATCAAATTATTTTTAAAATATTCATGGACTCCAGGTTAGGGGCCCTTGGTCCATTAATTATCTTTGATAGTTATTCAGCCTTTTCTTAAAGACCTACAGAAGCAGTCCATTCCACTTTGGTATAATTCTATTTACTACAATTTTTTTTACCTTGTTCATATTGGTCTCTCTATACCCATTGCTTTATAAATCTGCCCTTTGAGGAAAAGCAAAACAATCTCCTTCTGCATGAAAGATCTTCAAATACTTAAAGATAGGATCATTCTCCTAATAATTTTTTCTCTTTGAATGAGTTATGAGAGAGTGAGGGGAAAGGCTAGAGGTGGGAAGATCAGTGAGGTAACTATTTCAAGAACCCATGTAAAGGGATAAATGCCTTAACAAGCTTGGTAGCAATGGGACTGAAATGGATGGAATAATCTGAGAGAGAAATTGAAATGTCAGGATAAGATGACAGATTGCCTACATGTTCCAAGAATCCTCTATGGGCATCAAGTTTGAAAATGGCTAAGAGCTAGCCTGGAACCATCAAGCAGACAACTTGAAATAATGTAAGTAGTCTATAGAAATAGAGTTCCAAATCCTTTGAGATGATGGCCTTTAAATCACGTGACAATCACAACAGAGAAGACCATCTATTATGTGAAGAAATCAAACTAATATTGATATTTGAAATACTTATGTGCAGTAAAAAAGTCAAAAATCTTGTAATAGTTGTGCACAATCACAAAAAGACATTGTTTCTCAGGTAAATCTAGTTTTGGAGGATTAAAATATTCAGTTTTTAATGGAAGGCTATGAATATAGTCCAATAGGAACTTAGTTATTTCAGATTATCCTTGGTGTCTTGGCTGGAAAGACATTACTTGATGATGTGTAATGTAGAAAGATTCAAATGAATTCATGTCATTTTAAGATTAACAATGAAGGAAGACTCAATAATTATTACTTTTTTGTGTGGAAGAGTATGAGTACTCCATCTGAAGATGCATATCACCAAACCTCCTTATTTTAGTGCAGGATTTGGTCATTTTAGTGATTAAAAACAAATAATTGATGCCCTCCTCATGCATAATAAATGGCTTTCTCTGTCTCTGTCTCTCTGTCTCTGTCTCTTTCTTTTTCTCTCTGTCTCTGTCTCTCTGTATCTCTCCAGAGAGAGACAGAGAGACAGAGACAGATATATATATATATATATATGTATATATGTATATATACATATATTTCTATATATTTTAGACAGGCCCACAGATGATAGATAAACACTATCACCGGATCGAATTCTTTAAGGTGTTTTAGGCCCTGCCAGGGCTTGTACTCAGCTGCATGACCTTGAAGATCACTGTCACCTTTGTAACATGATAAAGCAGCAGGAATTTACTTTATGAACAACAAAGAATAAAAATATTAAATTTTATGTAAGCCATCATATTTATTGTATTTCAAGTGGTATTGCATGGAAACTTAAAGTTCAGTGTATTAAGAAGCTCTAAGTTTTCAGAAAATATGATTCAGAAAATGAGTTAAGAGAAATTCTATTTAATAGCCTAAATGAAGCCTCAAGTTCAGTAAACCAATGCAAAAATAAATTATTTGGGGACATATATGATACACATATTATACATATGAATGCATATATACATATCATGCACATGTTTATTCAATATAGTCATATATGTATAGACATATGCATTGCTCATGTATACGTATATATGTATGTGTGTGTACACACATACACATGCACACAATATACATATAAGTATACTACACAGTAAATATACCAGAAGAAGTAGCACTCTCTTCTGATTTGGTTTCCCATTACTCATGAGTTAGGTGAGGACAGCTGTATTTCTTGGGATTTACCTTTCCAAGTTGATGTCATCTGACAAGAGATCAAAAATAGTCCTGATTTAACATGCATACTTATTCCTTTCAGAGATAAAGGCATAACAGGTACCGCCTGCTTACCAAAAATTAATAATTCCCTGCCAACTGGCAGTTCCCATGGTATACAAAGAAATAATTTTCTTTCTTAGTCTATTGAGAATAGCCATTTGGCAGTGGTTCTATTGTCAGACTAAATCCACTGCACATTTTTACTATTATATAACTAAGATGCTACCAAATTTATTTTTGATGTGATGGACAGTATCTCACAGAACTATTTAAAAATTTTTCATAGCATCAAAACTAGGACTAATGGACATATTTGTGAACATGGAAAAGAAAAAAATCATTCCAAATTATGACGTACGTGGACATCCTCAATGTTATAATGTAAAATTCATTTCCAAATGGTGTGATAATCATATTAAATGTCTAACTATGAATTTTTTGATTTAATCATATTTATAACTAAAAGTGCTCTTTAAGAAAATGTACAATGAGGAAAGAATGCTAGACTCAGAGTAAGGAAGCCCTGAGTGTAGATCCTGACACTGCCACTCACAATATGGCCATGAGCAAGTCATTTGAAATCTCTGACTCAGGTTCCTCATCTATACAATGGGAATTAAATACTTATGACAATTACCTCACAGTTGGATTTGAAGGCCAAATAGGTAAAGTACAAAAAATACTTTGAAAATTTTGGTGTTCTAAGATAAATTATTATTATTGTTGTTATAATTAATCATATTATTATCAGTAATATTATGTCATAACATGAAATATTTGAGAGAGTTTCAGAGTAATTCATTATTTTATTAATCATGCTAACAATTAATAAAAGGGGTCAATGACCCTCTTGAATGACAAAGAGTCCTCATGGAACCCACTCAATGATTATACACCCTTGGAAGCATGGATATTCCTGAAGATGGAACCTCTGATTGTGTAACAGTGAAGAAAATGAATATTATAACGAGAGGTAGGCTTATACTAAGGACAGGCTAAGAAACATGACTTTGATTATGTCATTTGCTTCCAGACCACCCATGCTTGGGCATTTTAGTCAAATAGTTTTTCCCCAATGGAGCCTTAGCCTGACTAGAAAATATGGGCAAGAATCCACCTCAGATTAAATTCTTTTTAAGGTTCCCTAGCTGCGGGGGCAAGCAACTACCACTCAGGATCAAATGGCATGTACCCGGGGGATTTGGACAATCTTATGCATCAACAATCTTCTTCAGGGACTGAACAACCCACAGGCTTCTGAAAAAAAATCCTGGTCCTAATTCAATAGTTAATTATTGATATGAGAGATATAATCATTTGTCTTGTTGTGCATTGCTTTAATCAGTAAAGGGAATTTTTTTTAATTTTTCCCAATTACATGCAGAAACAATTTTAACACATTGTTTATAATTTGAAGTTCCAAATCCTTATCTTGTCTTCCAACATATGCCCCCTTCATTGGAAAGGCAAGTAATGTGACATAGGTTTTACAGGTTCAGCAATACAAAACCTATTTCCATGTTATTCCTGTTGTAAAACACACACAAGTAAAATAAAGTTTTAAAAACATACAATCAGTGCTCAGACTCTTATTTTTATTCTAAAAATGGATAATATTTTTCATAATGAGTCCCTCAAAACTATCTTAGATCTTTGTATTGCTTAGAATGGCTAAGTAATTCACAGATGATTATCCTACAATATTGTTACTGTCTACAGTGTTCTCTTGGTTTTGCTGAATTAACTTTCCATCTATTCATGTGAGTCTTTCCAGGTTTTTCTGAGAGCATCTTGTTTGTTATTTCTTATAGTAAAATCATTTTCCATCACCATAATGTACTAAACTTGTTCAACCATTCCTCAGTTGATGGGAATCACTGCAATTCCAATTCTTTGCTCAACAGAAATAATATTTTTATACATATAAGTCCTTTGACTTTTTTTAATCTCTTAGGGTATAGACCTAGTAACATTGTTGCTAGTTCAAAGGGTATGCAAGATTTCATAGTCTTTTGGGCATACTTCCTAATTGCTCTCTAGAATGGTTGAATCAGTTCACAACTCTACCAACAGCACACTAGTGTCTCAATTTTCCCACATCCTTTACAACATTTGTCATTTCCCTTTTTTGTCCTATTAGTGAATCTGATATGTGAGGTCATACCTCAGAGTTGTTTTAATTCGCATTTCTCTAATCAATAGTGATTTAGAGGATTTTTTTTTTCATATGAGTATATATAGCTTTGATTACTTCATCTGAAAATTGACTAGTAATGATTTTGAACATTTATCAATTGAAGAATGGCCCTTAATTTTTTTTTTGGTAAATTTGACTCAGTTCTCTATACATTGTCACTCTATCTCTCTGTCTCTGTCTGTCTCCCCATCTCTCTCTCTCTCTCTCTCTCTCTCTCTCTCTCTCTCTCTCTCTCTCTCTCATTTCACCCTTCCATCTCAAAAGCCTCTGGCTTCTCACTACTCTTTCTCCCAGTCTGTCCTCCCTCATATCAGCCACCATTTCTCTTATCTCCTTCCCCTCCTACTTTCCTCTAAAGTAAGATAAATTTCCATAAACAATTGAGTGTTTATGTCATTACTTTTTTGAGATAATTCTGATGAGAGTAAGGCTCAAGTGCACCCTCTTGCTTGCCAAAACTGGCTTCCACTGTTAGAGCTCTTTTAAACCTCTTTCATTTGAGATAATTTCACCCATTTTACCTAGCCCTTTCCCCTCCTCCCAGTGCATTCTTCTTTATCACCCTCTACTTTTATTTTTCTTAGGCATCTTCCATCATATTCAACTCATACCTGTACTCTCTGTCTCTGTTATACTCTCTAGCTGGCCTATTATAATACAGTTTTTGATCTGGTACAGCTAGGCCACTTTCCCTTGCATTTCTTTTCATCAATTCCCTTGATATTGTGGACATTTTGTTCTTCTGGATGAATTTTGTTATTATTTTTTCTAGCGCTATAATTTTTTTATACTTTGGTATGACACTGAAGAAGTAAATTAATTTAGGTAGAATTGTCATTCTAATAGTAATAAAGTTTTAGGAGTAACAAATAGCATCTCTTCATAAGAATGCAAACACATTAAATTTATTGAATCCTTTATAATTTCTCCTTTCCACTTACATTTTTATTCTTCTCTTGAGTCTTGACTTTAAAAGTGAAATTTTCTATTCACCTCCAGTCTCTTCATCAGGAATGCCTGAAAGTCCTCTATTCCATTTAATGTTTATTTTTCCTTTGAGGGATTATAACTCAGTTTTGGGGGTAGGTAATTCTTGGTTGTAATCCTAAATTCTTTGACTTCCAGAATATCATATTACAAGGCCTTAAATCTTTTAATTTAGTAGCATCTAATTCTTATATTATCCTAACTCTCCTAATCATGATGATTAAATTTTTTCTTTCTGGCTAAATGCAATAATTTCTCTTTGACCTGGATTATAGTATTTGGCTATGATATTCCTGGGGGTTTTCATTTTGGAATCTCTTTCAGAGGATGATTATTGGATTCTTTCAATTTCTATTTTACCATCTGGTTCTTGAATATCAAGGCAGTTTTCTTTGATAATTTGTTGAAATGTTATGTCTAGGCCTCTTTTTAATCATGACTTTCAAATATTTAAATAATTCTTAAATACTCTCCCCTCAGTCTCTTTTCCAGGTAAATTATTTTTCTGTTGAGATGTCATATTTTTTTCTATTTTTTCATTCTTTTAATTTTATTTTATTGGTCCTTAATTTTTCACAAAGGCTTTAGCTTCAATTTGCCCAATTCTAATTTTTAAGGAATTATTTTCTTCAGTGAGCTTTTGCATCTCCTTTTCCATTTGGCCAATTCTACTTTCTAAGTTGTTTTCTTTACAGAATTTTTGTAGATCTTTTTCTTTTTTTTTCATTTGGCCAAATCCTTGTCACCATAGTAATTTTCTATGGTTAGATTCTTTTTTTGTTGTTGTTGTTTGCTCATTTTCCAGCCTGTTTCTTGAATTTTAACATTATGCTAAATTTGGCTCCTAGGGTAGAGGGGTCACTATCACAAGGTTTAGATTGTTGTTGTTTCTGCACTCAGAGCTAGTTCTGTTTGTCTGCAATTTTTCAATTCTCCCAAGGTGGTAAGATCTAAGGAGAAGTATTTCTATGCCTCTTCTTGACTGTGATCTCATCTGTGAGTAACCACAAGCACTCTTTTCTATGCTTAAACTGTGCCCTGGATCACCATGTCCTTGCCCAAGGCCTGCATTCATCCCAATATAACAAAAGTTTTCTGCCAAACTTCTAAGTTGTCTTGATTTGGAAAATTGTTTCACCCATCATTTTGAGTGTTCTGCCACTTCAGAATTTATTTTGAGATGGTAATTAAAGTTGTTTGTATGAGAATTTGATAGAGCTTAGGCCATTCTCTGCCTTTTTTTGTCATCTTTGATTTGTTCACCTAAGGAAGTCTAGATGTGGAAATTCTCTCTACTGAAGCACATCCACTCCTAATCAGTAATGTAGAATCATAGAGGGTCACCTGGGGCATTGAATGAGATGTTGGGTGGCTTTCCATCAACTCAAAATCAAAATTTTTTTCAGAGGTAGGAGTCAAGAAAATATCATTATTACTATTAATCTAACCTTTCCTCTACCGTATCATGCTACTTGTTATTAATATCATTGGTTTCATTTCACTCTTTTAATTTTTGTGTAATGTAAAGATAGAAATGATCCTGAGACAAGTAGTTTTCTTATCATTAATATTAATCAGTGTTCTACATACTAGTGCACTGATAGAACTAACTTTTTTTATTGAACAAAATTTTGTTGTTCAGCCATTTTAGTTGTGTTTGATTCTTCATGACCTCATTTGAAGTTTTGTTGGAAAAAGATACTGTAGTGGTTTGTAGCAGCAAGCACCCTAGTATACCCAGAATGTCTTTCTAGCACAGGTTTTTTGATATGCTTTTATACGAACACATCTTTAAAGGGGTCAATAATCATCTTTAATTACATTTACTGGTTGTGAATGTAATTGTGAATTACATGTGCACTTGTGCATTTCAGGGGAAAAGTCAGCCCCCTGAACATCAGAGAAAATATGAGCTGAGAAATTAGAGCAACAGACAGAGATCTGAATGCCTGAATCAAAGCAATATTGCTATACACTTTACATACATCACTGGATTGAAAGAGCCTTTACATCTGAGGAATCAGTGAGCTCTGAATATATGGCTATTCAGTCTTGACCACAAAATCAAACCATCCTTCTCATAAGTGAACCCCTAAAGCAAATACTGACTCAGAGCATATATGCACTTCTAAGAGTCAGAAGACATAACAACCCTAATGACCCAGTGCCTAATTAAC
This sequence comes from Phalanger gymnotis, assembly GCA_028646595.1. Taxonomy (NCBI): domain Eukaryota; kingdom Metazoa; phylum Chordata; class Mammalia; order Diprotodontia; family Phalangeridae; genus Phalanger; species Phalanger gymnotis. Next base: position 294,089,320 of record CM053625.1, read on the forward strand.
TTGGTACCAAAAAGTGTGAAAGCCTTCCTACAAGGAAGCCTCCCCTAAGCAAGCTTCCCTTAATGGGTTCCACTTGAGGCCTATTAATGGGCTGGGAAGATCTTCAAATCTCATTAACATTATACGGTTTACCATTTCTTTCTCCAGATTCAGATGACAAAATTAAGATAAGCAGGGTTAAATGACTTGCCTAGGATCACACACAAAGTATATGTCAGTGCCTGGATTTGTACTCAGGTCTTCTTGACTCCAAACCTGGCACTCTATGCACTGGAACACCACACTTCCTTAAAGTAAAATTATTAGGAATGGGGGCCAAGATGGTGGAGTAAAATCAAGGACTTGTTTGAGCTTTCCCCCAAACCCCTCCCAATACCTATGAAAACAAATTCTAGAACAGCAGAATCCACAAAATGACAGAGTGAAACAAATTTCCAGCCCAACACAACCTGGAAAGTCACCAGGAAATGTCTGGGGAGGAGCTCAATCCACTGTGGTCCATGCTGGCACAGCCCAGGCCCTAGCTAACCTGGAGCAGGCCTCAGGGGATTGAATCACTGGCAGCTCTGGTGAATTCCAGACTTCTCAATTGACAAATGCCAAAGACAACTAAGAAGGTCAGTAGGAAATGTCTGTGAAACCTGGGTGAGAGAGGAACAAGATCTGGCCCCAGCCCTAGGGCAGCAGAAGCAGTTCTTGCTTCTGGAACTCTCAGCTCACAGATGGTTGGGGGATAGAGTGGGTAATCAGAGGGGAATTGTAGGGATCTCTTTTCTGGTGCTGAGGAAGGATTCTCTTGCTTTATCCATGCTTGGATCTGGGGAGAGGAAGAGGGCTAGAGTGGGAGAGCCTGTGATGGTGGTAGTAGAGAGAGAATGCTCATCACATTTCCAAGGCAGAAAAGAGTGCTTGTGGTCACTCACAGACTAGAGCACAAGACAGGAGAGGTGTAAAAAAAAAAAAACCTCTTCTTTGATCATACCACCTAGGAAGAACTGAAAATTTAAAGGTCCCTAGAATTATCCCTGAAAACAGCCGCACAAAATTCTTGAAGGTTGAGATAATACACCCTCCACACTGGAAGCAGAGTCCTACCTTAGAAAAGAGTTAAAAAGTCAAGTAATTGGCTGGGAAAACAGAGGGGAAAAATCAGACTACAGAATCTTACTTTGGTGACAAAGAAAATCAAAATGTACAACCAAAAGAAGACAACAAATTCAAAGGTCCTATCTCCAAAGTCTCCAAATAATATGAATTAGTCTCAGGCCATGGAAGAGCTCAAAAAGGATTTTGAAAATCAAGTAAGGGAGGTAGAGGAAAATAATGAGAAGAGAAATGAGAATGATTCAAGAAAATCATGAAAAATGAGTCAATGGCTTGGTAAAGGAGTCCCAAAAATACTAATGAAAACAACACCTTAATGATATACTAACCTAAATGGCAAAAGAGGTTGAAAAAATCCAATGAGGAGTAAAATGCCTTAAAAAGCAGAATTGGCAAAATGGAAAAAGAGATACAAAAGCTCACTGAAGAAAATAGTTCTTAAATATGAGAATGTAGCAAATGGAAGGTAATGATTCTATGAGAAATTAAAAAAAAAGAGAAGAAATCCAAAAGATTGAAAAACTAGAAGGCAATGTCAAATATCTCATTGGAAAAACAGCTGGCCTGGAAAATAGATCCAGGAGGGACAATTTCAATATCAATAGACTACCTGAAAGCCATGAGAAAAAAATAGCATAGTCAATCTCTTTCAATAAGTGATTAAGGAAAACAGCTCTGAAATTCTAGAACCAGGAAATACAATAGAAATTGAAAGAATCCACCAATCACCTCACGAAAGTGATCCCAAAAGGAAAACTCTTTGGAATATTGTAGCCAAATTCCAGATTTCCCAGGTCAAGGAGAAAATATTACCAGCAGCCAGAAAGAAACAATTCAAGTATTATGGAAACAGAATCAGGATAATACTAGATTTAGCAGCTTCTACCTTAAGGGATCAGAGCAATTGGAATATTATATTCCAGAGGTCAAAGGAGCTAGAATTAAAATCAATAATTACCTACCCAGCAAAAACTGAGTATATATATACATATATATGTATATATATATATACATATATATGTATATATATGTACATATATATGTATTTATATATAAAAAGAGAGAGAGACAGACAGAGACAGGGAGAGACAGAGATAGAGACAGAGACAAAGGCAGAGAGATGGGGGCACAGAGTGAGTTGAATATGAAGGGATGACATCTAAAAAAATAAAATCAAGGTCAGAGAGAAGAATGTACTTGAAGAAGGAGGAAGAGTGAGGTAGAATGGGGTGAATTATCTCACAAAAGTGAGGCAAGAAAAGGCTTTTAAGATGGAGGGGAAGAGGGGGGAGGTGGGAATGAGTGAACCTTACTCCCATCAGATTTGGCTGGAGGAGGAAATAGAATATACACTAAACTGGGTATGGAAATCTATCTTACCCTACAGGAAAATAGGGGGAAGGGGAAAAGAGAGGGGTCATAATAGAAGGAAGAGCAGATTGGGGGAAGGAGTAATCAGAATGCATGCCATATTGTGGTAGGGTGATGGTTGAGATGGGGAGGAAATTTGAAACTCAAAATCTTATGGGAGTCAATGTTGAAAAGTAAACATAATTAATAAAAAAGAAAAATACATTAGATTATAACTAATCCTCTGTATATATAATTAAAGCAAGCTTTAACCTCACTTAGCATGCTGTTTCACAGGGATGACAGGTACTACTTCCTTTTTCTACACAATATTGACCTGTTCTGCAAGTTCTATGTACTTAAGAAGCTTTTTGTTGCATATCACTTGAAGGCTCTAAGTATTTGTAATAGCAATATCTATTACAACATTTTTAAGTCTTTGTGTGTGTGTGTGTGTGTGTGTGTGTGTGTGCGCGCGCGCGTGCGTGTGTGTTTGTGTGAATCAATAATATGGCTAAATTAGTAGGGACAACAAAATCAGTCTTTGAAAATAGTCTTTCTATGCATTTTTAATTGAGTCACATGGGATATTTTGAGATTTCTCTGTATAGTGTGGGGATTGGTCATTTTTGAGTCTATGAAAGATATAGGGAGCTGCTGATATATAATTTTCTCACTAGGCATGGCTTGCTTTGTATATGGGCAATGGTATTTTTTTTCCAGGTGACTATTACATGTTGCTCTCCATCTGGGCTTCCCTTGCGTAATCTACATTGATCTCTTCCAAAGTTTCTTGTGGTAATGACCTGGTCCTGACTTGTCATCATTCACACATAAATTTTCCCAATCAAAACCTCAACCACAAAGCCATTTCTTAGATCATTATTGATTGAAATATCATTGACTGAATTCCTAAGATGGTGGAAGGATCTTTGATTTTACTTTTTTATTAGTTATTTCATTAGCTTCATCTAAAGGCATGTCAGCTTGGGTTACATTTAAGCAATTCAGTGGCATTTTCCCTCTCATAAACATTTACTATCTCATCGTGTCCTAGTGTTGACTTGTTTCAAAAGCATATCTATAATTTTTACTATGTTCATTACATGGCTTGAAACTGAATTTTGTGCTGTGCCATCCATGATGTCCAGATACAATATCCTTTTTGATGGTTTTCCTTTGATTAGGTTTTCTAGTAGGTATTTTTCCTAAAATGGAAAGGGAAGTTTATTGTGATTCTTATACATTCCACATTGTTAGGAATGTGCATTATTTGTGTTTTCAATATTTTATCGCTGTACCCATTTTTAATATAAGAATAATATAGGTAAATTGTGTACACTTTCTTCAGAATTTGGCTTATGGCTCAAGAACATGTAAGTGCTGTAATCAGACACCCTTCCATCCCAATTTCCCAATGTGTTATAAATATGGCAATAAAAGTTTCTTGTTAATAAAACAGGCTCATCACTTTTTGCCTGCCATATTCTCTCTCTCTCTCTCTCTCTCTCTCTCTCTCTCTCTCTCTCTCACACACACACACACACACACACACACACACATACACACACACAGAGGCAGCCTTTAAGTATTTTATGCAGGCTTATTATTTTTCAAAACTCCATTGCTTTCCTACTTTCTGTCTGTCTATCTCTCTATCTCTCTATCTCTCTCTCTATCTATCTGTCTGTCTTTATGTACTAAATGTAAAACGTATATCCCTCTTGAATGAGTACTGAAAGGGAAGAAATATTCATTGGCAATCTTCAAGGAATAAGGCTTTCATTTCACAAAATATTGCTTTTTTTGTAAAGTTGATGCCTAGATAACACAATGGATGGAGTTCTGGGCCTAGAATAAAACTAGAATCAAAAAGACTTGAGTTCAAAAGCAGTCTAATATACTTACTAGCTATGTGACCTTTGGCAAGTCATTTCTTTGTCAATCTCTTTGCCTCAGTTTCTTCAACTTTTAAATAAGCTGGAGAAGGAAATGGTAAACCACTCCCATATCTTAATGTGGTTACTCTCAGCCAATTGTAATTGTTATTTAATTTATGAGATTCATAATTTTACATGTAATTTCCAATTAAATGAAGACAATATTATTTCAACTGTAATAAAAATCTATATGTTTAAATATTTATCCTGAAATTTCACCTTTTTAAATGGTTCATTGCCTTCAAGGATAAATTATTTCTTTAGGATAGACACTGATTTCACTAAACTAGATCTCAACTTCCACAAATCTCAGAAAATGTTTTTTTCTGCCCAGTGACTGAAAACATCTATTTCTTACACATCTGCCTTCTAATTGTGGGTCTATGAAAGCCACTAGAATTTGTGCTCCACTGAAACAACCAAAGTTCCTTTCCAGACTGGTATAACACTATGCCTTTTAGGTGGAAAAATCTCAATACTTCTTCTAAAAATGCTAGATACCGTAAATGTTATAACCAAAAAACCAAACAATTAAATAATAGCAAAAAAGATAGAAAAGAAAACTTCAGAAAGATTTCCTTACATAGATTACCTTGAATTTCATGAGAAGCTTTAGTTAGATTCAGAAACCTACAGTTAACAAAAACTTAGAAAGTATAAGTCACTCAAAAGCATATATTATTTATGTTAATAATAACCTTTATTTTTTACAGTATCTACATTTTTATTTAATATTTTTAGTTTTCAGCATCGATTTCCACAAGACTTTGAATTACAAATTTTCTCCCCTTTTCTACACCCTCCCAGACGGCATATATATTGATTGCCCCATTCTCCAGTCAGCCCTCTCTTCTGTCACCCTACTTCCCTCCATCCCCTTTTCCCTTACTTTCTTGAAGGGCAAGATAGATTTCTATGCCCCATTTCTTGTAAATCTTATTTCCCAATTGCATGCAAATACAACTTTTCTTTTGAATATCTGCTTTTAAAACTTTGAGTTCCAAATTCTCTCTCCTCTTCCCTCCCCAGTCACCCTTCTTAAGAAGACAAGCAACTCAACATAGGCCCACATATAACATTATGTAAAACCCTTCCACAACACTCATGTTGTGAAAGACTAACTATATTTTACTCCCTCCTATCCTGTGGCCCTTAATTCCATTTTCTCCCTTGACCTTGTCCCTTTTTGAAAGTGTTTGCTTTTGATTACCTCCTCCCCCGTTTGCCTTCCCTTCTATCATCCCCCTTTTTTATCCCCTTCCTCCTTCTTTCCTGTGTGGTAAGATACCTAACTGAGAGTATATGGCATTCCCTCCTCAAGTCAAATCTGATGAGATCAGATTCACTAAATCCCCCTCACCTGCCCCCTCTTCCCTTCCAGTGAAATACTTTTTCTTACCACTTTTATGTGAGATAATTTACTGATTCTATCTCTCCCTTTCTCTCTCTCTGAATATACCCATCTCATCCCTGAATTTGATTTTATTTTTTATATATCATCCCTTCATATTCAACTCACCCTGTGCATGCTATCTCCCTCCCTGTTTCTCTCTCTCTCTCTCTCTGTATATATCTATATCTATTTATTTATCTATATCTATATCTATATCTATCTATCTATCTATCTATCTATCTATCTATCTATCTATCTATCCATATTCCCTTGAGCTACCCTAATACTGAGGTCTCATAAATTACACACATCATTTTTCCATGTAGGAATGTAAACAAAAACAGTTCAACTTTAGTAAGTCCCTTATGATTTCTCTTTCTTGTTTACCTTTTCATTCTTCTCTTGATTCTTGTGTTTAAAATTCAAATTTTCTATTCAGCTCTGGTCTTTTTATTGAGAAAGCTTGAAAGTCCTCTATTTTATTGAAAATCCATATTTTGCCTTGGAGAACAATACTCAGTTTTGCTGGGTAGGTGATTCTTGGTTTTAATCCTAACTCCATTGATCTCCACAAAATCATATTCCAAGCCCTTCTATCCCTTAAGGTAGAAGCTGCTGGATCTTGTGTTATCCTGATTGTGTTTCAATGCTCGAATTTTTTTCTTTTTGACTGCCTGCAATATTTTCTCCTTGATCTGGGAGCTCTGGAATTTGGCAACAATATTCCTAAGAGTTTTGTTTTGCATATCTTTTTCAGGAGGTGATGGATGGATTCTTTCAATTTCTATTTTACCCTCTGGCTCTAGAACATCAGGCAGTTCTCCATGATAGTTTCTTGAAAGATGATATATAGGCTCTTTTTTTTTGATCATGGCTTCCAGGTAGTCCAATAATTTTTAAATTATCTCTTCTGGATCTACTCTCCAGGTCAGTGTTTTTTCCAATGAAATATTACACATTGTCTTCCATTTTTTCATTCCTTTGGTTCTATTTTATAATATCTTGATTTCTCATAAAGTCACTGGCTTCTACTTGCTCCAATCTAACTTTTAAGGTATTGTTTTCTTCAATGGTCTTTTGGACCTCCTTTTCCATTTGGCTACTTCTGCCTTTCAAGGCATTCTTCTACTCATTGGCTTTTTGGAGCTCTTTTGCCATTTGAGTTAGTCTATTTTTAAGGTGTTGTTTTCTTCAGTTATTTTTGGATCTCCTTTAGCAAGTCAATGACTTGTTTTTCATGTTTTTCTCACATCACTCTCATTTCCCTTCCCAATTTTTCCTCTACTTCTCTTACTTGCTTTTTGAAATCCTTTTAGAGCTCTTTCATGGCCTGAGACCAATTCATATTTTTCTTGGAGGCTTTTGATGTAGGCTCTTTGACTTTGTTGACTTCTTCTGGCTGTATGTTTTTGTCTTCTTTGTCACCAAAAAAAGATTCCATAGTCTGAGCCTGAGTCTGAGTGCATTTTCATTCCCGAGCCATGTTCCCAGCCAACTACTTGACCCTTGAGCTTTTTGTTGGGTAAGATTGCTTGTAGGGTAGAGAGTACTTTGTCCCAAGTTTGAGGGGCTGTGCTGCTATTTTCAGAGCTACTTCTATACAGCAAGTTTTGCCACACCAGCACTGCTTCTCCCCCAAGAACCACCAACCAGGATTGTGGTCCAGATTCAGGCTGGGCAAAGCATGTTTTGCACTCTTGCTCTAATCTCCCACTTAATTCCTCCCACCAGGTATGCCTGGGGCTGGAGGCAAGTGCAGCTGTTGCTCTGGAAGCATCCTGAGAGCTGCACCACCTCCACAGCCCCCAAGGCAGTGGCCAACCATGAACTCCTTTAACTATGTCCCAGAATTTTTTCCCACTAACCTGCTCCTTTGTCTTTCGCGTTTGTGGGTTGAGAAGGTGGATAACTGCCACAGTTCACTGATTCAGGGCATTAGGTCCTGTTCTGCCCAGCTCCTTGTCTGGTTGGCCCTGGCACAGCCCAGGCTGGGATCTGCTCTGCTCTGCCCTCTGCTCCCTGCACTAGACCCTTCCCAGCCACCATCCAGGCTGTCCTATGCTGACACCCTGCCTCTCTCTGCTATTTTGTGGTTTCTGCAGCTCTAGAATTTGTTCAGAGCCATTTTTATAGATGTTTGGGGGATCCTGGGAGGGGAGCTTAAGCAAGTTGCTGCTTGCTGGCCACCATCTTGCTTCACCAAAAAATCAAAAGCATGCAATTAATGGAACTCCTAGATAGACTTACTTTACAATACATCAGGACCTCAGAAGTTGAGATATACTTACTTTCATCCAAAGGTTTCTTTTAATTTCTTTTTCAGGTATAAAATACACTATAAAATAAGCCCCATGATAAGTGGAATGTCTCCAGTCACATTTTAAGAGACACTGTGTGTTATAATAAGAATCTAAACAATGAGAGTAATGAGAACATTTTTCAGGTTGACTTTTTTTCCCTGAATCTCTTTCAATAAAATAAACATGTATTTTGGAAGAAAGTATGCTGCAGGAAATGAGAACTAGGAATAGCTGAAAGTACTGAAAATTTCTCTCCACACATCAGAAAAGTCTTTAAGTACCAGATAGTCAACAAGATTTATTTTATGAACAGTTCAGGCATAAGGAGAAGCCAATATATTTAATGCTAGTTATTAACCTGCAGTAAAGTGAAGCCATATTTTAGTTTAATTAATTAAGTAAATTATATAGGTTCTTCTCTATGGTTTATCTCCTTAACTCTACAGGGATAAAAAGCCATAGGGTACATTGAATTCCAGGAAATACACAGCTGTATAAAATTGAGCATACATTTGATATTTGGGGTGCTTTCATTTCACTGTATTTGCCCTCTTTCAACTTCCACTTTTATAAAATATGTAATTACTTTTACATAATGATTAATTATTTTCTATTATTAATTGATCAACCACTTAGTATATTCTAATGAAAAATACTATTTACAGAAGCATCATCAAATAATTTCATTTCTGTGTCTATTAAATCTATGTCTATATTTAACCAGGTGATATAATCATAATACATGTATATTTGCACATATATACACACAAGTACATATGTATATTACATATACATATGTGTGTTTATGTAAATGTATATATTGTATTATTATCTATTATTTCAGTCTTTCATAGATCTATGATTATGTTTATCTAAGTAGCTCTACCACAAATACAATTTTCCATGCTTTACTAGGTAGTACCATAAATTGCTGACCAAACAAAAGTTCATCTCCCACTGTTCAAACTTTTTATAAAAATTCTATAAGAGCTTATTTAGCCTAATCCTTTTTCAGTAAGAACAAAACCTCAAAGCAATTCCAGTTTGCTAAGACTTATCATATTTTGTGTTTGACTGTCATAGTTTCCAAAATTGCAAGGATGCCACAATAAGGCATTGGTGGATGACTTAATGTAGGGTCAGTAATTGCAGGAAATCATTCCTATTCTCAAATGCATTTTCCTTCAGATAGGATTTTTAAGTCAGGCAAAATACTATTAATCTCCTTCAAGTCCTTCTGGCCCTGGCAACAGTTTTCTCAGTCAGTCAAGTTCCTCATCGCTATTTGCCTGCATCAAGGTGCTGAAGGCAGAGTATGTATACGTTTCACCATATATGAAATGAAAGAAGATCATGCTGGGACAGTCACCTTCACCATCATATATTCAGTCTAAATTTACAGTAATAGACTCACACTCCAAGAAGGCTTGCTGTGTTTGTTTGCAAACTAGTATGCAGTACTTACAAGTCTGTGGTTTTATTGACATATTCCTTTCCCTTCCTGTGGTTTTTAATTGAAACCCCTACTGCTTAGCCCAGCTTCTGGAAGGCAGAATATGGAAGTTTTGTATTTACTTTTCTGTTTAGACAAGATGAACTCAGAGGTTCCTGTTCTGATTATGAAATCTTTAGAGTTTAGTATTTCTCTTGGTCTTTAATGAAATGACCTCCCTTTCATGGATGCTGAGAAGTAATGAAGAAATTAAGTCTGAGTCTATTTCAAGCAAATGCAAGTGGCCTAGTATGAAGCACTCTAGTTTGTTGGAATTCCAACCTGCCAGCTTAGTTGGAATCACAAAGTAAAAAAGGAGCACAAGCCAAACAAGGTAAGTGAATTAGGAAATTATCCATGAAGAAGCAGGATAGGTGGTAGTTATGTTCAGCTGTCTTTCCCTTTTCTTTGAGAGATTTTAGAGCTGCAAGGGACCTTAAGAGAGAAGCTCTTTAGTCTATCTCTTAAAATTTATAAATGGTTTTGATAGTCTACGTACGACTTGCTTAAAGATACTCAAGTTGCAAGCAAAAGTGCTAGAATTCAAACCCAGCTTTTTTTAGCTCCAAATCCAATGATTCACTAGAACACATTAAAAATCCAAAGCAAAATGTGGCAGAAGTTTTTGATAAGAGAGTGGAAATTTTGTTGGATTCAGAGACAAAAGATCAGGCTTTGAATTTCAGCTCCATAATTTATTAGATGTGTGACCTCAGGCAATTTCAGTCACCTCTATGAGCCTCAGTATCTTCAGTGGTGAAATTAGGGGATGCATTAGATGTTCTTTCTGGTCCATTTCAGTTTGAAATATATCATTCTATGATTTGATCCAAAGGAAATTTTAATGGTTGCTGTAATTGATCTACTATTATTTCTCTACTTTCTTGGTCCTCTGGACCATATTATCAAAAGAGATTGTAGGAGTGAGAATTCATTCATTCAGCAAGTATGTGTGTACCATTTTTAGTGATTACTTTCTCTGATTCTATGTCACAATTGTTCATGGATTCATCTCACAGATGTTGAACATTCCAGTACATGAAATGCTAAACAAAATCTCCTTTTACATGCTTGACCCTGATCTTCCAGAAATTCCCAAAGTAAAAAAAAGAATCACCTCAAGCTTACTAAGGAAATAGAATATTCTATTACTCATACATGTGGGATGATTTCATACAAAAATAAACTTATATTAAAATAACATATTTTCTATGAATATATAAACATACCTACACATTTGTGTGTTTATATGCGTGCATATATGCATCTCTCCCTTTCTGTATATATAGGGATGTGCAGGTATATATACAATATGAAGCAGAGTGGTATAGTGGAAAAAAAAAACATTGATTCACGTGACAGAAGACTTAAGTAGAAATCCTGACATATCTGGCATGTTATAATAATTAAATAAAGACTTACTAGTTGTTCTTTTTGACCTTTGACAAATCATTTAGGTTCTTTGCTTCTCAATTTTCTTAAATGTAAAATAAGGTTGTTGGCTCAAGATAGCCACAGAATCTCTTTTAGCTCAATATCTATGATTTTATAAATCATTCTAAATATATATATATATATGTTTTATAGGTATAAGTTTAGCATGAAGTCATAGAACTAAAATGCATATGCAAATATCCACATACTCATACGTATTCTATACACATTTATGATTGTATGCATGCATTATATATAGGTATATGCATGTATGTATATATATGTATATGTGTATGTGTATAATGTGTATGTGTATATGTGTGCATACATACACACACACACACACACACACACATATATATATATATATATATTCATATACACACATGCACAAGGTTGAGACAGGTGGCATAATGGATAGAACACCAGTCCTGGAGTCAGGAACAACATATTCAATATGATCTCAGGCACTTACTAGTTGTATAATCCTGGACAAGCCAATTAACCCTCTTTGCTTCAGTTTCCTTATCTGTAAAACGAGTTTGAGAATGAAGAGCAAACATCTCTAGTATCTTTACCAAGAAAATCTGAAATGATATCATGAAGAGTTGGATATGACTGAAAAATGACTGAACACTTTAGTAATAATCAGGATTATTTATTTTGTCCATAGCAATGCATTGGACAAAGGAAAACAGAAGGGAATAGAATAAATATTTTATAAACTATCTACTGGGGGCAGCTAGGAGATGAGTAGATAGAGCATTGGCCTAGAAGCAGGAAGATCTGAGTTAAAATCTATCCTTAGACACTAGCTGCATGACCCTGGGAAAGCTAATCAACCCCTTTTGCCTTGATTCCTCATCTGTGAAATAGTGACCCACTGAAGAAGGAAATAGCAAAACACTCCACTATCTTTGCCAAGAAAATCCTATGGACAATGCCCATGGGGTCACATAGATTCAGACATGACTGCATAATAACAAATAATATTTACTATGTGCCATGCACTGTGCTAAGTATTTTTTTTAAAAAAATATTATTTCATTTGATAGAACAACCCTGTAAAGTGGGGGCTATTAGCATCCCCATTTTAAAGTTGAGAAAACTTAGACAAAAAATGTAAAATGATTTACCAAGTGTCACACAGTTAGTAAATGTGTCTGTGGCCCAATTTGAATTCAGTTCTTCCTGACTCCAAGTTTAGCCCTCCATCCATTGCACTACTAAATGCTGCAAAATAAAATGCATTGAAGTCAGGTCTTCCTGATCTCAGGTTTAGCCCTCTATCCATTGTGCCACCAGGTGCCCCATAGTAAAAAACCCTTAGTCTGCAGTGGCCCCATGCTTCTTATATTCTGAAAGCACATATGGGGCTAAAGGAAGCTAAAAAACAATTTTGATGATTGTCACTAAATATTAACTCAAACCTTCTGTGGAGGATTGACTGGAGGATGTAGTCAAGAATCCCACTGGATGGACAGGCATGACCGAATTGAAATCCACATTGTGGGAGGGCATACCCATATCATGATATCGACTCCATCAAAATATCCGTTGAAGTACAATTTCTAAATAGAGTAAGTTCAACACACCAAAACTTAAATTTATCCAATTAACACAATGAATATGGAACATTTTCAAAAAGGTTTTGATGATTTTAATAAGTTGCTTTTAAGCATTTTTGACCGTATACTTCAGCAGTAGTAATATTAAATGTTCTATTTCAAGACAAAAATATGCTATCTTTCCATGCTATCTTTACAGCTATCCTTTCTAATATTTCTGTATGACAAATAAATGGTGAATAATAGTCTCAAAGTAATTACTACAATTCATTAGACAAGTATTAGTGACCTCTTTTCTTACCAGCTTTGATTTCTTACATGTAAGAGAAATATTTTGTCTTTTCTACTTTGATTACTTGTCAAAATAAATCAGTAGGGATGTAAATAAATGAATAACAATAAGAATCAGTAACAGAAGTAGTCATTAGAAAATACTTTAATTAAAGGGTTATAGATTCAAGAATTCATAGATTTATGTTAGAGTTAGAGAACATCAGGGCCAATTTCTTCTTCCTTTTCCACAGTGGTAAATTAAGGAGTAAAAAATAAATAAACAAATAACTTCCACAGGGATATGGGATAAAGTCATGGCAAGAATTTTAATTCAGCATTCATAACACTCATTCCAGTGACGACATTTACAGATTCTTATGCCTCTCCTTCATTTAAAGTGTTTCGTAATTTTTTTTTTTTAAAGTAAGAAACTTGCCCTTGATATCCACAATCTAGGACTAGTGTTGGAACACCTAGATTCCTCTAGACAGATGTTGTTGTTATTCAGTCATTCAGTCATGTCTGACTCTCCATGACCCCAAAGACAATAATATTGGCCATGAGGTTTTCTTGGTAAAAATACTGAAGCAGTTTGCATTTCCTTCTCCAGTGAATCAGCTTTTGTCAAAATTCTCCACTATGACCTTGTAGTAGGAAGGCCGAATTTATGATCTCAAATATAATCATGTATATGTTTGAATGGTCTGAAATAGCAAGGTATGAGAGATTCTCTAAGGAGAAAACAACAAGAAATTTATTTAGGCCCCACCGCAGCAAAAACTTGAAC
>CM053625.1:294103060-294118764 GCA_028646595.1 Phalanger gymnotis
ACACTCGAGTGAGCCCCGTTTCCGCAACTTCCTGCCTCCGCAGCTTCTGGCTTCCGCAGCTTCTGGCTTCCACACCTTCTGCCGCCGCCGCTGAAGTTGTCTCCCGGCTCACCCCTCCTCGCAGCAGAGCTTCAGGCGTTCTCAAGCCCCGCCTCAATGACCAGAGACCATTGGTTCCCAAGCTGGCCCCTCCTAAGTCACCAATCCACACCCACACAGGTTTCACACCTGACAGGGCCATGGGCCTGGGGCTTAGCACTTAACAGCTGAAAGTACTTCCACTCAAAAGAAACAAAAGCCATGCTAATGAGACAATTTTGCTTAACAACACAGGGCCCCTAGGGAATTTATCTATAAAAATTACCTACTAGAGGTGTGGGGTCCATGAGTATGGAAAACTGTCATAGATCAGATTTTTTTTAATGTATTGACCAGTTTTCTGGGTTTTCTCTTCATTTTTTTAAATAACCAATGGTTCTCCAGGAGAGTGGAGGGAAATTGACGCAAGGGAAATTTAAAATGACATAAAAATAAAATGTGCCTATAAAACTTCATTTAAAATTATATACATATATATGGATATCTACAAGGGTTAGAATCCAAAGCAACAGAGAATTAGAGGATTCATTCTCAGAAAAAGCAAAGAGGTAAGAGGATTTTCTAGTAATTAAGTAATATGTAAGCCATGTATATATTTATGTTGTATCGAATAACCAGCTATATAAGCACAAAATTCAGACTAGTCTGTCTACTAGTGGAGAAAGTTATAGGATTGTAAAAATTCACCTGCTTCCTAAGTGATGAAAGTAAATATAGTTAGGAAAGAAGATTTGGTCGAAAGGGAAACTGGAGAAGAAATTCAAGAGGCAAAACGAAGTCCTAACATGTCAACTGAAATAAAGAGGATTATTAAAGTAGCAACAACATGGAATTAAAATTTGAGACACCATGCAGCACCAGAAGGGGTGGAAGGGGCAGTGTTTAAATACATTTTAACAGGGAGAAAGTCTGAGGGAAAGCACAGCCTCTTAAAGGTTTTACATAGGTTGTTTTCCAAAATAGCAAAAAATCTATAGAGAAGGCTGGGGAGGCTTGGGAAGTGGTGACATCCACTCAGAACAGTGGGCTCCAGCTACAGCAACAGAGTTTCCAGAGAAACCACAAAACCTGCCTCTGATTGACTCAAAACTGTTTGGATCAAGGAGTCAGGGTCAGGCAGCCCCTCTAATGGCTGAATTCAACTGAGTGTGTGTGTGTGTGTGTGTGTGTGTGTGTGTGTGTGTGTGTGTGTGTGTGTTGGTCTCTGTGCGTCAGGGAAGAGAAGGAAGTACAAGAATGTGAGAGAGAAAATGAAGGTAAACCTGACCGTTGCTTTCTATAAAGTGTGGTTCTGTGCCCTTTGTGAAGGAAGCATCTCCTCACGTGTCAAAGAATGATGATAAATATTCACATGTATTGCCAAGAAAGAGGCCATCGAAAGCTGTGCAGAAGAAAAGGCCATTCGTTCTGGGGCTAATTGGGAGGGATGGGGTGGTTCAAGATGGGTCTTTACATCATACTCTGTGGCTGAAGGGGTGAGTGGGGGGAGTGGGAGATGGGCACTGGGAAGAGTGGGAAAAGAGGGTCTACTCTGTAGAGAGAATGAGGGCCACAATCAGGCCGTATAGCCCAAGCACCTCAGCGAAGATCAGAATCAGGATCATCCCCACGAACAGTCGGGGCTGCTGCTGTCCCCCGAACACCAGCATCACCTACAATGCCAATGGCAAAGCCAGCTGCCAGCCCACTCAGGACCACGCTGAGGCCTGCTCCCAGCTGAAGAAAGCTCTGATTCCTAGTGTCAGAGAGTTCAATGAGAACAGCCACCACCAGACCATAGATAGCGATGATACCAGCCATGACGACAGGAATGATTGACTTCATGATCAGCTCAGGTTGCATGACTGACATGGCTGCGATACCAGTGCCACTTTTTGCTGTGCCATAAGCCGCACCAAGAGCGCTGAAGATCATGGAGGACAAGGCGCCCATGACGCCGAAGAAGGACGCGCATGCGGGACTCTTGGACATGGAAGGGTTGGTAGGCAGGAAGGAGAACGGGACGAGGGGAGAGAGGCTAGGGTACGGGGCTAGGTAGCGGGTAAAGGACTAGAGGGCGGGTAGGCAAGGTGGGACGGCGTGAATTCGGGAGACACCGGCTCCACTCCGCGCTGCGCTCTCCACTGTTGTTCTTGTTCTTTGTTTTCAAAGGGAACTAATGACATACCCAGTCTTGACTTGAGTGTGAATTAGATCTGAGTGAGGCAAGGTTGCTCAAAGTCATTAGCCTCACTCTCTCTTCCATAGTCATTGAAGTTCATTGACAAAAAAAAAAAAAAAAAGTCAAATGACTGGTCATGGCCCAAAATGCAGTGGATGACCTAGGCATCTTCAATGTCTGACCAAACTCTAAGAACTTCACAGTAGCTGCTTCAGCTACCTTCATGGCCCTTGGAACAAACTGTTCTCAGCCTCTCATTCCTCTGGGAGAAGTCTTCTCATGCTTGATGTAAACATTCCCCTAACTCATTGATGGATTTGAGGCCTGTCAGTTACCATCAGCTTGATGGTAACAGTTTTACTGGGGTGTGGCCACTGTAAGCACTACAGCTTCTTGGAACCACAGGTGAGAGGTGACTTCTAAAGTCTCTTCTAGACCAATGATTCTCCCAAAGCTATTATCCTTTCCACCAGGAAAGCTCACTTCGTAACTCCTCATAATAAAAGATTTTTCAGTGTTTTGAAGTGGACAATGAACTTTAGGATTATATAATGGTCTTAATTCTTTCTAAAAATGTCAGGGGAACAGGTGCATATGTATGGCTTATATATTTTTTTGAAAACTGATCTATTTTGATTTATTTAAATCTACTTAACCAAGACTGTCAGGAGAATGAGAAATGTCCATTATTTGCAATTCCTGGGTCTGATGGAACACAGATTAGTTGGAGAAATAAATGCATAAATCTTTACATTAGGCCTTCCCCTCCCTCTAGTGTGACATAATGTTGATCTATCCATTTATATGTTGAAGCACCTACTCACATTAACTGTTCAAGACAAGGGACTTATCCCAGAAAATTAAATCCCCATTTACTACATACTTTAGTGATATCTAATGAGACTTGTAATTAATCTTGGCCCAGGATTTATTGAATGGGCTGCCAGTTCTGAGGCTGTGCTGAAAGCATTCAAAAGTGCTGGCAATTCAGAAAAGCCCAAAAGCCAAAAGCAATCTCCCAGTGTGCTGCTATATGTGCCATAGGGTGATATCCAAAGTGCTTTACTCTTAAAAGTGGGCTTGTGCTCAATCATTGATTTACCTGTCCACTGAAAAGGAACCTGTCTTCTCTTTTTTGGAAATGTTTCCTTAAAAAGGCAGAGAATGTCTCTAAAGGAAACTAAATGAACTTTTCACACTTCAGAACCTGAGACATAGAAAGTGACTTGAGTTCTTTTCATTTCCATTATAAAAAGTCTGCAAACAAAAGCATTGTATACATTTACATTTTAAACTGTGTAATCATGTTATTATCTGAAACTAATACCATGCTGTTAAAATTTAGATAAAGTGTCCTGTAATGCATACAAAAAGTTCATTTGTTGAAGGCCATTAAGTTAATTTCCTGGGAACAAGATTAAATGCAATGCATTTACATAATCATTAGTTGTGAGGTGTAGAAGAGATAATTAAATATTCTACCACATTAATTTATATTTAATTAACTGTGCTTTAGTGATCCTTCTGTATGAATATTAATAATGTGTAAATAAACAATTAGAATGCATGTAACTTTATAGAAGGTTTATTGTAACAGTAGATGTAAAGAATTCCAAGATTCAGATAGAAATTAATATTTTAAGTGTTTTCGATAGTCATATAGGGATCCAAAATTTCTATGGTTAATATAAATTAGAATATTCTAACATTTTATTTCTCTGTAACCTATTTAGAATATATTATACACTACAAAAAATTTGTCTTATTCAATTTATTCATGTCATGAATTTTAAAATCTCACCACATGTTCATAGGACTTATCTCCTTGCATAAGTTATAATTTATTTAAAAGTGAGACCTAAGTTATTATTCTATGCTAAGATCCAGTCAACCATTGTTATTCACACTAGAGAATGACTTGTGAATGCATGTTATGAACCACATTCATTAAATTATATAGAGCAGATTGCATAGTAGTCAATTAACCTCACATAAAATTAGTGGATATACTAGAAGGTTTTACTCTTTACCTAAAAGTTTCCACTGATGTACACCTATCTAAGTAGGAAGATTTGCCTAGCAGTGCTAATGAAAGAAAATTATGCCCAGGAACCTATGAAGAAAAAAGAACGGTCTTCTGTCCATAAATGTGTCAGTGATCTTCTTGGGATATTGGTGGAAACATGCAAATGGATATCTAATGATGCCAAGAAGTAAGTAGAGGTTTTATTTTGTTTTAATTTGCTTTCTTGTTTATTTAGATATCATTGAATGAATGGGAAGTAATGTAAAATTGTGGAAATAAGGAATTAGTCATTAAATACAGATATATTGTGACTCACCTCACTAAAAAAAGAAAAAAAAATATGTTTAGGCAATAATTACACTGACCTTATAAAAAATAAAACATAATAAAGATGAGAGTTATATAAATTGATTAGTGTATTTCCTAAAACATAATTGACTCTGTCTCAACTTTAGATCAGAAATAATTATGCTGTTTTAAGTTTTCCATAGCCTGTGTTCAAGATTTAATGTACATTATTGAGGTTGTGAAAGCTCTTGTTTGCAGGAATCCAGAAGACCAAAGATAGGAATAAACACTGATATAGATAGATAGATAGATAGATAGATAGATAGATAGATAGATAGATAGATAGATAGATGATAGATAGATAGATAGAGTTAGAAATATCAGTTTTTCTATGTGTGTGTATAAACACACAAACATATACATGTGTATATATATGTATATGTGTGTATATATAGGTATGTATTTATATACATAGAGAGAAGCAAAAAATGTCCATCAGAATGAATATATAACATAATCATGTTAAATTATACAATAAAACTAAGATAATTTTGTATGTGTACAAAGAGAGAAAAAAGTTAAAGAATAGAATAAATATATTATTATTTTGTTTAAACTATCATATTACATTTTCAAAAATAATGCATATTATTTTGGATTTAAGATTTTGTTTTAAGTGCAAATACACATTATGTTCTTATATTTATTATTTGTTGAGATTTTGTAGTAATTATAATTTTTAGAATATAGTTTAAAACTTTCCATTATAATGCAGATGAGTAAAACATATTTAAATTTGACTTATATTTACATAATTATTTCTTTAATATTTCCTTTTTAATCATTGTCTATTCAACATCACATTTGCATTTATTATAAGATTGGAGAAATAAGATGGCTATTCTACTTTATGTAATATTATGAAATTTTCCTTAATCTAATTCTACCATTCTACCAAAAAACTTAAATAAGAGCTCTAAAAGTTTATTACAGCACATTGCTGAGAAATTCGCATGCAGAATAAATGTTAACCATGTACTGGAAAGAAAAGGAAGTACCATTGTAATGGCTAAGTGAGTGCAACAGTATTCAGTGAATTTTTTAATGAATAAAAAATAATTTTTCATGATATGCACAAACTAATTTGGTGATCATTGGTTGACAATAGTCCATCATCGATGTTAAATATATGATACATATATTATCTCACTCCACCACATACACTCTTTCCATTCAAATTCACCATAATCCTACTCTTAGGAAAATCTCATTGCTATTAAATGCATCATCCTCAGGATTGTCTCATGTTTGGTACTCACACCTCATCAGTACCCTCAGTAGCTTCTCCCTCTTATTTGAGGACTGAAAGCTGGAGTGGAAAATAGAAACAAAAGCAAAAACCTTTTCTGAAGGCTTTATTTAAAGTGGATGTTTGGCACAGTCATTTCCTATTAATGACACAACTTGCATTTATCTCCACTCTCATCATGCCACAGCCAAGTGTTTATTTTCCCTCCCTGCATTACAGCATTATGGGTCCTTTTAAGAGTTGTCCTCCCCCTTTTGATTATAAGCTCTTTGAGGGCAAGGAATAGACATATACTCATACATACATATGCAATATTTATGCATGTATACATTTATGTATTTATGTATTTATTATTTATATCCTTACCATGTAGTATAGTCCCTGACATATAATTGATAATTGGTAAAAAAAAAAAATTGAATTGAATTGATACCTTGCATTTGTGTTATTATAATTCTCAAAGTTTCTCACATTTCTTATTTCATTTATGGAATGAAATAACAAATACACATGAAATAACAAATAGCTCTGTGCTAATGTGGAATAAATTAATCAAGTATTAACCTACCAATTGTATGTAGGTGCATATATTTCAGACATTGTATTTCCAACTAAGCCTGCGGGAGGTAGGGGAGACAAAAACAAAAACCTCTTTTAGGTTACAGAAACAAGTTTCTCTGATAAAGCCCTCATTTCTCAAACATATAAGAATTGAGTCAGATTTATAAGAATAAGAGCCAATTCTCCAATTGGTAAATTATCAAATGATATGTTCATTTTTCAGAATGAAGTAATCAAAGCTATCTGTAGACATTCAGAAAAAATACTCATCTCATTATGGGTGGAGAAATTCAATTAAAGCAATTCTGAGGTACTTCCTCATTCATATTAGATTAGCTAATAGGACAGAAAAGGGAAATGGCAAATTGGAAGGGGATGTGGAAAAAATGAGACATTAATGCACTGTTGGTGCAGTTGTGAACTGATAGAACCACTCTGTAGAGAACTTTGGAGCTGTGCCAAAAGTACTGTAAAACCACGCATGCCCTTTGACCTAGCAATGCCACTACTAGGTCTATATCCCAAAAGAGATTTTCAAAAAAGCAAGACAAAAGGGGAAAGAATATATATATATATATATATATATATATATATATATATATATATATATATTCATGGCAGCTCATTTCTAGGGGCAAAGAATTAGGAATCGAGAGGGTCTCCACCAATTGGGGAATGGCTGAAAAAGTTGTGACAGGTGATGATAATAGAATTTCATTGTACTGTAAGAAATGATGAACAAGATGTGCTCATAAAAACCTGCAAAGACTTGCATGGGCTAATGTGAATTGATATGTACTGTGTACAAAGTAACAGCAATATTTGTAAGATGATCTGCTGTGTATGAATTAGTTATAGTCAGCAATACAAGATCCAAGACAACCCTGAAGGACTTATGATCACAAATGCTCTCCATCCCCAGAGAAAGAAATAATGGTGTTTGAGTATAGACTAATGCATACTTAAAAAAAAAAAATCAAACCTTTTTTTTATATTTCTTGAGGGTTTTTTGTCTATGTTTCTTTCACAACATGACTATTATGGATATATTTTGCATGGCTGCACATGAATAACCAATATCTAATTGCTTATCTTCTCAGTGAGGGGGCAATGGATAGGGAGGGAGGGAGGGAGAGAATTTAGAACTAAAAGCTTTAAAATGAATGTTGAAAATTGCATTTACATGTAATGAGAAAATTTTTAAAAATACTAAAGAAAAGAGTGTTCATTTATATAAACTGATAGTGGTATGATGAACTCTTGCTTGCTCATCATTCTACTGGCCCTCTAGGACACACTATTGTTTATCAGTATCTTTCCTACAATCTCACACCTAGAACTGAATACAAAGCTTCAGGTATGGTCTAGCCAAGGAAATGATCATCTTATTCTCCTGGTTACTAAACCTTTCCTAATACAGCCTGCACTAATATTAGCCTTTTGGAATGTCTCTTTCATTTTTTGACTCATAGTGAATTTACAGACCACTAATATCCCACTAATAAACCTATCTGTAGTCATATGAAAAAATGATCTAAATTATTATAAAAGAAATGCTATCTTTCCATGTCCCTTTATTTTTTGATTATTTATTTATTTTTCTTTTATTTATTAAGATTTTTTATTTTTAGTTTACAGCACACAGTTCCACATGATCCTGAGTTCCAGATTTTCTTCCCCCCCTCCCCATTCCCTCTCCAAGATGTCATGGAATCCAATATACCTTCTATATCTTCTTCACATTGAACTTATTTACACAATAGTCAAGTTGTAAAGAATAATTATTACCAATGGAACGAGTCATGAGAAATAAGAAACAAAACCAAAAAAGAGAGAGAAAAAAAAACAAAAGAAAAAAAAGGAGAGCAAACAGTTTGCCTCAATCTGCATTCAGTCTGCATAGCACTGTCTCTGAATGTAGATATCTATCTCCTACCTGAGTCCTTTGGAGTTGTCTTTGAACCTTGTATTGCTGAGAATAGCTAAGGTTAGTCATCACAGAATCCATATATCTGTGGTTGTGTATAATGTTATCCTAGTTCTGCTCCACTCACTCAGCATTATATCATTTAGGTTTTTAAATTTTATTATGATGTCCGTGCCTTCCCCATTTCTTATAGCACAATAATATTCTATTACTTTCAGATATCACAACTTATTCAGCCATTCCCCAATTGACGGGCATCCCATTGATTTCCAATTCTTTGCTACTATAAAAGGACCCGCCATAAATATTTTTGTACATATGGGTCCTTTTTCCACTTGTGTCATCTCTTTGGGGTACAACCCTAGAAAGGGTATTGCTGGGTTAAAGGGTATGAACATTTTTATAGCCCTTTGGGCATAGTTCCAAATTGCCCTCCAGAATGGCTGGATCAGTTTACAACTTACAACATAACCAGGAGAACTTTGTACACAATTACAAACACATTGTATCTGTGATGATTATCTCGGATAGACTTGGCTCTTCTCAGCAATGCAGGGTTCTAAGACAACTCCAAAAGACTCCATATCCAGAGAAAGAATTATGGAGTCTGAATGCAGATTGAAGCAAACTCTTTGTTCCCTCTTTTTGTTGTTTTGTTTTGTTTTTTCCTTCTCATGGATCATCCCATTGAGTATAATTCTCATTTACAACTTGATAATTCTGAAAATATCTTTAATGTGAAGATATGCTTAGAACCTATATCACATTACATGCTGTCTTAGGTGGGGAGGGGGTAGGACAAGGAGGGGGAGAACATTTGGAACTCAAAATCCTGTGGAACTGAATGTTGTAAACTAAAAAAAAATAAAAAAAGAGAAATGCAAATTAAAACAACTTTGAGGTAACACGTCACACCTATCATATTTCTTAACATAACAAAACAGGAAAACAATAGCTGTTGGAGAAGATGTGTATGAAAACTGGAACACTTGTGCATTGTTGGTGGAGTTGTGAACTGAGCCAACAATTCCGGAGAGCAATTTCGAACTATGAACAAAGGGCTATAATACTGTGTGTAACTTTTGATCCAGCAATACTCCTAGTAGATCTGTATCTCAAAGACATCATAAAGAAGGGAAAAGGACCCACATGTACAAATTATATTTATAACAGCTCTTTTTGTGGTGGCAAAGAATTGGAAATTGAGAGGATGCCCATCAATTGGGGAATGTATATGAGTGTATTGGAATACAATTGTTCTATAAGAAATGAGGAGTATGCAGATATCAGAGAAATCTGGAAAGATGTACATGAACAGATGCTGATTTAACTGAGTAGAACCAGAAGTCCATTGTACACAGTAACAGAAACCTTGTGCAATGGTCAACTACGGTAGCCTTAGCTTCTCTCAGCAGTATGATAGGAGACAATTCCAAAACGCTCATGATGGAAAATGCTATCCACATCCAGAGGAAGAGTGGAGCCTGAATGCAGATTGAAACAGTATTTTGCCATTTTTGTTGTTATTTTTTCTTTTTCATGGTTTTTCTTTTTTGCTTTAATTATTTTAATGTAGAAATATGTTCAACATGATTTTACATGTATAAAGTATGTCAGATTGCTTCCTGTCTTGGGGAGGGGATAGAGAAGTGAGGGAAGGAGAAAAATTTGGAACTCAAAATCTTACAAAAATTAATGTTCAAAACTATTTTACATGTAATGTGAAAAAAATACAATACTATTAAGTACAAAAGATGATATATTATATATCTATTTTGTATGAATCACTATACTAGACTTAATTTACACAGAGACAGAACAAATGAACAATTAAGAAACAATGGAGCAAAAAAAGGTTTTATTTTGTAGAGGACAAAGAGGATGAAGTACATAGATGAGTAAATATATACTGCATAATAAGAGACAGAGGGAAAAGAATACTCACGCCTAAGCTCACAGAAAAAGCTCGAAGGATGAGAGGTAAGACATCATTTGAGCTTTGAGGAAGCTAAAGATTGTAAAGAGGTCCATTTCACCAATCCAAGCATAGTTTGCAACCTCTACAAAGCATGTAGGCTAGAAAAGAGTCTTGAATGTGGAGAACCAAAAAATTATGGTAGTTTGGTTCTAAAATAGAATGTATGAAGGAAAATGTAAAATATGAATGGAAAGGTAGGCTGTAGTCAATGATTCAATCAGTTACCTAATAAACGTTTATTAAGCACCAACTATGTGGCTAGTACTGTGCTAAACACTGAAAATACAAAGAAGGGCTAATGATGTCCCGTCTCTGAAGGACTTCACAGGTAAATGGGATAAACAACATACAAACCACTGTTCACAAACAAGATATCTATTGGATAAAATGGATGTAATCAATATAGGAAAGCAATATTCAATCATGACACATTCATTAAGTGCTTATGATGTGCCAAGAATTGTACTAAGCACACGTACAATACAAAGACAAAGAAAAACACTTAGTATCAACATGATCCAGGTGAGTGATTTAAATGCCAAGCAGTGGTGTATATATATATATATATATATATATATATGTATATACATATGTATATGTATATACATACATATATATATGTATGTATATGTGTGTGTCTCTCTATTTCCTGGAGATGTATGTATATGTGTGTGTCTCTCTGTTTCCTGGAGATGATAGGGAGACACAGGAATTTTTTGAGCAGCAGAGTAACATCTTGAAATTTATACTTTAGGAAGACTGTTTTGTAACTTGCGGGGCTGTAGTAGGAAGGCCGAATTTATGATCTCAAAAAGGATCATATAAATATCTGAATGGTTCGAAATCGTTGGGTATATAGAATTCTCCAAGCAGAAGGCATCAAAAAATTTATTCAGGGCCCAGAGCAACAAATTAGCAAACCAACCTCCCCATTCCAGTATTGTGAACACGAGCCTCCAGGCCCAGTAGGCCCGCCTCACAAGAGTAGCCAGGAGGCCACAGAAAAACAAGATGGCATAAATCATATTCACTGGCCTCCAGACCTCGCTCGAACTCCTGGGTCCACACAGGGTCAGCTCTGCTTCAGATTTTTTTTCAGCTGTAGTTTCTCACCTCTCCTAGAAGCCAAGCCTCTGGCATTCTCAAGCCCCTCCTCAACGACCAGAGTCTAGAGTCCAGAGACCTTTTGTTCCCGAGTTGGCCCCTCTTAAGTTACTAATCTACACCCACACAGGTTCCACACCTGATAGGGCTTTGGGCCTGGGGCTTAGCATTTAACAGGTGAAAGTACTTTCATGGTAAACAAAAGCCAAACTCCTCAAGGGCACCTATTAAACTAAGCCCATTTTGCCTTACTGGCACAGGGGCCTAGATTAAATGAGGAAAAAATAATGCTGGAAGGTGAGATTCTAGTTTGAAGGGTATTGAAATAATGTAGGCAAGACATTATGGAATCCTGAACAAGAAAGCAAGAGCTGAAGGAGAGAAAAGGAGCTATATGGAGGACATGTTTGGAGGTAAAAATAAACAAATACACTTCATTTTCTCTATCTTAACAGATTTTGCATAGTATAAAAAAGAAGGATGTGAAATTTATTGAAAGACAATCAGACGTAGAGCATTCATTAGGGAATGCACATTGCCAAATTAATTGAGGTTACAATCTGGTAAAACTTCCATATCTATCTATCTATCTATCTATCTATCTATCTATCTATCTGTCTGTCTGTCTGTCTGTCTGTCTGTCTGTCTGTCTGTCTGTCTGTCTGTCTATCTATCTATCTCTATATCTGTCTGTCTATCTATCTACATCTATATGTGTATAGATGTAGATATGTATGTATGCACATATACGTACATACATACACACATACATATATATACATACATTATTATATACAAATTTAATTATATACAATTATATATTATATTATTATATACAAATATAATAGTGCTTTGCTTAGCCATGCCTTTCCAGTTCTCTTCGGCTCTAGATATCTAATTCATACTTAGACCTCACAACCCATCTCAAATATCACTCTACCTTTAACTATATACAAACAAACATAGAAATATGCTCATTACTGATTATGAAAGACTGTCTTTGTCAGTGTTTCTTTCTACAAAGATATTCTTGTGTTTTCTGCTCTAAGCCTTCACCCAGCCACCACTGGGGCGCACCACTGTTTCAAAGGGATATTGCTATTGCTTAAGCCTCCCAAGTCATCTGACAAAGAAATAGCTGATTCTGTAGGTGAAATAGAGGGAGACATGCTCCTTGGGGTGTCAAGCTGAAATTAAGAATAGATTTGCCCACTATGTTTGTACATGCACACAAACACACAAATGCATATGCCAAACTATCTAATTCCAATATCCATATTAATCAACTAGATTATTAGTTGTAATTATAGGTTTGTATAGAGCATCTTGACACAGTTGTCTGACACTTAAGTAAACATCCCTATTCCAATAAATGGGAGGCACAAGTCATGGCACATAATTGGTGCTTAATAAATGTTGATTGGTGGATAAGTATGATAACCTACTTCTTGGTCCAGTTAGGATAAAGGGATTTAGGCTTAGGAGTTCCCAGGCACAGGGTATTGTCATCATGCTGTTATAGCAACATTAAGTTCGTGTTGCCTAGGAGGTACAGTTTGATAATAATAATTATGTTCATATAGGTTCAGAGAGTGAGAGAGTGGCTCTTCAGTAAGTCTCAATAGATGTATGACTTTCATTTGTCATTCTACTTTTTAAGCCCTACTATGCTATAGGCATTTTAAGTAGAGGATCACAGTGTATTTCTTTACATTGCATTAGAATTGATCTGAAGACACATGGACATGGTGCAGTATCCTTGATTCTGGAACACTGGATGAACAAAGATCAAATATTGAAAGTTACATCACTGACATATATAATCATGCTATCTTAAGTTGGTCCTCCTACTTTCCCTTTTTAGGAATGTGGAAATAACCTTTGATTTTCTTCTTTTAAGCCATTTCTTATTCTCCTTAACTTTTACACGTTTATTTCATTCTTTTCCCTTGTGGTTTTAGAATACATCTTTCCACCTTCTTCCACTCACAAGGGTCATTTGTATTTGTTTTGCCTATTGGCTAACTTGAATATAGAGTATCAGTTCTTTCTTTAAGATGAACACTGCTATAGAAAGACAAGGAGCACTTTTTGGTGATGCTCTATGGAATGAATCTTGCCAGAGTAAACAGATCGCATTTTCAAATGACCTGTTAATTAAAGCTTTCTTTTTGATCAATTTGAAGATTTGTGTAGAGTTCAATACTAATATTTCTAACACTAAATGTATATGTATACTGTGACTGATTGTTCTGGCAGCCATCGACCCCATGCTATTCAACATTATTTCTGCAGTGGACCAACATTGGATTTGTAAATTTATTGTATTTAGTTTTTGGAAAATTAGGGAAATCCTTTATAAGGTGGAAAATACTGGGCAGCTATTACCTATGATTTTGATATTTGTGGGCACTTGTGTTAGTTACAAAATTAAAGACTCAGAATATTGTCTTAGTCAATGTCTTATTTCCTTTAGCACTTTTTTGGAGATGTGAAACCTATATTTATATAAATGGCGATGACTGGCACTTGTCTAGAACATTAAACTTTACAAAGTTTTTTTTTATGTGTTCTACTCCTAAGCAATTAATTAAATAATGCTGAAATAACTCATTGGAATTAACCAACCAAGCATGAAAGATAGGTCTGAAAAAGTCTTTAATCAATTCGAGAGAAATAAAGAGCTTTAATCATTGCATATAGATGATGCAACACAGAAAAATCTTGTGACTGGTTAAAAGAATCAAATAGACATTGTAGTATATACAAAAACATATAGCTAGTTCAGAGTTTACCAGTCAAATGGTAATTGAATCTATCACGTATGGACTTATAAGTTGTAATTGTCCTTTTTGACTTTTGGGGATAGGATGAAGTGGAGTCTTAGAGTCTCTCTCTCTCTCTCTCTCTCTCTCTCTCTCTCTCTCTCTCTCATTTATTTAACAAGTAATACTTTGTCAATTCTGAATGTTCAGAAGATATGGAATTCCCACAGCCATCTTTATCAGTGACTATCAGAACCTATAATAGTGCACCTAAAGTAGCAGGGGGATGGTGGCAGTATCCCCACACTTTAATATGACACTGATTCTAAATAACAGCATAGAACTAAGGGATATTTCATGAGAACTCTAAAAATAGGAAAGAAAATGAATTCCCAATGAACAGAATTTGTCTTTCCTTTCACCTCACTCCCATTTTGCATTCATTTTCACCCCATATTCCCCAATGAATTTAAGTATAAGGGAGAGTTTGCCTCAGTTTGAGGGAATATTTCTGTATGTATCTTAGCAAATAACTTATTTAAAAGCACAGGGAAGCACAGTAGTGAG
Source organism: Phalanger gymnotis (assembly GCA_028646595.1). NCBI lineage: Eukaryota > Metazoa > Chordata > Mammalia > Diprotodontia > Phalangeridae > Phalanger > Phalanger gymnotis. The sequence goes on from CM053625.1 coordinate 294,117,846, forward strand.
GTCTCATGACCTACAGTACTAAATTCTTCATCCCCACAAAATTACCTCTAGAACCTTGAGAGAATTAGATTGCAGACATCTTTTAAGAAGAGTTGAGGAAATATCCCTAGGATTTCTATTAATCTTCCCCAAAATGAAATAAGTATTATTATCTTCATTTTATTATTATTTTTCTTTTCAACATCTTATCAACATTACTCCCACTTTTTGAGAGACGTCTTGTAAGAAAATACTTTGTAAAATTAATTATACATAAGTGAAATTTTAATGGGCTCTACCTTCAGCAATATGCTTAGAGACAACCAAGTGGTAAAAGGGAACTTCAAAGGCATCGACTATCCAAATTAGAAGGTAACATTTTATCATTGAATGTCATTGAACATCATTGAATGAGTGGTTGTTAGTTGAAAGAGGTTGTAAATGTTTCATCCATCCTAAAAGAAAAGAAAAGAATTGCCCAGCTAGAGGAAGATGAAGAATACAAGGGGAGCAGTTAGGAGAGAAGTACTTTGTCTAATGAAGATGTCCCTGAATGGACCAATGACCTCAAAATTTACAGTCTAAAGTTATGAGTTACCCCAAGTTCATGGGTTTTCTTTATGTATTTCCCTGCTAGATTTTCTCTAAATGTCTGCTCACTTTCCCTCACAGATACTGAGTGACTTGTGGGATAGCAATACATTTATTATTCAAACAGTTTCTTTAACATACAAGTACCTATAGTGTTATTATTTCTTTTGCCTTATTATTAGTAAATTGTTATATTGAAGAATGAAAAAAACTAATCATGCAGAGACTTCATGTAAAATTGCATATCACATTTCACATTTGTAAAACCTGCACTATTATATATATATATATATATATATATATATATATATATATATATATATATATATATATATATATATATATATAT
>CM053625.1:294118864-294134200 GCA_028646595.1 Phalanger gymnotis
TAATCAACACCTTGGTGTGTATCCTCTCTCTGGAACTGTACAGCTTTTTGAGTTCGAGTTAAGTGATTAACTTCTCTGGCTCTTAAAGTCCTTTCATTTATGAAATGGGAATAATAAATAACAAATTCTATTTCACTAGGTAATGAGTGTACAATTATAAAATATTTGCTAAGCAGTTTGCAAAGTAAAAAAGAAAACTATTACTATTATCAATATCCCCTATACCGTATTGCTTCTCACACATAGTTCAAAGAAAGGGTTAGTTGTGTTCAATTTTACTTCCTATTATAGCAGTCTAGTTGGGAGGAAAGAGGGTGGGGGCTGAGTTTGCTAGCTTGTTTGAAGGGCTTTTGAGTTACTCAAATTTCTCAATGTTTTTAAAGATTGGCTTCTATCCCTTACCTCCTCTTTTGAGCTGGTAAGCTTACCTAGTAACTTAAAACTGTCCCAGGACTTGGTTATTAATATAAATTAGTATTTTACCTTTTGGATTTCCTGTAGAGGAAGGATATTTACCTATCCTTCACTTTTGCTTTCCTGATAGACAAAAGCAAAGTTGTTAGTGCAGTAATGTGAACAAACAGTGTGTTTCAATTCTGAGTCATTGAATGTTTCATTATTGTGCTTAATGAATCTCTGCCTCTAGCCCCTGGGACACATGTTCTCATATTCTCCCAATATTGCTCTGATTCTCCCCCCTGGAAAGTACCAATCATTCTACATCAATAATTCACAAACAAGGCTGAGTAAACATTTTCCCCTCTCCCTGTTTGAAATGCTAATTTCCTTTTTTTGAAGTGCTCATTGTCTGATGGCAGTGTGTAGTGTAGCTTGTCCCAGTGCCAAAGATAAACTGCTAGAACTATGTGGGTGACATACATGCTGAAGGGAACAGATTTCCAAGTGAGAAAATTGATCCATATTCCATTTGGTCAATTTATTTTCTCATTTTCATTATTATTTTTCCTTTTCTGACGTGAGGCATAGACATGCCAGAACATTTTTATCTTTTCAAATAAATTATAATATCTGAACTCTTTGATAGGTAGTTACCATAAAAGAATGATTAATTAAATTATGAATCATTTTCATTTCTGAGAAATGTGCCTTACAGAGAAAATTTTAAACATACTATTAAACTTCCAACAGCTAATAGTTTTAAAGACTAATCCTTACACTTTTTCAGAATGGAGAAAGAAAAGTATTTAGAAGAATTATTATAGAAAATACTGCTGATGACTCTGGAAGTTCAAGCGAGTATAAGTTAGCATAAGACTTTATTATTAATTTCAGAAATCCCCCTATAGAATGTCAATAGAAAGATCACTGGGCTGGAGGTCTAGAGACTTGAATTTTCTTCCAGACTGCAACAAAATCTGGAACATTTCTCACCTCCCTTGACTTTTCCACATTTCAAATTCTTCCCCATCCAAGGAGATTGGAATTGATATTTAAGGTCTTTTCCTCAAATATTCCTCAAACTTTGTAACATCTATGCCCAACTTCCAATAACTGTATCCTGTGAGAAAACACTAGTGAAGTCTTAAACAAAGAAATTTCTATGTTATATTTTCTTTCCTTTGTATTTATATGGTTAAGAAATAAGGAGATAAAACAAATAAAAAAAACATAGGACACATAATATGGAGTGTGGAACTGGGTATAAATTAAAACATCAGCTCAAAAAAATGAATATTATTACTCAAATGAAGTAATTCCAGCATCTATCCATCTTTACTAAAATAAATCCCCTTCAAAATATAAAGGATAACTTATCATTAGAATTTTAAATAAGCAAATAAACTAAAACAAGTAATTGATATTTTGTAGGTATCACAATACTCTTTGTTCACCCTGGGAAACTTTTCTATACATAGAGAAGATTATTATTTTTTAATTGAATGTACCATGAAAACAGATTTAGGGACTAAAGACTAGAATGAGCCAAGAGATTCGGACTCCATTGTGACATGTATCATTACTCAGCTATCTCACCTTTGGAAACTTTAGTTCAATTCAGCAAAATAAGAGTATTGTACAAAATAAATGATTTTTAAAGTTCCTTCTAGCTTCAAACATGATAATACTATGAATTAACATTACTCTATATAATGTGAGTATCACTGGGCTAAGGGACTTGCAAAGATTTAGTAAGATATAGCCGGTACTATTTTACCAAGAAACTTTTATATCAATTTTTAGCTATTGCTCATTTCTGGAGCTTTGGAATTATAGAAAACAAAATCATTAATATGACCATTTATATCTAGCAAAGCAAACAAACCAACAAACAAGAATTGTGTTTGCATAGTATTCACCACAATTGCAGAAGAAATGTAGGATAGAGACCAAATTAGAAGGATAATTTTCTATAATTATGTCATCCCAATTGTCTTATGCGAACATCCCTATGTGTTGAGTACAGTCTCCTATCTATCTATCTATCTATCTATCTATCTATCTGTCTGTCTGTCTGTCTGTCTGTCTGTCTGTCTGTCTGTCTATCATTATCCAAAATATTTTAGTGGCACTAACAAAAATTTCAGAGAACTCATACCTGAGTCTACAAATAATTAACCAACTCCCCCTCCTTTGCGTGTGGTACTTTGCTTTCATTGGTTGCCTACATTATTCTATAGACATAGTCTTAAATTAGGTGTTGACTATTTACAAGTTAAATGGGAAAACTGGTATTTGTACAAGTTTAAGTATTCCTCTGGTGAGTACAAACATTCTCAGCAGCCTACAATGTCCCGTGAAGATATTGTAGTTTCCTAGAAGGGGTTTGCCTAAAAGGAGAAGGAAATTATTTTTATATCTGTTCAGTTTCTTAGCAACTTTTTGTGCCATCTTTCTCACTTCTCCATGTCTTTTTCTATCTCCTATTCCTTGATATACCTGACTTCTATAAACTACATAGTTTCCTAGAAGGACAAGTGAATGTGCAGGTCTTTATTTAGGCACGTGAGGGTATGTCTTTTTGAGTCTCAGCCCTCCATAGCTGCCTGAAATCGACTTTGCTTTTTCAAATCAGAACATTAAGCTACAGACAGCACAATAAATAGAGGACTGGACCTAGAATTAGAAAGAACAGACTTCAAATCTAGCTTCAGACACTTATTAGCTGGTTGACCCTGGGCAAGTCAATTGACTGTTTTGGCTTTGGTTATCTCAGTTGTAAAATGGGAGTAATAATAGTATCTACTTCATAGGGTAATATTTAAGGGGATAAAATGAGTGGGGATGAAAGTATGCTGTGGGGATGAAATGAGATATTTGTTTTCTAAAAAAATACTTAGTGCATTGCCTGGCAAATAGTATGTACTATAGAAATGTGTATTCATTCTCTCTTTTCTAGAAGGATAGGTTAGGTGATTGAAGTAATTTTTTATTTAGTTCATGCCAGAAAAAAAATTAAAAAGGACAATAAGAGTATGCATAGTATAAGGAAATTATACTTTATCTAGAAGATGAAAGAGAGGGGAAATATTACCTGGCTCTTCTTGAAGCGTGTATGACACAGCCACTAAAAATCCATTAGAAAATTCAAAGTCAAAATCTTACACAATGTCAAGAAAATGGTTATTAATGATACATGGGATCAACTTATGGCTCTAGTACACAGAACTGTTGAGACCTTGAGCAAAGCAAGACATCTCTTCAGTCTGCAGTTTCCCAGCTATACAAAGAATAGGTTTGTTGAACTAAATTACCTCTTAGGTGAACTTTAGCTTCAGTTCTATGAACCTGTGTTACTATTTAACAAAAGAGCAGCTTACATATGAACTAGTGCTAATAATCATTTGTTATATATTATCTGGCAATGATCCTACTGTGAGACTATTTTCGAACAAGACTATTCTCTGACAACATTATGTTCACCTAGTGGGGGCAAAGTGGCAAAGTCAGAATCTTTAGTTGAGGGGAATGAAGCATGGACAGACACATTGATATGATCCCCCAAATGAAGACCACAGAAGGCACTCACCAATGGCAAAATGTGCAAGCATGGCTGTGTCCTAAGGCAAAATGGGCTCCTTAGCACTTCAGGAGTTTGGCTTTTGTTTACTTTGAATGAAAATGCTTTCAACTGTTAAGTGCTAAGCCCCAGGCTCAAAGCCCTATCAGGTGCGAAACCTGTGTGGGTGTAGATTAATGACTTAAGAGGGGCCAACTCAGGAACCAATGGTCTCTGGTCATTAAGGCGGGGCTTGAGAATGCCAGAGGCTCTGCAAGGAGAGAGAAAGTTACTTTCTTTGTGAAAAGGCATTCTCTTATATCCTTGATGATGAGGAATATCAAAACATACAACCAGAGGAAGACAGCAAGTTAAAGTCTCCTACATCCAAAGCCTCCAGGAAAAATATGAAATGTTCTCAGGACAAGGAAGAGCTCAAAAAAGAATTGGAAAATCAGTTAAGAGAAATAGAGGAAAAATTAGGAAGAGAGATGAGAGTCATGCTAGAAAATCATGAAAAATGAGTCAACAGCTTGCTAAAGGACACCCAAAAAATGCTGAAGAAAATAAGACCTTAAAAATGGACTAAGTCAAATGGCAAAAGAACTCCAAACAGTCAATGAGGAGAAGAATGTCTTAAAAAGCATAATTGGCCAAATGGAAAAGGAGTTACAAAAACTCACTTAAGAAAATAATTGCTTACAAATTAGATGGAGCAAATGGAAGCTAATGACTTTATGACAAATCAAGAAATTATAAAACAGAATCAAAAGAATGAAAAATAGAAGACAATGTGAAACATCTCTTTGGAAAAACAACTGACCTGGAAAATAGATACAGGTTGGTAATTTAAAAATTATTGGAGTACCTGAAAACCATGATCAAAAAAAGAGCTTAGACATTATCTTTCAAGAAATTATCAAGGAACACTGCCCATATATTCTAGAACCAGAGGGTAAAATGGAAATGTGAAGAATCCACTGTTCCCCTCCTGAAAGAGCTCCCCAAAGGAAAACTCCTAGAAATATTGTAGCCAAATTCCAGAGTTCTCAGGTCAATTTTATTTCTTTTTTCAGATTCTATATCTTGCTTAGGTTTATGATAGAACCATTACAATTACATGGAGTATCATCAATGAATTTTTATATTTCCTTCAATTCTGATATTAATTTTGAACCTTCTTGTTGCTAGTCGGTGGAAACAGAGAGCTGATTTTGAAGTGATTTCCACTCTGTTCCTAAGAAAAAAAATTAAATTGAGGAATTAAAATTTCAGAGGATGAAAATAGGAATTGAATGATTCATGGTTGATTATAAATGTGTTCATTTTACATGTGAGAAGGGATAGAGAAGACATTATTTATGATACATTGGCATTATTAAATAAAAGGATTGAGCTAACCTTGTAGAAAGAGCAAAGGATCCCTGATGAAATTGTTAAGAAAATAATATCAAACCCTCTTTTTGAAGTAGGAAAAGCAGTTCTTATAGACAGAACATGGCCATAAGTTTTGGAGGTGATAAAAAGCAAATATAGACAATCTCATAGAATATTATAGTTGGATAAGGACCTTAGAGATCACCTAATCCAACCCTTCATTTTCAGTTTAGGAAATGGAGACCCAGACTTATGCAAATATCAGAAGTTGAACTCAAACTAGGTCTTCAGCATATATTTCTACTGCCTCTATTGAATATCAATTAATCTTAAAAGCAAGATATAGGTGGTTTCTGTGTGTCTAGATGGATTTTTCCCCCAGATATACATGACTCACAATGGATTCATCTGAGGAAGCTAGGCTTTCTTCTTGTCTCTTTTATTTTATCTAAATATAATTTAGATACACAAGCTAAATAATAAGAAATTCTATTCTCTTAAGGGTATATCAATATTTGAAATTCTTTTGCCAGAAAGTTCTTGAATGATTTAATTTACAAAGAACCAAGGAATGAATAGCTGACCTCTACTAGCCTTTATTTGCATTGCCTATCTCTTCCTTAAGATATTGTTTATGAACAAATATTTCTGTTACTTTTGGCTTAACAAATTGAAAATAATTGCTCAATAAATGTTCACATTCAAACAGTACTCTACTGTTTACATACTTTCCACTTCCTCTGTGTTTTATCTGACCCTTTCTTTGTCCTTTGAGTACCAGACTAGCTTCATTCAGGGAGGCCTAACACCTACTGATCTAGAAGTTCTTTTTTCACAGTAAAGCCTATGATATTAGTGTTGTTTTTAGAATTTCTCCTGTCGGTGATCTTAAATGGATGGAAATGGGTGCTCAATACATACACTACTCTAGGCAAAAATCCCTTAGAAGAAATAAAGTAGCCCTCATGTCAATAAAAATGTAAAAAAACAGTAGTCAACAATTACATAAATTAATTCAGACTATTCTCTGGAAGGTCAAATACTGAAGCTTGAACTTCAATACTAAATATTTAAAACTTGTAAATACTTAAATAAGAAGAAGACTCATTGGAAAAGACCCTGATGTGAAAGGCTGAAACAATGAACGTGAGCTTGGAAAGACTTTCTGTGATAGTGGAGAATTGAAGACCTGGCATGCTATAGTCCATGGGGTCACAAAGAGTCAGACATGACTGAATGACTGAACAACAACAAAAAATAATTATCTCCATTTCACAGATAAGAAAAATGAAACTCCCCAAAGTGAAGCAGTATATAAATGGTCCCTACAGTTCTTTTCTTGTTTTGTTTTGATTTTTTGTCAGGGCAATTGGGGTTAAGTGACTTGCCCAAGGTCACACAACTAGTACATGTGTCAAGTGTCTGAGGCTGCATTTGAACTCAGGTCCTCCTGACTCCAGGGCCCGTGGCCAACTCACTGGGCCACCTAGCTGCCCCATTCACTACAGTTCTTAGCAGTGTCTGGCATGTAGTAGGTACTTAAAAAATTTTATTGACTGCTGACAATTGACTGACCTAGTAAACTAGCAGAGATATGGAATAAATTCAAGCTTTCTGATTGCTCTCTGGCACTGTCTTCACCATAGCATAGCATTGCTCTCAGTGCAAAAAGAAATAAAAAAATCTCGTTTTTTTTCCTTTAACTCATCCTGCTTTTTTTTTCATTTTTACTTCTCTTTTTTTCTCCAAATGAAGAAAAACTTTGGAGGCAGGAGGTGATGACATTTTGATAGTCACCTTTACCAAAGACTGTCATATACTTTAGGGATTATATTGTAAATCATTCCATTCAATATCATCTATACAAAAAATGTTAAAAAAAATATGGGGCACTAACTAGCCTTTGAGCATCATCAAGAAGTCAGTAATCTCTTCTGGAACTAATTGACAGATGATTTTTGTCTGACTTTCTGAGATTCCTTTACTCTGTGTTTATGGTTTTCTTACTTGTCATCCTTCCTTTGTTCCTATATTCATCATTTAAATTAAACATAATAAAAGGGCACTGCTGTCAGTAATCTGTATTTACTAAATATTTCTTGATCACTCTGCCTTTTCTGCAAAATGGCTCTAGTAAAACTCACCACAATACAGATATATCCCCCTTTTGTTCCAACAAGAGCTTATGTCTCTGCATTAATTTCCTTTCTTCACTGCCACAGATAATTAATAGAAGATACTGGGAAGTACTTAACTTTACTTCAACCTATTTGAAGTTTATTACCCCTGTGACTCATACATCACAACCACCAAAAATGGATAAATTGTAAAATCTACAGTAGTAAATCTCCACTTCAAGGACTACTACTCCCAAATCTCCTAGCAGTACATTTTGAGACTGCCCTCTCTAATAACTTTGTCTCCCACAGAGTAAAAGCTTTTAGTATGTTGAAAAGGGAACACTGTTATTCTTAGCTATTTGATTGTCAAACTTCCAATTCTGATATGGTTCAAGTAACAGCTCTTGAGCAGAATGTTCAGTAGGCCTTTTTGAAGTCCTTAATATCAAACATTCCGTTTTGACATTCAGCTGTTTAATGAAATTGTCATTTGATTTTTGGAAGAGAAATCTATTTGACTTCATCAGCATTGCTAGGTGGCTAGAATAAGAAATTAAGAGTTTTATTAAATTCTCACTATTTCAATATTTTGCAACCTGCCTCAGTTCTGTAAGTATTGCTAACAATGAAAAAATATCTTTTCCTCTCTATTCATTCTCTCGTCATCCTAGTCCAGGAAATTATCACCTTATACCAGGATTATTTCATCTGCTCCTTTGGCAGTTTCTTTTTTCCATTCATTCATCCCCTCACTCATTCATTAAAAAAGCCTTTATTGGGTGTACCTATTATTGTCACCCAAATTGCAATAGAGATTTGCTTAGTGGATGTGAGTAGACTACAAAACATTACCAACAGGGTAGCTGGAGCAGTGGATCCAAAATGTCAGCAAAGAAATATCTGAGTGCAAAAGTCCATCTTTGGCTACAAATGGACTATTGGACAGATGGTTTTATCTATTGGTATCCTTGTGATGTCGAGGGGGAAGTGAAGAATGTGGATAACACACTTAGTGGATGCCCCATGATGAGCATGTAGGAAGACATGAACAAGAGTGCCATGGTATGAGCAGGCTTGAATAGATTGTAATAAACATCTTTGGAGAGAATACCCAAATGTCTGTGATGACACCATAGGTCCATTAGACTCCTTTGGGTAACTACTATATGTATTACGTGCATAGTTGCATAGCATTCTTTCTCTAATCTTTGATCCAACCTACATAATGCTGTCAGGCTAATCAATTCAGTTTGCATCATATTACATAACTGTGCAGTAATTTGTTTTCTTAATACCTATAACACCAAATATAAGCCCCTTGCTCCTCTTTCATGACTTTGAATTACCTGGCACAAGTATATGGTGGCTATATATAGTGTAACTCTATCTAGTATTCACTATACATAGAATCTTTATCTCTCTATATGTAGGGTATACCATATTGTACCTATATTTAGTATATGCTACTTATAGTATAAGGTGGATAAATGGTATAAAATATAGAATGCTGAAATCAGGAAGATCTGAATTCAAATCCTTTCACAAATGCTTACCAGTTTTATGACCCTGGGAAGTTTCTTAGCTTCTCTCAGTCTTAGATTTCTTATACATAAAATGAGGATAATAATAACACCTCCCTAACAAGGTTGTCATGAGCATTGAATGAAATAATATACATAAACAATGAACAAATCTTGATGTTTATTAAAAAAAAACCTATTTACAACAGTTGTATGACACCTGGGATAGAGTGCTGAGGCTGGAGTCAAGAAGACCTGACTGTAGATCTAGTCTCAGACACTTACTAGTTGAGGGTCTCTGGGTAAGTCATTTAATTTCTGTTTGCCTCAGTTTTCTCATCCATAAAATGGGGAAAATAATAGCACCAACCTCCACGTATTGTCATGGATATAAAATAATTCAATAATTGTAAAGCCCATAGCATGGTGCCTAGAACATAGTAAGAGCCATTGAAAAAGCTATTGTTATTATTATTATTATTATTATTATTATTACAGAGAGAAAAAGCAAAATTTAGGAAGAGAGTAAAGAGAGTTGTATATCACAAAAGCAAAATGAAGCAAAATATATTCCCAATTTGATCATTCCCCAAAACTCATTTATTATTTTGATAGTCCAAGTGGTCTTAGCAGCTATATCCATCCATAGACTAGAGAGAAACTGCACACCACCCTAGTTTCCATTTCAGTTCCTTTGCCAGCATTTTCACTGTACTGAAAATTCCTGTCAAAAATTCCCTGGTCCTTCATGGACCAGATCAAATGATATCCCCTCTATCTTTGTTGAATGCATAGCTTTAAGATATCTCCAATTAAAATGGCATTTTGTGTGTATCACTTATAAGGCACTTGCTGGGGTATATCCTATTTTGTCATCTCTAGTAATCTAGGCCTCCTAGACAAATAAACAGTTCTATATAGGAAGCTAATGGAAAGAAAGATTACATGATGATACTATATCACATTATAAAATAAAGCTGAGTAATACGTTTGAAAGAAGGAAGGATTAAGAGAGACAAAAATGATATAGAATTTTAGTCATGCAAGATATATTAATCTGAGTTCAATTTCTCCTGAAACTCTCACACATATATTTACTCATTTTTAAAGGGTTGTCCATCCGGACTTTCAGTAAAGATGAAATTTAGAATAGGCAAAAGAGAGACCCAATTAATAGTGAAGAAAAAAGTTCAAAAAAAAGAAGTACTCTACATATAATTTATCTGAGGCTCAAAAAGCTCAAATATATATGAAAGGGCCAATGGAGAAAAATTCACCTGTTACCAGGGAACAGACTATCCAAGGTCATTCACCTGTGCAAGACACAACAATCTGGGAAGTATAATTGGCTAATAATCAAACACAAATAAAGACAAATGTGATCTAAGCTAGAAGGATTGTCCAATAAGACAGGCTAGGCTCTTCCCACATGCTATTTAGAGGGAGCAAATCTCAGAACACTGGCTATGAGGGATTTAAAGAGGATGGATTTCTGTCAATATTATGTTGAATTGATGTCCTTGCTGAAATGTGAAGGGCAACATCCAGTCTGAAGAGAGATTGGAGGTGGTAGAGGTGACAGCTGTCCACTGAAGACTGACCTCTAGAGGGTCTATACCTATCCAGTATAGAAAAACAGCTTTATGAACAGCACAGTCACTATATGATGTACAAGGCCTGAACTGGGCAGTCACAGACCTGTGATTTGGAGATTTTCTTGGCTTAGTTAAGAAACTCTATTGTAAAAGGGCCTATCTGGCCCAGTACAAGAGGTTCTTAGCAGCCAAGGAATCTGAAGAGCTTAGCAGAGCAACAATTTTACTCAAACTGTGGAACACCCTGTCTAGTACTGTCCAACCACAGCCCGAGCCAAAGAGAAGACTAAGAAAATAATTAACAAAAATTTTTCTTACCACTTACTTTTTCAGGTACTGTGCTAGGAATTGATGTCACAAAGATTAATGAAATGAGTTTCTACCCTCAAGGAGGAGACAATCTGCTGTATTTAGATACCTGTCCTAAAGGAAATTATATTCTACTGCTTTAGATAGAAGATATATAATGTTAAAATAATATTAAGAAGAAAATGATGGGAAAAAATGAAAGATTCAAACAAATTCATCTAGGATGATGTTAGGTTGGAGAGAATAATTTGTCTTCTTCAAGGGTTGAGAAAGAAATACAAGGAACTTCTCTTCATAAAAAAAAAAAAAACAACTATTGGAATCTCATACTTTGGAAAACAACTTACACTGCCACTAGTACAAGTTAGATGGAGTAAAGGAGAGAGATAAGAATTTCCTTAACTTTATCTTCTGGCTGACATGTTCTTACATATGCCTTGTTACCACTTTTATGTGTTTTTAACAAAAGCTTTGCATATACGCTCTCGCACAAATCCATTGTATTTGAATTATTCAACTAAAATTCAGTTTTCAGAAGATTCTGGGAAGACATCAAAGTAGGTCAGAAAATTCCAAGCTCTCAATATTTTCCCCCATGAAAGATAAAATAGCACTTCAGGGTGAACATAGAGAACTAAAAACTAAAAAAAAAAAACACAGTAGGGCCACAACAAGGGTCCTCCTGGGACAATAAGAGAAGATTTAAAGAAAAATGCCCAGACACAGTCTGGGTTGGGGGGCCGTTTCAGCCCCAGGCACAGGAAATTTCATCCCTGGGATAGCGAGGGGAGTTGGGTATTTGAGCTGAGGAAGATGGAGGGAACCTCCATGTATTGACAAGCAAAATGGTCTTTATTTTCTTTGAGTAATTCAGTATATTTCTTTGAGCCTTGCTAAGTGTTAAGCCCCAGGCCCAGAGCCCTGTTGGGTGTGGCACCTGTGTGGATGTGAGCCTCCCAGGACCCTGGGGGGAGTGGCTAGCACTGGAGCCAATAGAAGCCTGTGGTGGGAGGAGCTTGTGGAACAGTTGGAGCAGAGCTAAGAGGCAGTTAGAGTCATTTGGAGGCAGTTGGAGAAGCAGGAGGCAGTTGGAGAGGTTGTTGGTGACAGGACTTAAGAGCTGAAGGAGAGATGAAGCAGTCAGCTAGCTGGAATACAGCTTGGAGAATGTGGTGGAAGCGGCAGTGACGGTGGCAGAGACAGCTACAGCCGAAGCTGAAGAGAAAGCTGAAGGTGAAGCAGGAGTTTCAGACCCAAAAGTAGAGCTGACCTATGTGTAGAACCAGGAGTGCAAGCAAGGACTTGAGGCCAGTAAATATGACTTGGCTAAATACTATCTTGTTTTTCTGTGGCCTCCTGGTTACTCTTGTGAGGCAGACTTTTTGGGCCTGGAAGCTGATGATCAAAGTGTCAAAATGGGGAGGCTGGTTGCTGAATCTGTTTCTGTGGAGCCTAAATAAATGTTTTATTGTGTTTTACTTAGAGAATCTCTCATACCTTGCAATTTTGAACCATTCAAACATATACATGATTATATTTGAGATTATAAATTCGGCCTTCCTACTTCACTCCGCTAAAAAGGAACAGAGACCCAGCTGGGCTGTGGAGTTGGGGCAGGGGCAAGAAGGAACCAGAACATGCTGGTAAGTGTACAGAAGCAGTTGGGTGGTGATGCCACTGGCTGTGGGCAGGAGGCTTGAGGTCTTGGTTCCAATTCTAGGCTAGAGAAGAGAACCGAAGAGCTGAGGTCAGAGGCACCATGCCCTAGGACTATAGGTGATTATGAAAATTAAATGGCTATTACTACAGAAAAAAATGTCCAGGCACAAGAAAAAGAATCCAACCATGGCGAATTACTATAGGAATAGAGAAGACCAGGGTTCATCTTCAGAGAAGGACACCAAAGCAAAGAAACCGTCCTCTACCCCAAAGAGTAATGTCAAATGGTCACTTGCCCAAAAAGGATCATAGAAGAACTTTAAACAGACTTTAAAAGTCAAATGAATGAGATTGAGGAAAAACTAAAAAAAAAAAAAAACAAAAACAATCCAGGAGAAACAAGAACATTTTAAAATGAGTTACTATTATTTTTCAAACTTACACCAATATTATTGTTGATTAATAAAATGAAAATTAATTTTGAAAGTGTTACTGGATTCATAGAAACCTTTTTGTTTCTTTTTTGGAGGGGAGAAGGGAAGGCAATTGAGGTTAAGTGACTTACCCAAGGTCACACAGCTATTAATTGTGTCAAATGTCTGAGGTCAGATTTGAACTCAGGTCCTCCTGACTCTAGGTCTCATGCTCTACTCATTGTGCCATCTAGTTGCCCCACATAGAAACCTTTTATGATCATGTATTTTCCCACTAAGTCCTACTATGATACTTCACAGTAGGCTGAGGCAAATCCCCATTCTCCAGGGATTTAAAGAGGATGGATTTCTGTCAATATGATGTTGAATTGACATCCTTGCTGAAATGTGAAGAGCAAGTTAGCTCTAGTAGGTTCCACCATGAAAAATACAAGGAGATGCTCAATCCTTCGGCCTTTATTTGCTCCTTCAGCAGTATTAACAGAGTGATGAGAAAAGGAACAAAGGGTGTTGAGTCACAAAATCCATCTATAGACATTGAGTTAATTTTTAATATTCTTAAAAGTGGGACAGTGGTCCAATTACCTAGTCAACATATTATGTGAAAAACTGAAAAATCACATCAATATTGAAATTCTAAAACAAGAAGATTATGAAAAGAAAGTTGACCAATTAGAAAAGGAAATCTCAAATCTTAAGTAACAAAACAGCTTTTAGGAAAAGAGGCAAAGATTCATGGAAAGTCTTAGAAACTAATAATTCCTTTCCTTCATCTGTCTCTCTAAAGCTACAGTATTTTGGTGTTCTATTAGTGTTCCCCACTACAAACTTGCTCCTTCATGATTACAGGTTGGGCTCCCATTCTTAACCAAACACCTCAGATCACAAACTCACAGGAAATACTTCTCTGAAGAATGCTTCTGACAAATCTTGAGGTCGTAGTTGAGTGCTATTACATTGATATAAAACCTCTTATGATTTTTTTCTTATAGCCCTTGGAAAGTGGCTCTCCTCATACTCTTTCTAGTCACCTCAGTTGTTGACATGCCTCAATCCTAGAACAATGAAAGTTTAACTAAATAAACTAAGCTTTAGTTTTCCTTCAGCTTTCTATATATGATCCTGTAGACAGGCAGAAGTGAGAGATGAGCATTGACCTGAATCATTCTGTTTCCTTAAAGCCGCTATTATATTACAATATCTTGGAAAGTTGCCAGATGGGGATATAGATAAGGTCTACACACCCCATCTGACATAGCTGAGCCCATTACTCAGTGACCTTCCATAATAAAAACATCTGTGATTTGATGATTGGGCCTATGCTTCCATTGATCATAAAGTCTTGCACCTCCATAGGGACTTCAATTATTTCCTGGGGCCAAAGAAGTTGTGCATTTATCTCTTGGTTTAAGTGCGGCGCTTCCTGCATCTGGAAAATCCATGTTAATTATTTTGGCCCTCCCCATGTACCTGAGAAGAAGTCTGTACTGTTTTTTTGTGTGTGTCTGTGTGTCTGTGGGGGGGTATTTAAAGTTCCTTACTGTAAAATTTAAATTAAATATTTGGTCATAAACGCTATATCATCTACTGGCCTTTGTGTGTTAACTGTGGTTTCTGCAAAACTCCCTAAAATTCCCATTTAATTTAATTTTTTTTTTTTAGGTTGTATCAGTGTTTATCTCTCTCAAAGTGATCAGTATATATTCTCCATGCATGTTAGCCACTCTGAAACTGAGCTCCCTTTCAGGTTAGGGTGCACAGTTTATAAACCTTTTTAACAGGGGCTGATGTCATTCCCTCATGATTTTACCTCTGGATAGAGGAAATACCTCTTTTTTTTTTTACTTTTGAACATCTATTTTTTTTAAAACCTTGAGTTTCAAATTCTCTGCCCTCTTCCCTTCCCATCCACCCTCCCTAAGAAGTCAAGCAATTCAACATGGGCCACACGCGTAACATTATGTATAACCCTTCCACAATACTCATGTTGTGAAAGACTACCTATGTTTTGCTTCTTCCTAACTTATCCCCCTTTATTGAATTTTCTCCCTTGACCCTGTCTCTTTCCAAAAGTGTTTGTTTTTGAATATCTTCATCCCCATCTGCCCTCTCTTCCATCATCCCCCCTTTTTTTATCTTCTTCCTCCTTCTTTCCTGTGTGGTAAGATACACAACTGAGTATATATGGCATTCCCTCTACAGGTCACATCTGATGAGGGCAAGATTCACTCATTCCCCCTCACCTGCCTTCTCTTCTCTTATTCCTCTCTCATCCCTTATTCATCTTCACCTTATCCTATGCCCCCTCTCTCTCTCTCTGTGTATATATATTTATATATATATATATATATACACACACACACA
>CM053625.1:294134700-294182138 GCA_028646595.1 Phalanger gymnotis
TTAGCAGATTCCTGAGCAGCAGTTTGTTCCCCAGCTATCTGAGATTCCCCTTCTTGCCATGGGGTAGTAGTGCTCCCATCTCTTTCACTTAATCTCAATCTTTCATATACTAGCCGGTAGGCTGATAACACTATCCAGCTTTGCCTAGATAGTGATGCCCCTGACTGAATTTCAACCTCTTGTAAACACTTTTCCAAATCCTTAGGATCTCCTCTCTGTAGCTTTGGTTCCCAGTTTTCACAGGGTCCAGCTTTTTTAGCCAATTCTTTTTCTAGGGAGGAATAAAATGGGTCCTCCCACCCTGGGACATTCATCTCTTCCTCTGACGTTCTTCTGCTTCTAAATAGAGATCTTATACCTAGCAATCCCGTCCTCTTCGCCAAAATGTAGTAGAAAGGGCGAATTTATAAACTCAAATATAATCATGTATATGTTTGAATAGTTCGAAATTGCAAGGTATGAGAGATTCTCTAAGTAGAATGCATAAAAAATTTATTTAGGCTCCACAGAAACAGATTCACGAACCAGCCTCCCCATTTTGACACTATGATCACAAGCTTCCAGGCCCAGTAAGTCTGCCTCACAAGAGTAACCAGGAGGCCACAGAAAAACAAGATAGTATTTAGCCAAATCATATTTACTGGCCTCAAGTCCTTGCTTGCACTCCTGGGTCTACACATGGGTCAGCTCTACTTTTGGGTCTGAAACTCCTGCTTCAGCTTCAGCTTTCTCTTCAGCTTTGGCTGTAGCTGTCTCTGCCACCATCACTGCCACTTCCACCACATTCTCCAAGCTGTATTCCAGCTAGCTGACTGCTTCATCTCTCCTTCAGCTCTTAACCCTTGTCACCAACAACCTCTCCAACTGTCTCCCCACTGCTTCTCCAACTGCCTCCAAATGACTCTAACTGCCTCTTAGCTCTGCTCCAACCGTCCACAAGCTCCTCCCACCACAGGCTTCTATTGGCTCCAGTGCTAGCCACTCCCCCCAGGGTCCTGAGAGGCTCACATCCACACAGGTTCCACACCCAACAGCGCTCTGGGCCTGGGGCTTAACACTTAGCAAGGCTCAAGGAAATAAACTGAAATACTCAAAGAAAACAAAGACCATTTTGTTTGTCAACACAGTATGCTTTTAAGAAGAAGATTTAATATTGTGTTCATACTGATCACTTGACATCATTAAAGTATTTTGCCACAAAAGAATAGGGACATAACTGTACAATAAGTAAATAATGCTTTCCTAACTTCAACTCAATTCCAGGCAAAGTTATATAGCTGGCCAATTGCACTGAGCCAGGCTTTAAGTCAGCCAGGTAGGATATTAGGAAAATCAAGTCAGTAGAATCCTACCTCAGCTCATTCAAATAGTCTTTCAGCTTTTCTCACTAGAAAAAAAAAAAAAACTCTTCACTTCATAGGTGTAAATAGGCCATGTGACCTGCTTGCATCACCACAAGCCTAAGTCACATGTGGTGGAAGAAGTTTGCTGAGAGGAAAAGGAAGTTGCATCACAGGAAATGCTAAGAGAACAGTTATTAGAGTTAGAGCTGAGGGAAAGAGAGCCGACCTGTGATAGCTGTGCTATAAGTTTTTCTTGTTGGTGGCAAGTCCCCAGCAGGAGGTGGAAGGTTGTGGGATGGATAAGTTCCATGCTGTGATATTGCATATTGAATTCTTTGCTGCTGTGATGGATTGGGCCAGTGACTTATGAGATCTGGTCCTTTGGTGTCTGAATAAATGGTTTAATTCTTCTAAAAAACAAAACAAACAAACAAACAAAAAACAAGAACAACAACAACAAAAAAAATCACAAGGTTGTTTGTATTCCTGGAGTATTGGCTCAATAGCATTACTTGATGATCACACCTGGAGTCAGACTCAGAATACATTCAGTTAACAATAGCATAAGGTCTTGAACAGCAATATCCAATAATCAGAGTTTCAAGTGGGTTCAGCTCTCCAGGATCACATATCTGACTATAATCCCACATTGGTAACACTAAGAGATATATCATAGAAAACACTTCTGCTCTCCAAATCCCTTTAAACAATGAGAGCATTTTAAAGTTAAGTCTTAAGTAGTTTGCATACATTTCTACACATATTATAATTCTAGATTAAATAGCAAACACAAGCAAAAATCATATTTCTCATTAAGATAACACAATAGCTCATAATTACTATTCTTGGCTAACAAAACTGACTGTACTGAAATTTTATTCCTTAAAACAAAATATGTTCCTGACCTTATTCTCACAACATAAATGGATTAACATCTTTGTTTCTCAAGCTTGTTTACACTTCTCTAATTATACTAACTAAGGAATTGAATCTTCTATACATAATAAGTTCAAACACTATTTTTAATTCTTGCTTAAGCCATAGAATGACTGTAAATTCAGATCAATACAGCAAGGTCTTTCCCACTTACAGCTCATTACGGTAATTTAGATGCTTTAGTATTAATCACTAGCCTCAGATCTCTGGTGTTGCTTTTATTGAGCTGCTGACTTTGACTCTGTTTCTCTGAAAGCACTGGTTTAATGTCAATCCAAGGACACAACAGCCCTAGGAATGAAACTTAGAAATTCACAAAAGGATTGGACATAACTGATTTCAATACTGAATTATTATTTCAATAAATTGGCTTGCAAATGAAAATTTAGCAAATGAAAATTTCTAAAAATCGCACAAAACATTTTTATGAAACATTTGTTTGTCAAAGTATTTCCTTTTTTAATAGTTTAAAATTTTCTCCAATGTTAAAAGGAACAATCATTAAACTTTCATGAAGTAAATTGGTTGGAAACCTTTAAAACTGGAATTTATCAAAACCAAGCCATTGTAAAATGTCTTTTAAGTAACATAAATTATTCCCCAAAGTACTATAACAAACTAAATTCCAAATTGCCACAACATTCCTAGTATACCTAAGTTTTGTAGTTAAAAGGTGTTTATAATAGAAAAGAGATTCCATTTTTATGACCCAAGAAAAACATACTCAATTAAATTAGCCTTATCATAATAACGAAGTTTACCAGGGCTTTAAAGATTTCTTCGAAATTTCACTAGAAGTCAAGAAAATAATTACATTCTGGAATCTCACATATATATAGTGAGAGATAGTGAAACTTTCAGATTAACACATATAAAAATATACCCTTAGACTAAGCAGATTTGAAAATTACACACCTATTTTGTGCAAGGATTCCCATTTACTTGGTAAGCATTCCATTGATACCAAGGTGATTTTATAAAGTCTTTTCTTTGGATAATTATCAATTTTCTTTTACAAAATTCCTTTGTAAATACTTTATTAAACAATATCCACAAATAGCTTAGTTAAGACACATAATTTTTATAAGTGATTTAAGCTGAGAAATCCTTTTAAATATAGAAAAAACTTGGAAGTTTACAATTTCTTAAACTACAGTACTTCAGAATATTACAACATATGATCAGCAGGGCTGATATTTTTTTTCTGACAGTACAATTCTTATCTAACAACATATAGACTGTAGGAGAAATTGCTAATCTAACATAGGTGATACAATTGTTTACCAAATTATACAATATAAGAAAATTTTGAACTATAACAATACCACAAAAAATAACATGTATTTAAAATTTAAAAGAAAACCAATTAATTACAAAATCAGGTGACATTAATTTAGTTGGATGTGCTTCCAAATTGCATTACAGAGAATGTCATTCATCTCAGGACCACTGGCATTGTATATTGATCACATTTAAAAACCCATACAAAGTCATCAAGTATGAAAGAATTACATCTATTAATGATAAACAGTAAAAATTCAGATAAACTTAGCCAGTGCCAAGCACTGTGCCAAGAACTTTACAATCCTCACAACATCCCTGAGATGTGGGTTCTATTATTATTTCCTTACAGAATAAAACTGAAGTAAAAAGAACTTTATGGGGCCATACAGCTACTAAATTTCTTAGTGCCAATTAACAAATATTTTGTGTTGTATTACAATTTACCATAATAATCCTGATAAGGAGAGCATGCTCAGATGCTGTTCTTATTTCCTCCAGGACAAATTTTTGCTTAAATCAAATCAAATCTGGATTTATAATTGCTAATGGTAACACTTTAATTTTAACAACCTAATACTCATAGCACTTCAAAAGATTATTATCGGACAGAGCTAAGATGGTGGCTGGAGAGCAGGGACTTGTGTGAGCTCCCCTCCAGGTTACTCCAAAAACCTATAAAAATGGCTGTGAACAAATTGTAGAACTGAAGAACCCACAAAATAGCAGAGGGAAGCAGGGCTCCAGCCCAGGACAGCCTGCATGGTCTCTGGGTGAGGTCTATCCTGCACAAAGCTGGGGTCACAGCAGAGCAGAGCCCAGCATAGGTGGCAGCAGGATCAAGCAGACCAGGAGCTTGGCCCTGAATCAGTGACCTGTGGCAGTTACCAGACTTCTTAACCAACAAACACCAAAGACAACAGAGAAGGTTAGTGGGAAAAGCTGAGGGGGACAGAGTGAAGGAGTTCCCAGTTCAGCAACTGCCCCAGAGGCAGTGGGGGTGGTGCAGCTACGAAACTACGGTTGCAGTTGATTCAGGTCCCAGGCCCACCTGGTGGGAAGAATTAAGTGGCAGGATCAGAAGAGGAGTACAGAGTCTGCTTAAGATCTGAGTCAGGTCCAGGTTGGGGGTTCGTAGGGGAGGAGGAGTGATGGTATGGCAGAGCTGACTGTATAGAAATAGCTCTGAAAACAACAGCACATCTCCCCAAGCTTGGAACAAAGTACTCTTTACTCTACAAGCAGTCATACTCCGATGAAAACCTCAAGGGTCAAGTAAGTTGGTTGGGAACATGGCCAGGCAGTGAAAACACACCCAGATTCAGAGTCAGACTTTAGAATCTTTCTCTGGTGACAAAGAAGACCAAAACATACAGCCAGAAGAAGTCAACAAAGTAAAAGAGCCTACATCTAAAGCCTCCAAGAAAAACATGAACTGTTCTCAGGCCATGGAAGAGCTCAAAAAGGATTTGGAAAAGGAAGTGAGAGAAGTAGAGGCAAAATTGGGAAGAGAAATGAGAAGGATGAGAGGAAACCATGAAAAACAAGTCAATGACTTGCTAAAGGAGAACCAAAAAAATACTGAAAAAAATACTGAAGAAAACAACACCTTAAAAAATAAACTCAGTCAAATGTCAAAAGAGTTCCAAAAAGTTAATGAGGAGTAGAATGCCTTAAAAGGCAGAATTACCCAAATGGAAAAGGAGATCCAAAAGACCACTGAAGAAAAGTACTACCTTAAAAATTAGATTGGAGCAAGTGGAAGCTAGTGACTTGATGAGAAATCAAGAAATTATAAAACAGAACCAAAGGAATGAAAAAGTGGAAGAAAATGTGAAATATCTCATTGGGAAAACCACTGACCTGGAAAAAAGATCCAGGAGAGAGAATTTTAAAATTATTGGACTACCTGAAAGCCATGATCAAAAAAAAGAGTCTAGATATCATCTTTCAAGAAATTATCAAAGAGAACTGCCCTGATATTCTAGAGCCACAGGGCAAAATAGAAATTGAAAGAATCCACTGATCGCCTCCTCAAAAAGATCCTAAAAAGAAAACTTCTAGGAACATTGTCACCAAATTCCAGAGCTCCCAGATCAAGGAGAAAATACTGCAAGCATCCAGAAAGAAACAATTTGAGTATTGTGGAAACACAATCAGGATAACTGTGCCAGTAAGGCAAAATGGCTTAGTTTAATGGGTGCCCTTGAGGAGTTTGGCTTTTGTTTACCATGAAAGTACTTTCACCTGTTAAATGCTGAGCCCCAGGCCCAAAGCCCTATCAGGTGTGAAACCTGTGTGGGCATAGATTAAGGACTTAAAAGGGGCCAATTCGGGAACCAATGTGTCTCTGGACTCTGGTCTCTAGTAGTTGAGGTGGAACTTGAGAACGCCAGAGGCTTGGCTGGGAGGAGAGGTGAGAAAACTACAGCTGGAAAAAAATCCGAAGCAGAGCCGACCCCTGTGTGGACCCAGGAGTTCGAGCGAGGTCTTGAGGTCGGTGAATATGATTTATGCCATCTTGTTTTTCTGTGGCCTCCTGGCTACTCTTGTGAGGCGGGCCTACTGGGCCTGGAGGCTCGTGTTCACAATACTGTTGGAATGGGGAGGTTGGTTTGCTAATTTGTTGCTCTGGGCCCTGAATATATTTTTTGATGCCTTCTTCTTGGAGAATTCTATATACCCAACGATTTCGAACCATTCGGATATTTATATGATCCTTTTTGAGATCATAAATTCGGCCTTCCTACTACAATAACCCAAGATCTAGCAGCTTCTACATTAAGGGAAGGAAGGGCTTGGAATATGATATTCCAGAGGTCAATGGAGCTAGGAATAAAACCAAGAATCACCTACCCATCAAAACTGAGTATCATGCTCCAATGCAAAATATGGATTTTCAATAAAATAGAGAACTTTCAAGCTTTCTCAGTGAAAATACTAGAGCTGAATAGAAAATTTGACTTTCAAACACAAGAATCAAGAGAAGCACAAAAAAGTAAACAAGAAAGAGACATCAGAAGGGATTTACTAAAGTTGAACTGTTTTGTTTACATTACTACATGGAAAGATGGTATGTTTGATTCATGAGACCTCAGTATTAGGGTAGCTGAAGAGAATATGGATACGTGTATATATATGAGCATACATACGTGTGGGTATGTATATATATGTGTGTGTATATATGATATATATAACGTATATACATATGTACATATAACATATATATACATATATACAGATATACATACATAAATATATATATAGAGAGAGAGAGAGAAAGAGAGAGAGAGAGAGCAGAGCATGAGTTGAATGTGAAGAGATGATATCTAAAAAAATAAAAGCAAATTAAGAGATGAGAGAGGAATATATTTAGATAGAGAGAAAAAGAGAGATAGCATGGGGTAAATTATCTCTCATAAAAGTGGCAAGAAAAAGCAGTTCTTTTAGAAGGGAAGAGGGGTAGGTGAGGGGGAATGAGTGAATCTTGCTCTCATCACATTTGACCTGAGGAGGGAATAACATACACACTCAACTGGGTATCTTACGCACAGGAAAGAAGAAGGAAGAAGATAAAAAGGAGGGGGTGATAGAAGGGAGGGCACATAGGGGAAGGAAATAGTCAAAAACAAACACTTTCACAAAGGGACAGGGTCAAGGGAGAAAAATTCAATAAAGGGGGATAGGTTAGGAAGAAGCAAAATATAGTTAGTCTTTCACAATATGAGTATTGTGGAAGGGTTTTACATAATGATACTCATGTGGCCTACAATGAATTGCTTGCCTTCTTAGGGAAGGTGGGTGGGGAGGGAAGAAGGGAGAGAATTTGGAACTCAAAGTTTTAAAAGCAAATGTCCAAAAACCCCAAAAAAAAAAGTTTTTGCATGCAACTAGGAAATAAGATACACAGGCAATGGGGTGTATAAATTTATCTTGCCCTACAAGAAAATAAGAGAAAAGGGGATGGTAGGGGAGTGGGGTGACAGAAGGGAAGGCTGACTAGGGAACGGGGTAACCAGAATATATGCCATCTTGGAGTGTGTGGGAGGCTACAAATGGGGAGAAAAGTTGTAATTCGAACTCTTGTGAAAATCAGTGCTGAAAACTAAATGTATTAGATAAATTAAATTTTAAAAAAGATTATCTATAAATTCATATATTTTCTTTTTTAAACACATTTGGTGACAATTCCAAGTTCTGAATAGCCTTTTCCTCTCCTTCCTTAAAGAGCTGGAGTATAATGATAGGAGCAGTGAATAGAGAAAGGACTTACCTACCCCCATCAGGGCCTGAACATTCAGAAGAATAAGTCCTGGGTGCCTAATCCCAATGCTGTTGAGGGAAGGGTTCAGTCTCTAGTCACTTGTCCTATCCAAGTCACATGGCAACAAAATGTCAACCTTCAGAGTTTGTTCTAGGAACGACAAACAGGATTAGGTCGTATCCATGTTTATTTCTCTCAAAGTGGACAGCATGCATGCATCCATGCACGGGAGCCAGTCTGGAACTAAGCTTCTCAGTTTTAATTTCTTATGTCGATCCACGATATACCAAAACCACCATAGGGAAGTCATGTGAAAAGATAACTATACTTGTTAATCTGCTTTCTAGTGGTGAGTGTTCCATACAAACCAGAAAGTTATATTTTTTTAATTATTGAATTACAAATATAATACATATTGCCTTTATACAGATGACACACATTTGTGAAACATTCTGCATTTTTATCTGAACTAATTATTTTTCACCCTAAACCTCCATTTTGTTTTCACCACTATTTTACCAGATACACAGGAATTCAAAATAGCAGTCATCCTGGACTCTTCATTCTAATACTCCATTTCCAACCTGTTGCTAAGTCTAACTAATTTAACCTTATCCTATAGATACCCCTCTTTATTCCTTTGACACTGCCATAAAACTGATATAGGACCTCGTCATTTCATGCTCGGCCTATTGCAATAACCTTCTTCTAGTCCAGTCCATCATCTACTTACTAAACCTTCAAAATATTTTTCTAAAGAACAGATTTGAACATGTCACACACACACACCCTTTCATTAAATTCCAGTGGTTTCCTATCATCTCCACAAAAAAAAACACCAAAAAACAAAAACGAAAACAAAAAAAGCCCTCTGATATTTAAAGCATTTTACAAGCTGGGCTGCTCATATCTTTTTAGTCCTCTTACTCTTTAGTTCCCCTCATGCAATTTGTGACCCAATGACACAGGTTTCCTTGTGGCTCATCATATCAGACACTTGCTCCTTGTGTCAGCCATCTGGATAAGCTAGTTTATTTAAAGTGTCAATTAAAATCTCATCTTCAACAAAAAGTATTTCTTCACCCCATTCCCCCACCCTTAATGATATTGGCTTCTCTTTATTATTTCCAATATAACCTGTATGCATTTTGTTTATGAATTGGTATTTGCATGCTTTCCACATTATGCATTCTTCTTCCTTTTTTTGTATCTTCGGTATTTATCTCAATGCTTTGTATCTTCAGTACTTAGCACAGGATAGTCAGAGATTATTGCTGCATCTCCTCATAAAGTGTGCTTTCTCATCACAATTTGTCTGGACCTCTTAGAGCATCCTAGCATTGGAATTGCTCTTAGAATCCAGTGTACTCAATGTGAACCTGAAAAGTATCTTCTATACAAGACAACTAAGTGATTATAGAATTTTGACTGAAGTCAAAATTCCCTTTAATGAAGGAAAATCCTTTACTTTCTAACATAGTCATTCTGAGGAAATTCAAATTCTTAGGAAGTCATTCCATATGTTCACTTTAAATCTACCTCTGAAACTTCCACTCATTGCTCCCCTTTGATTCCAAGAATATCATGTCAAAATCCTGTTCCACCTGGTTGCCTTTCATATGTTTGAAGAAAATTATCATTCACTCCTCCAAGTTCTTTTCTTTAAATTCAGTGAACATCCTTAGTTTCTCAAGCTAATCTTCATATGATGTCAGAAACCTTCAACATTAATCTTGGTTGTTCTATTCTGGAAGCTTTCAGTGTTATCAGTGCCATTCCAGATATGTGACATCCCAGATTTGGCCAAGCTATAAATTTCATAGCTCTGAATGCTCTGCCTATCTTAAAACAGCCTAAAATCACATACAACATTTTAATTTATGTATTATATTTTTAATTCATATTGAAATGAAAGTTAACTAAAATAGTTCTTGGCTCTTAACTATGCCTTGTATCATAAGATGTTGATGTACATATCAGTACAGCCCCTTACTAAATAATAATCTCTTAGACTGATCAATGTGCATAATATGAATTCATATACTGAGAGTCTGTTATTAGAGGGCCATGTAAACACAAGTATCTAAATACTATTGCTGAAATTTAGCCTTTTGCCATCAAATGATAAAAAAACACATTACACAAAAAAATCCATTCATATTCATTTCTACTTTTAGATGCTTATTTCCCCCCTTTTTAAATCAGCTGTTGAACTTTTAATGAAAAAAGAGATGAAACATTAAAATTAGAGAAATATAATATTGTTGCTTTGCAATGTGTTTGCTGAATTCAAATAATAGATAACACATTCTAATTTTGCTTTTTAAGAACCCAATGAACCTCCTCATTTAATAAAATGGCTATTGCTCTGTGTGACATATCATTATGACTACAAGAGTCAAAGATTTATTTATCTATCTTTTATCCTATTATTCAGAAATATTGCAAAATGCAATTTCATTGTCATTAGAATGTAGTTAAACCACCGGGTGTTAAAATATCTAATCTCTGTGATAATGTCTGCTTTAAAGACTCCATGTCATATCAGCCATTCTCCCTATCAAAAAAAATATGACTAAAAATATTTAAAATTAGTAATAAATGCAGTCTCTAACTCAAAACCTTTTTTGTTTTTGTTCTAAGAAGTTTTACAACAACAAAATTAAAATTTGATTCAAGATAAGTAAGAGAAACCCTTTGCCCAACTTTTTCTTATCTGTTACCATGTTTATTTTCTTCAAAATAACTAGGCAGAAAGTAGCAAAACTAAAAAAAAAGAGACATTACATCCCTATATCTCTGCTTATAGTGGGGAAAGAGATGGTATTCACAAATGCTAGCAAATAAACTTATCTAGTGCATGAGATCAGTGTCAGAAAATATATCACTATCAACACTTCTGGTCAAGGAAATCACCGTCTTTCTGAGCATTTACTTTCACTTTCTCCAAGTACTCCCACCATCAACCGGAAATGCTGATCAGAGCCAAGATTGGAAATAGTAAGGATAGGCTAAAACACAACATAAATGGGGGCAAAGAGTGGCATATTTTAGTATTACCTCTTATATCTATGTGTGTATGGGGTGTTCCAAATATCTTGGTATAGTTTTAAGCTATTAAAGATTAAAATTGCCATGAAACTACTATGGCACATGAGTTTCATGATTTAACTCTCCTACTTAATATACACAAGTTCTTTTTTTCTGTAAAACGTAGGAATTTTATACACACATATACACAATATGTTCATACGAACAATGCATTACACATATAATATGCACATATGGACATCTATGTATACATATGTGTCTATACAAATTTAATTTGAATATAGGTACATATGCATATATATATATATATACATGTTATATGGGTAGGTATGGATGGTTGTGTATATATGTGCATTGGGAATATGCATACGTATATGCACATAGATAGATATAAAATTTAACCCTTCATATAGAATAAGTGATTGGAAGTATCCCCTCATTCAATCAAGGAGGAGAGACTGAGGCTACCATAGGACAGGCTGAGAGAAATACATCTTTGAACATAAGAATGCAGAGATACAGAGACTGTGAAGATGCTCTGAGCAGGGAGTATATGGCAGGAGTATGGAAGAAGCTCCTCTCATTTCACCATAAGATAGCCTCCTAATTTAACTCATTATTCTCATTAAATTCTGTCATTTCTATATTCCTAGAGAATCACAAATGTGAGCATCATATATATTTGATGCCATGGGTAATGCATTCATGGTCTCATTTTAGTTATGGCACTGAATCAACAACTGGGGGTTAGGTAGAATTGGTGGGTATAATTCACTTAGGTTACTGAACTGAGTTTTGAAGGACAGTAAAGTCAGCTGGGAAGTGGCTGTCAGGGAAATGTATTCAAGATATGTGGAACAATTTCATAAGGACATGGAAGTAACATGAGTCACAATTTGATCAACAGCCAGTGGTTCAGTCTCTGTAATGATGAATTTATAAAATGGAGATTTTCCAATAATAAAAATACTGGTAATTATTATAATCCATAATAGTGATGATAATAATAGCTAACTTTATATAATATTCACAATGTGGCAGGCCCAGTGCTAATTACTTTGCCATTATTATCTCATTTAACCCTGGGAGGTAAGTGCTATTATTATCTCCATTTTATAAATGAGGAAACTGAGGCTGAGGGGTTAATAGAATTGCTAAAGATCACACAGATAGTGAGTATCTGAGCTAGACTTGAATTCAGGTCTTCCTGACCTGATGCTCTACCCACTGAACAGCCTAGCTGGCTTATGTTTGTGCTTTTTAAAATTTCTTGAAATGGAAACCTACCAGTCAATCAGTCAATAAGCATTTATTAAGTACCTGCTATGTGCCAGGCATGCTGGGAATACAGAAAGTGGCAAAAGGCAGACTTTTAGGAGCTCACAAACTGTTGGGGAAGACAATAAATGAAGATGCACAAACAAGCTATATATAGGATAAATAGGAAACAATTAAAGTAGAGAAGGCATTAAGCAGAAAAAAATTGCAGATAATGTGATTTTGGCTGGGACTAGGAAGAAGGAAGCCAGAGAAGTCAGTAAGTAGAGATGAGGAAAGAAAGCATTACCAACATGGGTCACACCCACAGAAAATACCAGGAGCGTAAATATGGAGTGTCTTGTTAACAGCAAGGGATTAAAAAAAGTAAATGTTAAAGAGTAAGATATAAGAAAGAAAAGGAGTGAAGGGGTTAGTTATGAAGGACTTTTTTATGCCAAATGGAGGGTTTTGTATTTGATCATGGAAACAATGAGGATTTATTACAGTTTATTTGGTGTTGGGAGGAGGGCAGGATTTCAAGGTCAGAACTGCACTTAATGGAAATTTCTTTGGAGGCTGAGTAGAAGGTGGGCAGGCTTTTAGACTCAATTCCTAAATTCAGAATGAGGAAAAGCAGGCAAAACTGTTGTTCTAAACTTAGGAAGCCCTTTTCCTAGTAGGGAGTTTATAATGTTGTTTACATTATAATGGGGAAGGGGCTAGGTTGAATAAAATAAGAGGGCCTAGAAATAGCTTTGTTATATACCCAATATGATGAAATGGCAAATGCAAAAAGATTCAAGGAAGCATTAGGGAAGAAAAAGGGAGGAAGAATGAGTTAACTTACATAATTGGGTATGGAAGTAGATTTCTAGACAAAGAAATGGTAGGCAAAACAGGAAACAGAAAACTAATTTCCATACGAATTGTTTGAACAAATGTGGAATATACACACACAAATGGTTTGGTGTAGGAAAGTATCCAAAAAATACAAATTAATTAAAAAAAGAATGTGAGAGGAGGTAAATGAAAGAGTGGGTGGATTCAGTGAGTGATTAGTCATAAAATAAAGAATCCCTATGCTCAGAAAGTAGGTTAAGAGGCTTTTGCCTCTTAAAAGTTAAGAATTTTAAGGTAAGAACCTTTGATTTTACTGTGATATGGTAAAGGTGAGAAGGGGCAGGCAATTAGACAGCCATTGCATCGATCATTCATGCTTAGCACATTATTTTTGCAAGGAACTCTTCCCCTTAAGGAGAGAAGGTAAATATGGGGGGGCGAATATTTTTAAAATTAACTTCGAAGAAATAATCAGTTAGCCAAAACTTTGAATAAGAAAAAGATTAATATACACCCCAAAAAAGAAGGTAGTAGAATGCCTTAGAAAGCAAAATTCAACAATTTATTTCTTTTGAATTTTTTTTTATTCTTCACATTTTTACCATTCAATATATTCAGTTTTTGACATTGATTTCCACAATATTTTGAGTTACAAATTTTCTCCCTATGTCTACTCTCCCCGCCTTGAAGATGGCCTGTATTCTCATTGTGTCATTCCACAATCTGCCCTCCCTTCTGTCACCCCACTCCCTCTCATCCCCTTTCCCCTTACTTTCTTGTAGGGCAATATAGATTTCTATATCCCATTGCCTGTATATCTTATTTCCAAGGTGCATGTAAAAACAATTTTTTTGAGCATTTGATTTTAGAACTTTACATTTCAAATTATCTCCCTTCTTCCCTCCCCACCCACCCTCCTTGAGAAGGCAAGCAATTCGATATTGGCCACACATGTATCATCATGAGAAAAATTTCTTCAATAGACATGTCGTGAAAGACTATTTCCCTGCATCGTATCCTGTCCACCTTTATTCAATTTTCTCCCTTGACCCTGTCTCTTTTCAAAAGTGTTGCTTTTGACTACTCCCTCCCCCAATCTGCCCTTCCTTCTATCTTCCCCCCTATTTTATCCCCTTCTCGTTACTTTCCTGCAGGGTAAGATATCCAATTGAGTATGTATGTTATTCCCTCTGTAAGTCAAATCTGATGAGAGCAAGATGCACTCATTCCCTTTCACCTGTCCCCTCTTCTCTTCTAATAGAACTACTTTTTCTTGCCACTTTTTTTTTTGTGAGGGAGTTTACCAGATTCTATCTCTCCTTTTCTTTTTCTCCCAAAATATTCCTCTCTCAACACTTAATTATAGTTTGTTTAGATATCATCCCTTCATATTCAACTCACCCTGTGCCCTCTGTCTATATATATGTATGTGTATATGTATGTATGTATATATATTCCCTTCAACTACCTAATACTGAGAAAGGTCTCATGAATTACAAATATCTTTCTATGTGGGAAGGTAAATAAAATGGTTCAACTTTAGTAAGTCCCTTATGATTTCTCTTCCTTGTTTACAATGTCATGCTTCTCTTGATTCTTGTATTTGAAAGCCAAATTTTCTATTCAGCTCTGGTCTTTTCACTGAGAAAGCTTGAAAGTCCTCTATTTTATTGAAAATCTGTATTTTGCCTTGGAATATTATACTCAGTTTTATTTGGTAGTTTTATTTGATTTTAATTCTAGCACCTTTGCCCTCTGGAATGTCATATTTCAAGCTCTTCAATCCTTCAAAGTAGAAGCTGATAGATCTTGTGTAATCCTGATTGTGTTTCCACAATACTCAGATTATTTCTTTCTGTCTGCTTGCAATATTCTCTCCTTGACCTGAAAACTCTGGAACTTGGCAACAATATTGCTAGGAGTTCTTTTATTGGGGGGAACTTTTTCAGGAGGTGATTATGGATTCTTTCAATTTCTATTTTACCCTCTGGTTCTAAAATATCAGGGCAGTTTTCCTTGGCAACTTATTGACAGGTAATGTCTAGGCTCTTTTTTTTTTTTTTGATCATGGCTTTCAGGTAGTCCAATTTTAAATTATCTCTCCTGGATCTATTTTCCTGGTTGGCGGTTTTTCCAATGAGATATTTCACATTGTGTTCCATTTTTTTCATTCCTTTGGTTCTGTTTTATGTCTTGATTTCTCATAGTGTCACTAGCTTCCACTTGCTCCAATCTAATTTTTAAAGTAGTATTTTCTTCAGTGGTCTTTTGGACCTCCTTTGCCCTTGGGCTAATTCTGCCTTTCAAGGCATTCTTCTCCTCATTGGCTTTTTGGAGCTCTTTTGCCATTTGAGTTAGTCTATTTTTTAAGGTGTTGTTTTCTTCAGTATTTTTGGGTCTCCTTTAGCAAGTCATTGACTTGTTTTTCACGGTTTTCTTTCATCATTCTCATTTCTTTTCCCAATTTTTCTCCTACTTGTCTTACTTGCTTTTCCATATCCTTTTTGAGCTCTTTCATGGCCTAAGACCAATTAACATTTTTCTTGGAGGCTTTTGATGTAGGCTCTTTGACTTTGTGCACTTCTTCTGGGTGTCTATATTGATCTTCTTTGTCACCAAAATGATTATATAGTCTGAGTCTGAGTTTGAATCCTTTTTTGTGGCCTGTTCAAGTTCCCAGCCAACTACTTGATGCTCGAGGATTTTGCCAGGGTATGACTGCTTATAGAATAGAGAGTAATTTGTCCCAAGCTTTAGGGGCCTTGCACTGCTGTTTTCATAGCTACTTCTACTCCAGTCACTGCAAGCTCTGCCACACCAGTGCTCCTCCTCCCCCAGGAACCACCAACCAGGATTTCAACCCAGATACAAGCAGAGAAAAGCATGGGGACCCTGTCTCTGTGCCAGTAAAGTGCTCCCTGCATTCCTGCTCTGATCCACTGCTTGATTCTGCTCACCAATTGTTCCAGGAACTCCAGAAGCAGCAGATGCTGCAGCCTCAGGAGCTTCCCGCTGCTACCACTATACCACCTCCACAGCCCCTAGGGCTGAAGGCAACCACACACTTCTCATCCAGATCCAGCAATTTTGCCAGTGACCTGCTTTGTGGTCTTTGGTGTTTGTGGGTTGAGAAGTCTGATAATTGTCGCAGCTCAGTTATTCATGGCCCTAAGGCCTGCTCCATCAGACTCCTGGTTTGGTCTGTCCTTTCAAGGTCTGCTCCCAGTGCAGTGTGATAGACCCTTTCCAGAGACCATCCAGGACTTCTTGGGCTGGAGATTTGATTCCCTCTGTTATTTCATGTGTTCTGTAGATCTAGAATTTGTTCAGAGCCCTGTTTTGCAGTTTCTTGGAGGGATTTGGGAGAGAGCTTAAACAAGTCCCTGTTTTCCAGACACCATCTTGGCTATAACTTCCAACAATTTTCCTTTTTTTAATAAACAAATATGAAGTATAAATACTGGCATATAGTTAAATAAGGTGCAGTAGCAAAATTTGTATGCTTCTGATAAACTCAAAAAGGCAAGGGTAGCAATCAAACTTACAGAAAAGGTAGAAAAAAATTGACTTGACTAAGCGAGAGAGGCATGGAAATGATTTTCTTCTGAAAAGTACCATGGACGGTTGATTAAAATAAATACTTAATATACATATGTCAAATGGCATAGCACCTAAATACTTTTACGGTTTTACTATTTGCCCCTGTAGAGAGTAAATTTTAATAGTGGTGGATTCAAAGGTACCCTTTTTCTAGAACAAGACAGATATAGCCAAAATTAAAAAGGAAAGAAGATAAAGTTTTGGACGGAATATTTGAATAGCTAGAGATGGCAGATTTCTAGTGAAAATTGAGTAGGAACTGAAAAACAGTTATACATATTTCGCTAATATGCTTAAAACATTCAACTATGTATTATGATATTAAATCTCACAAATAAGGTAAAACATTAATATTACAGACTTTACATTATTAATACATACTTAATTGACAAAAATTTGATAATTTTTTTAAAAAGAGATTAGAGAAAGTATTAAGAATTAACTAGGATTAATTTACTTCATTCTAATGAATTGTTGGATTAAAGAGCAAATTGTATAAACAATAATTTCATTAAAATATTGACAACAAAAAGAGAACTTTCTAAAATATTTGTAATATAGCCAAAGTAACATACACACATATACATACACATATACATATGCATATACGTATATATATGCATATAAAATAAAAAATAAAACTATCGGAAGTTATACTTCTAAAAATGTAACAATTCATTAATCTGATTTGTAAAAAGAAGAAAACCAAATGACTAACATTAAAATTAAAAATAAATACAATATATCATTGAAAAATATTTTGTTAGGGTTTCTGACAATAAAATTGACACATTAAAATAAATAAAATTATATTTACAGAAATATGAAGCAACAAGCTTTAGATAACAAATATGTGTGTGTGTTTGTGTGTGTATGTATATATGTGTGGGTGTGTGTGTATTTATTAGAAAAAGAAATTGTAGAAGACAAAAACGAACTCCTAAAATTAGTAATAGGGAAAAGAGGGCTCATATGAATGTACTGATGATTTCTCTCAACCATCCAAGGAATAATTAATTCCAGCATTGCAAAATTGTTTTAAAATATGTATGTATAGAGGATCCTCATAATTTTTTCTACTGTAGAAAAATAATGTAGCCTAATACAGCTAATTAATATTGATATAGCAAAAATTCTACAACATATCCCAAAAATTATACACAAAGTTAACTTGTGTATAAAGTTAAACTTGTACCGGTAATGCAGCATTGGATCAGTGTTAAGGAAACTATGAACAAAATACATGACCTTGATAACAGGAACAACAAATGTCATATAATTATATCAAGAAATGCAGAAATCTAGTTTTTGAAAAAATATACATATTTCCGTTGAAACTCTGGAATATATAGGAAAAAAATTTAACTATTCTTAGTAAGCTGTGTATATCTAAATCTGTGATTCAATATTAATTGGGAATAAAATCTGTGATTCAACATTATACTTAATTGGGAATAACTAAATCAGAGTCAAAGAAGGATTCTCATTTTTACACTACCATTTCATATAGTTTTTGTAATACAAACTGTTTCAATGAGATGAGGGAAAAAAAATAACAGAGAATGTGTGTGTGTGTGTGTGTGTGTGTGTGTGTGTGTGTGTAGGTAATGGTCATCTTTTGCAGATTTGATAAGATATTTTGTGTCTTAGAGAACTCTAGACATCAAATAAATGAATTTATATAATGAAGCAAAGTTTCAGGCTATAAAATAAATAAATTTGAATAAATTTTCACATCATCAGAATTTCTGTATATTTACAACAAAACTCAGAAGGAATAGATAGAATGAAACTCCATTTAAAATAAGTACACACAAAATAAATACTTAGACATCTACCTGTCAAGATAGCCAAAGGCAAATAAATATATTCATAAAAATCTTTTTCACAAAAATTAAAGCAAAGCTAACAATTGGAGAAAAAATAATTGCTTATGATTTGATTGTGCCAATGTCATAAAATTCTAATACTACCTAAATTGATATAATTCAGTGTCATAAAATTAATTTATGAAATGATTATTCTTGTAAAATAATTATAAAAGGAACCTGAGTGAAGAACAGGTCAAGAATCTCAAGTAAAAATTGAAAAAAGAGGGGAAACAAAAAAATCTAAGCAGTAAAATATATGAAAATATACCACAAAGCAATAATCATCAAATTTATTTGATACTTGTTAAAAGTAGAGGATTGCCAGGTAAATAGATTAAGTAGACAACATAGAAAAACAAATATAGATAAGGTAGCCTAGTACATAATAAACCCCAAAATTCCAGCTGTTATTGTAAGGGATCACTGGGTGATAAAAGCTACTGAGAAACCTGGAAAGTAGTCAGGAAGTAATTATGTTTAGATTGACATCTCACATCATATTCCAATATAAAGTCCAAATGAATACACAAACTACATAGGTAATTTCAGGTCATAAATAAATTCAAGGAGTGAGAAACATACATTACTCTTCATGTTCATGAAAGAATGCTCCAAAACTAATAATGTGATAAATTTAAATCAATATGAGATTGTGCTTTCATATCAAACTATGCAAATTGACCAAGATAAAATGATGGGAATTATTTTGGAGGATTTTTCAAAGGTAGGAAGAGTTCTGAATAGGTACAACATTACAAAAGAACTTGGAATTATGCAAATAAACTTAGTAAAATGTCCATATCGTTTAATCTATAGATTTGACTAATAAGCTTTTATCTCAAAGAGATCATTAATAAGAAGAAAGTGCTTACATGTAGTAAATTATAGCATCATTTATTTGTGACGACAAAAATTGGAAACAGAGTAAATATACATCAATCAAAGAAAGACTCAACAAATTGTTGATGATTGTAGTTTTATATTACTGCATTATATGACAAGATAAATGTGATGAATACAGAGAAGAATGAGAAGATATAAATAAACTGATGAAGGATGAATTAGAGCAAAACCAATCACAACAATATGCAAAACGACTACAACAATGTTAATGAAAAGAACAGTCTGAAAAAAATTTAAGTGAATGTTGCAAAAATATTAAGGATCAAAGCTGACTCAAAAGAAAAGAAATAGGAGAAAATGCCATACCCCACACCTTTGCAGTGGTGGAAGGTCCTAAAGGTAAACTGCAAATATTTCTTATATATTTATCAGTTTTGCTCTTCTTTTTTAAAAAGTGATTACCTCAAGCATTGAGGCCTGGTGCTAAGAGGATACCTATTGCTCACTGTTCTGTCCAACTTTGTAAAGAGTTGTTAGCAAATCACAGGAGATATGTAAAAATATAGGATGTAATGGAATAGAAAACAAGTGGTCATAACTATGAACATCTCAAAATGCTCACTCATAAAAAAGAAGAGAGTAGAAATGAATTAGAAAGCAGAATCCAAGAATGTATTGTTTATAAGAAAAAATTTGAAACATTAAAAACTCACACAGCAATAAATCAAGAGACTAAAGAAAATGTTGTTATGTACTTTTAATATATCCTACATACAACATTAATGAGAAAAAAATCAGCAAAGATTTTAAAGATATGAATAGAATTTCAAGAAGCTTAGACATGATAACAGCGCAGTAATTATGAAATTTGAGTAGAAAGCCTACTACATATTTTACAGTTGTACATATCACTTCTACAATAATTGACCAGGAATTATTATAAGAGCCTCAAAAATACAAAAAAGCAAAAACATATTGTATAAATAATAATTCAATAAATATTATAGTCAAAAACCAGGTATTGAAGAGATGAGTAAATTTAAATGAAGGCTAAGATTATGATAAACAATTTGTAGTTCAAAGAATATACAGAAGTTTAGTGAGCTTTATTAAAGATAAGAAATCAATGAAGTAACATCAAAAATTTTGGAAGCAATAAAAGCAATCTTTGTTGAAGATTTATGTCACTAAACTTCTATTAGCAAAAGAGAGAAAGATCAATTAATTGGCCATGAAACTAAAAATAATCCTGAAAATCAATAAATTAAAAAGCTCTGTTAAGTAGGAAAATATTAATTTTGAATGTCAATGAAGAGATTAATAAGACAAAAAGAAAAAGTAAATTAAATTAAAAATGCTAGGAATTTTTTGAAATCAATAAAATAATTTGCTAATTATTTTTGAAAAGAAAAAGATAAAACAAGTTACTCATATCAACAATGAAAAAATTACAGAAATGATTAAGAAATACAAAAAAATTAGTAGAAACGATATTTTACAGTTGTATATTAATAAATGACAACAAAATGAAATGGAATAATGTTTACAAAAATCTAATATTTTTATGTTAATAAGATAATAATAGAATATTATAATTAGATAAATGGAAGTTGATAAAATCACCAATTGCATTAGCAAAGAGGCAGAGGAAAAGAGGACCAAGAAAGAGTTTCGTTGGACATCCATATTTGTGAGTTGATGGGGTATAGGGTGCATTCAAGGAAGACCAGTAATTCTGGTGTGAAGGCTGCCATGCCCTCTTCAGGGCTGATTTCCACCTTTGGTGTCCACCTTATCCACCTAACTGCCACTTGTGGTTCCAAAAAGTTGTAGCATGCACAGTAGCCATCAACAAGTAAACCATTTCGGCAGACTGGCTACCCCAGGTTGAGGGTGACCAAGAAGTCAGTGAGATAGAAGGGTTTCTAACCCAGCCATGCAAAGACTTCCCCTGATGGAATTGATAGATGTGAACAATTTGTTTCAACATCCATGAAGGTGGTTGAAAGAGGATCTATGGAGTTCTTAGAGCTTGGTTAGACATTGAAGATGCCAAGGTCATTTATTTCATCTTGAACCATCACCAAGTCTCTTGACTCTGTCTTGTAAACTTTATTGTGATGACTCAAAGAAAAAAGTGGTACAATTCTTCCTCACAAATCCAATTTACACATGAACCAAAAGACATCACCCATACCATTTTACCATTTTTATCTATCTTAAAGTCCTGTAGCTATAGGCAAGTGACAAAGCAGCAGGTATGGATACACTGAGAGCTGTAGTCACAAGCCAGCATGCAGGCAGCCCAGGTCACAGAGTCATCTCTCACTGGAAATGGCCATGGGATTCGGCAGCCCCCTGGGTGTCTAAGCCTTCTTTTAAGGATTGCACTACTTACCTCCAAGGGTGAGAAAGAGGCTTGAAAAGATGCCCTAAAGATTGTCTGTTTACACAACCCTGAATTGATTACCATGTCAGGCAGGGATCTCACCCTGTGGTCCAAACAGACAAAAAGGTACAAAAACTTCTGTAAAGATGATTCCATGCACCATCAATACGTGGAATATGTTTACACTTATAGAGACAATAAAAAATCCAGTAGACCTGAAAGATGAACAGCTCTTGTTAAAAGAGAATTCAGCAAGTATCACATTGAAATAGCAGCCCTGAGGGAAACAAGGTTAGCAAATGAAGGCCAGTTAACTTAATTTGGAGCTGGGTACGCTTTTTTTTTCTGGAGTGGTCATAGTGAAGTGGAGTGCCATGAAGCTGGCGTAGGTTTTGTAATCAAAACTAATGTAGTCAAGAGTCATGTATGTCTACAAAAAGGAGTGGACAACAGACATGAGACAATGCAATTGCCACTTGCTGGAAAACACCATGCCAACATCATCAATGCCTATGCTATCACCACGATGAACCCCGATAGCGTCAAAGAAAAAAAATTATGAAGACCTGGAAACACTTATCATTAATGTGCCAAAAGTGGAGAAGCTTATAGTTCTGGCTGTCTTTAATGTGAGAGTAGGCTCAGACTAGGAGACATGGTAGGGAGTCCTTGGGAGGAATAGTTGGCCAATACTACTGGAGATTTGTGCATGTTTACCTAAATGCAATAAAACCTCATGGATGCACTCTCACAGAAAACATTGGAATTTAATAGACCATGTGGTGATGAGGAGAAGAGACAGATAGGATGTGAGAGCAATGAAGGCAACGTGTAGTGCAGAGTGCTGGACTGATCATAGACTTGTCCTCTCCAAACTAAATATTCCATTAAAAAAGTGACATCCCCAAAGCAAAATGACTACCAGAAAATTAATGTCAATGGATTAGAGTACTTCTCTGAAAAGGAAAATTTTGTAGCTAACTTGAAGGAGAAGTTGAGCAAACACATAGTTGGCAACAGTAGAGCAGAAAAGGAATGGGCAGCTTTCAGAGATTTGGCGTATAACACTGAATTTGATCTTCTGGATAAGAACACTCACAAACATCAAGACTGGTTTGATGAAAATGATAGGCAAATTCAGAAACTGCTAAACAAAAAACTGAGAAGTCCACAGGGTTTACCAGAAGTATGGTTCATCCATCTCTAAGAAGACAGCATGTAATTCCATCAAACGTAAAGTACAAGCCAAGTTTTGAGAGATACAGGATTCTTAGCTCATTAAGAAGGCTGATAAAGTTAAGTTTTATGCTGATAGAAACAATCTAAACCTCTTTTATGATGCCCTGAACGCAATTTATGGACCAAATACCTATGGTGTATGTCAGTGTTGATGTTACCACATTGATTAGTAATAAGGTTGTGATGCTAGAGAGATGGGCTGAACACTTGTTCTCAAAAGACCATCGTCAATCAATGCTGAAACTATTGACTGTTCACCTCAGATTGAAGTCAAACCCTCCATAGCTGAAGTTCCAACTGAAAGAGGGGTTCTAAATACCATTAAGCTTCTTTCATGTTGCAAACTACCTAGTACTGATTTTATTCCATTGGAGATTTACGAGATGATGGAGGGTCCATTGTTTATACAAAAGTTGACTGAAATTTTCTGAGTTATATGGCAAAATGAGATTATCCCCCAGGAGTTCAAGGGTACCTCCATTGTCCATCTCTGTAAGGGTAAAGGATATAGATTGTCCTGTGCCAGTTGAGGTGGGGGGCAGTGAGGTCTCTCTTTTAGTCATTGCTGTAAAGATTCTTGCCAGAGGCCTCCTGATCCTTCATCTGGAACATGGTCATCTGTCTGAGAGTCAATGTGGCTTCAGAAAGGGCTGAGGAATGGTTGATATGGTCCTTGCTGCCAGACAACTTCAGGAGAAGTTTCAGGAGCAGAACAGAAGTCTGTATACAGAATTTACAGTCTTGATCAAGGCCTTTGATACAGTCAGTCATGAGGGCTTATGGAAAATTGTGCCAAAATTTGGTTGCCCAGACAACTACTGTACCTCAACTTCACGATGGCAGAATTGCCCACGTTCTGGATAATGGTTGCCTGTTCTCATACTTTTCCAGTCACCAAAGGAGTGAAACAAGGCTGTGTGCTTGCCCCCATGCTTTTTAGAATGATGCCCTCAACCATGTTGTCAAATGCCTTCAATGAGGACATACATAGCATCAAGGTCAGCTAGCACACTGATGGTAAGTTCTTCAAATTGAAATAGCTACAAACCAAAAACAAAGTGGAGGGACTATAGGCCCATAGATGTTTTTTTCTTGTTGTTCACAGATGATTGTACACTCAATGATGCCTTTGAAGCTCAGACCAACAAAGTACGGATTGTTTCTCTGCTGCTTGTGCCAATTTTGGCCTAACAATTAACACTAAGAAAAGACAGGAACTCCATAAATCAATACCCATACATGGAATGATTGGTTAAAGACAATGGAGAAGTTTTGAATACTGTATATTAGTTCTCCTACCTTGTCAGTATACTTTCTATGGATATACATATTGATAATGAGATTGAGGCACACATTGCCAGAGCTAGCTCAGTGTTTAGAAGGCTTCAAAGGAAAATGTGGAAGAGAAAATATTTTAAACTGACTACCAAACTGAAAGTTTACAGAGCAATCGTGCTACTCTAGCTGTTGTATGTCCATGAGGCCTGGTCAATATGCCAGCACTATGCCAGGAAACTGTATGTCTTCCATTTGAGTTGTCTTAGGAAAATTCTGAAGATCACCTGGCAGGACAAGATACAAGGCACTGCAGACCTTTGTCAAAATAAACTGCCTAGCATTCAAATACTACTTCACACAGTGCAACTACAATGGGCTTATCACATTGTTTGAATGGCAAACATCTGCATGCCTAAAAGATTATGTTACACAGAACTCACACATGGCAAATATTCACATGGTGGTCAGAAGAAGCAACACAAGGACATTCTTAAGCTCTGTCTTAAGAACTTTGGAATTGTTTGTGTGATGTGAGAGACACTACCTTAGGATGGCCCAGAATGGTGTGCCTTCATCAGAGAAGGTGCTGTGCTCTATGAGCAGAGCAGAATTGTAGTAGTTCAAAAGAAACCTGAGATGTGGGGCAGACCCAAGATGGCAGCTGGAAAGCAGGGACTTGTGTGAGCTCCCCCCCTCCCAGATCCCTCCAAAAACCTATAAAAATGGCTCTGAACAAATTCTACAACTGCGGAGCCCACAAAATAGCAGAGGGAAGCAGGGCTTCAGCCCAGGACAGCCTGGATGGTTGCAGGTTAAGGTCTATTGCATGGAACTTGGAGTGGAACAGAGCAGAGCCCAGTGTGAGCTGTGCCCAGACCAAGCAGACTAGGACTTGGGCAGAACAGGCCCTAGGGCCCTGAATCAGTGAGCTGTGGCAGTTACCAGACATCTCAACTCACAAACACCAAAGACAACAGAGAAGGTTAGTGGGAAAAGATACTGGGACAGAGTGAAAGGAGTTTGTGGTTCAGCCACTGCCCCAGGGGCAGCAGAGATGATGCAGCTCTGAGGCTCCTTACAGATCTGCAGCTGGAGTTGCTTCTGGCCCCAGGCCCACCCGGTAGGAGGAATTAGGTTGCAGATCTGAGCAGGAGTGCAGAACCAGGTTCGAACTTAGTCAGGTCTGGGTTGGCAGTTCTTGGGTGTGGAGTAGCACTGGTGCGGCAGAGCTTGCTATGAAATATGCGAATAATGAAATATATGAAATAACTCTGAAGACAACAGTGCAGCACCTCAAGCTTGGAACAAAATACTCTACACTCTACCAGCAGTCATACCCCACTGAAAAACTCAAGGGTCAAGTAAGTTGGCTGGGAACATGAATGGGCAGTGAAAATGGACTCAAATTCAGACTCAGAATATTTCTCTGGTGACAAAGAAGACCAAAACATACATCCAGAAGAAGTCAACAAAGTCAAAGAGACTACATCAAAAGCCTCCAACAAAAACATGAACTGGTCTCAGGCCATGAAAGAGCTCAAAAAGGATTTGGAAAAGAAAGTTAGAGAAGCAGAGGA
Source organism: Phalanger gymnotis (assembly GCA_028646595.1). Classification (NCBI taxonomy): domain Eukaryota; kingdom Metazoa; phylum Chordata; class Mammalia; order Diprotodontia; family Phalangeridae; genus Phalanger; species Phalanger gymnotis. The sequence continues at coordinate 294,160,473 of CM053625.1, forward strand.
AAAATTGGGAAGAGAAATAAGAGTGATGCGAGAAAACCATGAAAAACCAGACAAGCACTGGCTCAAAGAGACCCAAAAAATACTGAAGAAAATAACACCTTAAAAAATAGACTAACTCAAATGGCAAAAGAGCTCCAAAAAGACAATGAGGAGAAGAATGCCTTGAAAGGCAGAATTAGCCAAATGGAAAAGGAAGTCCAAAAGACCACTGAAGAAAATACTACCTTAAAAATTAGATTGGAGTAAGTGGAAGCTAGTGACTTTATGAGAAATCAAGATATCACAAAACAGAACCGAATGAATGAAAAAAAATGGAAGACAATGTGAAATATCTCATTGGAAAAACCACTGACCTGGAAAATAGATCCAGGAGAGATAATTTAAAAATTATTGGACGACCTGAAAGCCATGATCAAAAAAAAAGAACCCAGATATCATCTTTCAAGAAATTGTTAAGGAGAACTGCCCCGATATTCTAGAGCCAGAGGGTAAAATAGAAATTGAAAGAATCAATGATCACCTCCTGAAAAAGATCCCAAAAAGACAACTTATAGGAATATTGTAGCCAAATGCCACAGCTCCCAGATCAAGGAGAAAATATTGTGAGCATCCTGAAAGAAACAATTTGAGAATTGTGGAAACACAATTAGGATAACACAAGATCTAGCAGATTTTACATTAAGGGAATGAAGGGCTTGGAATACGATATTCTGGAGGTCAATGGAACTAGGATTAAAACCAAGAATTACCTACCCAGCAAAACTGAGTATCATGCTTCAAGGCAAAATATGGATTTTCAATAAAATAGAGGACTTTCAAGCCTTCTCAGTGAAAAGACCAGAGCTGAATAGAAACTTTGACTTTCAAGCAGAACAATCAAGAGAATCATGAAAAGGTAAACAAGAAAGAGAAATCATGAGGGACTTACTAAAGTTGAACTGTTTGTTTACATTCCTACATTGAAAGATGATGTGTATAATTCATGAGACCTCGGTATTAGGGTAGCTGAAGGGAATATATGTATATATACACATATATACATATGTATGTATATATATGTATATATACACATATATATATATGTATGTATATATATGTATATATATACACACACACATATATATACACATGTATTATATATATACATATATATGTATATATGTATATATGTATGTATGTATAGACATATAGACAGAGGGCGCACAGGGTAAGTTGAATGTAAAGGGATGATATCTAAAAAAATAAAACCAAATTAAGAGATGAGAGAGGAATATATTGAGAGAGGGAGAAAGGGAGAAATAGAAAGGGGTAAAATATCTCACATAAAAGTGGAAAGGAAAAGTAGTTCTGTAGGAAGAGAAGAGGGGGTAGGTGAAGGGGAATGAATGAATCTTGCTCTCATCAGATTTGACCTGAGGAGGGAATAACATACACACTCAATTGGGTATCTTACCCCACAGGAAAGAAGGAGGAAGGAGATAAAAAAGGGAGGATCATAGAAGGGAGGGCAGATAGGGGGAGGAGGTAATAAAAAACAAACACTTTCAAAAAGGGACAAGGTCAAGGGAGAAAATTCAATAAATGGGGATAGGATAGGAAGAAGCAAAATATAGTTATTCTTTCACAACATGAGTATTGTGGAAGAGTTTTACATAATGATATACATGTGGCCTATGTTGAATTGCTTGCCTTTTTAGGGAGGGTGGGTAGGGAGGGAGGAAGTTAGAGAATTTGGAACTCAAAGGTTTAAAAACAGATGTTCAAAAGGAAGTTTATGCATGCAACTAGGAAATAAGATCTACAGACAATGGGGCATAGTAATTTATGTTGCCCTACAAGAAAGTAAGGGAAAAGGGGATGGGGGGGGTGAGTGGGGTGACAGAAGGGAGGGCTGACTGGAGAATCGGGCAACCAGAATATATGCCATCTTGGCATGCAGGGAAGGTAGAGATGGGGAGAAAATTTGTAATTCAAACTCTTGTGAAAATCAATGTTGAAAACTAAAAATATTAAATAAATTAAATAAATAAATTTAAAAAATAAAACAAGAAATCTGAGATGTTCAGATTTGGAGAGTCCACCCCAAATGTTCACATGGAATATTTGTGCCCAATCAATGGTACAGCATTCCAAGCTCATGTTGGTCTGAACAGCCTCAGTCAGATGCATTGTAACTTCACTTTAACATATTGATGTCATTTTGTTCCTCTTTGAGAATGAAGGACAACAACCAATCATTTAAGTTGGTCTAGAATTCGCTAACAGTAAAGGAAACTGAAAAAGAGATAAAACAGTTAACCAGTAGGTAGAAAGATAACCATAAATTCAACCTAAACCTAAAAAGGGTGGATCCATAGTGTAAAAGCTAGAGAGCTGTCCAAAAGTATCTAGGTTTGAAAAAAAGCCACCACAGTTGGCAATTAAGTGATCACTGGTAAATACAGAGGGAAGAATTTCGGTCAAATAATGGGTCAAAAGTAAGGTTGATGAGTGATTAGAATTGAGTGAGAGGAGAGAAAAGGAAGACAATGATTTTAAAGAGCATAAGGAGTTTGAGCATGAATAGTAGGAAAACTATGGCATCACAGCTTCTGAGGATGATCAGAAAAAATGAGGTATTTTTTTTGTTAGTGGAGTTTGTTTTTGTTTTCTTTTGATTTTAGTTTGGAAAAGCATGATCACATCTCCCATAACAGGTAATGAGAAAGCAGCCAATAGACATGGAGAAATTGAAAATAAGTTAAAGTGGGGACATCAAGTGGTACAAGACAAAATGGAATGCCTGGCTCCACAACTGATAAATTTCCCTGTATCCTAATTTTCTCACTTTTTCCTCTGCTATCATTTAGTACTTAATGAGACCTAACAATTGCCTTATGACATTGAAAGCTTACACACACACACACACACACACACACACACACACACACACACACACACTGCACTAGTGATAACACTTTCCTTCATCATACCCAATGTCTTTCATTGGTTTTGGTTGAGGAGTGGAATAACCCTTGTTCCTCATTTACACTTCAAGATTTTCCCTCTAACATCATTATTTACCAGTATCTATTCAGTTGATGTTCATTCAATCATTATTTATCAATGAATACTGATTCTGGCAAATGTTATCTACTAACACTGAAGTTATTACTGCTGCTGCTACCATTGATAGGCCACCTCTGCCACCCCTGGGGCTGGGGCTACACCAACTGCACACTTCTCTCACCTGAATCTAGCAGTTTTCCCACTGAACTGCTAAGTTTTCTTTGGCTTTTGTGGATTGAGAAATCTGGTAACTGCTACAGCTCAGCGATTCATGGCCCTAAGGCATGCTTCCTCAATCTCTGCAGTGCCTGGTTTGTCCTGGTGCAGGCCATGCTAGGCCACACTTGGCTCCCAGTGTGGTGTGATAACCCTTCCCAGTGACCATCCAGGCCCTCCTGGGCTGGAAACCTGCTTCTCTCAGTTATTTCATAGGTTCTGTAGCTCTATAATTTGTTCATAGCCATTTTTTTTACTGGTTTTTGGAAGGATTTTGGAGAGAGCTTATGTGAGTCCCTGTTTTCCAGCCACCATCTTGACTCCACCCCTCCTCTCTAGTGTTTTTAATAAGAATTGGTGCTTCATTTTGTCAATGGTTTTTTTCCTGCATCTATTGAGATAATCATATGATTTTTCTTAGTTTATTAATTGATATGGTCAATTCTGTTGATAGTTTTCCTAATATTGAACCAGCACTGTCTGGTGTTGTCATGGTTATAAATTTCTGTAATCTCTTTGATAATATTACATTTAAATTTTTGCATCACTGTTCATTAGGGAAATGGGCCAATAATTTTCTTTCTCTGTTTTGTCTTTTCCTTGTTTAAGTATCATCACCATATTTGTGTCCTAAAAATTCTTGGTATGATATCTTCTCCTATTCTTTCAAATAGTTTACGTAGTGTTGTAATTAGCTGTTCTTTAAATGTTTGGTAGCATTTGCTTGTAAATCCATCTTGCCCCTAAGATATTTTTTTCCTCAGGGAGTTCACTGATGGCATGGTGTTAACTATTTTTTTTCCTCTTCTGTTAATCTGGAAATAAATATATATGTATATATATATATATATATGCATATATATGCACACACATATATATTTGTAAATAATCATCCATCTCACTTAGATTTTCACATTTATTGTCATACAATTAGGCAAAATAGCTCCCAGTTATTGCTTTAATTTTCTCTCTGTTGTTGGGGACTTCACCCTTTTCATTTTTGATACTGCTAATTTGGTTTTATTTTTTTAATCAAATTAACCAAAGGCTTATCTATCTTATTGGTTTTTTTTCACAAAACCAGCACTTAGTTTTATTTATTAGTTCTACAGTTTTCTTACTTTAAATTTTATTGATCTCCTTTGATTTTCAAAATTTCTAATTTGGTATTTAATTGGAGATTTTTAATTTGTTCCTTTTCCATCTTTTTTAGTTGAATTCCAAATTTATTTTTCTCCTCTTTCTCTATTTTATTCATATGAGCATTTAGAGATATAAAATTTTCCCTAAGAATTGCCTTTCTTGAATCGTATAAGTTTGGTGTGTTGTCCCATTACTGTCCTCTTTGAGGAATTTATTGATTGCTTCTGTGATTTGTTTGATCGACTAATTCTTTAGGATTATATTATTTAATTTCCAATTAATTTTTTATTCTGTCTTTCTATGACCTTTTCTTACATGTAGCTTTTATTCCATCATGACATGAAAGGATGGATTTATTATTTCTGCCTCTCTGCTTTAGATTATGTGGTTTTATGGCCCAATATGTGGTCATTATATAGGTGCTATGTACCACCGAATAAAAGGTATATTCCTTTCAATCCCCATTCAGTTTTTTCCAGAGGTCTACCATATCTAATTTTTCTTACATTCTATTCAGCTTCTTAGCTTCTTTCTTGTTAATTTTGTTTTTGGATTAGTGCAGTTCTGAGAAGGGTGATTTGACTTCCCCTACTAATATAATTTTTTGTCAGTTTCTCCCTGTAACTCCCTTAACTTCTCCTCTAAGAATTTGGATGCTATACCACTTTGTGCACATATGTTTAGCAATTATATTACTCCATTTATTACAGTACCTGTTAGCAGGATGTAGTTTCCTTCTTTATCTCTTTTAATTAGATCTATTTTTGCTTTTGTTTTGTCTGAGATCAGAATAGCTACCCATACTTTTTGTTAACTGAATTTGTAGTATACTATATTCTACTCCATCCTTTTACCTTACTCTATGTTTATCTTTCTCCTTCAAATGTGTTTCTTGTAAATAACATATTGTAGGATTCTAGATTTTAATTCACTTTGCTACCGGCTTCTGATTTATAGGAGCATTCATCCCATTCATATTCCCACTTATGATTACTAACTCTGTATTTCCCAATATCCTTCTTATACCCCATTTATACTTTTCTCTATGCTTTCATCCTGTCCCTCCTAATCAATGTTTTGCTTCTGACTACTGCCTCCCTCAATTGGACCTCCCTTCTCTCAGCCCCACTCCCTTGTCTTTCCCCTTCTCCTCCTACTTCCTTATAAGTTAAGATAAATTTCTACATCCAATTGACTGTGTATGTTATTCCCGCTTTGAGTTAAATCCAATGAGACTAAGCTTCAAACAATGCTTAACCCCTCCCTTCTTTCCTTTTACTGTAATAGGTCTTTTATGCCTCTTCATGTGGTGTCTGTGATGCAGTTTACCTTGTTTTGCTTCTTCTTTCCTCGTGTGTCAGTACCATCTTTTTTTTTTACTAGAAAACTTTATTGTAGGTTGAGTGAGATATCTGTACACAATTTAGATGATTTCAATTTTGTTGGCAACATCTAAAGCATCATAGTCTGGAGCACGTTGGAAATAGGTCTTCTTCTCTCCATCAGGCCAGGTCAGTGTGTTGACCTTGGCCACATCGATGTGAAACAGCTACTTTACCACCTGCTTGATCTGATGCTCGTTGGCCTTGACATCCACAATGAAGACTAGGGTGTTTTTGTCCTCAGTCTTCTTCATGCCAAACTCAGTAGTTAAGGGCATAGTGAACAAGCTTGTTTCTCTGAAGGGCACTTTTCCAGTGGTATTTGGGCAAAGAAGAAACTAAATTATCACTTTTTGCAGATGATATGATCATTTACTTAGAGAATCCAAGGGAGTCAAGTAAAAAAAAAAACTACTTGAAATAATAAACAACTTTAGCAAAGTTGCAGGATATGATATAAACCTGCAGAAATCCTCAGTATTCCTATACATTACTAACAAAGCCCAACAGCAAGATATAGAAAGAGAAATTCCATTCAATGTTACTGTAGACACTATAAAATATTTGGGAGTCTATCTGCCAAGACAAACCCAGGGCATATATGAACATACTTATGAAACACTTTTCATGTGAATAAACTCAGACCTAAATAAATGGAAAAAAATATCAGTTGCTCATGGTTATGCCAAGCTAATATAATAAAAATGACAATTTTACCTAAATTAATTTATCTATTCAGTGCCATACCAAACAAAATACATTTTTTTATAGAGCTGGGTAAAATAATAACAAAATTCATCTGGAAGAACAAGAGGTCTAGAATATCTAGGGTATTACTGAAAAGAAATGCTAGGGAAAGTGACCTAGCCATACCAGATATTAAACTGTACTATAAAGCAGCAGTCATCAAAACTACCTATTGCTGGCTAAGAAACAGAGTTGTGGATCAGTGGAATAGGATAAGTACACAAGATGGAGAAGTCAACGCCTATAGGAATCTACTCTTTGATAAACCAAAAGAATCTAGCTTCTGGGCAAAGAATTCACTCTTTCACAAAAACTGCTGGGAAAATTGGAAAATGATAGGGCAGAAACTGTGCATTGACCAATATCTTACGCCATATACCAAAAAAAGGCAAAATGGGTTCATGATTTAAGAATGAAGTCTGACACTATAAGCAATTTGAGAGAGCAAGGAATAGTTTACTTATCAGATTTATGGAAAATAAAAGGATTCATGACACAATGAGAGGTAGAGAGCCTTACAAAATGCAAAATAGATAATTTTGATTATGTTAAATTGAAATGTTTTTGTATAAAAAAGCTAATTCAACAAAAATTAGGAGGGAATCAGAAAATTGGGAGAAAATCTTTACAACCAGTGTCTCTGATAAAGACCTTATTTCTAAAATATACAGGGATATGGGCCAAATTTGTAGGAATACAAGTCATTCCCCAATTGTGAAATGGTCAAAGGATATAAACAGGCAGTTTTCAGAGGAAGAGATTAAAGATATGTATAGGCATATGAAAAAGTGCTCTAAATCACTAGTGATTAGAGAAATGAAAATCAAAACAACTCTTAGGTACCACATCTCCCCTGTCAGAGTGGCCAAAATGATAAAACAGGAAAATGATAAATGCTGGAGAGGATGTGGGAAAATTGGAACATTGTGACATTGCTGGTGGTGCAGAACTCCATTCTGCAGAGTAATTTGGAACTATGCCCAAAGGGCTATAAAAATGTTCATACTTTTTGACCCAGCAATACCACTTCTAGGGTTGTATCCCAAAGAAATCACACAAGTGGGAAAAGGACCCATATGTACAAAAATATTTATAGTGGCTCCTTTTGTAGTAGCTAAGAATTGGAAATCAAGGGGATGTCCATCAATTGGGTGATGGCTGAATAATCTGTGGTATATGAAGGTAATGGAATACTATTGTGCTATAAGAAATAGGGATGATACGGACTTCATAACAAACTGGAAAAACCTACATGACATAATGCTGAGTGAGCAGAGCAGAATCAGGAGAACATTATACATAAGCACAGATATATGGATTCTGTGAGGACTAACCCTGATAGACTTTGCTCTTCTCGGCAACACAAGGTGCACAGACAACTCTAAAGGACTCATGATAGAGAATGTTATCTACATCCAGAGAAAGAACTGTGGAGTCTGATTGCAGATTGAGGCATATTTTATGCTTGCTTTTTTTTTTCTCTTTTGTTTTTGTTTTTGTGTTTGTGTTTTTGTTTTGTTGTTGTTGCTCTGGTTTCTCTTTTTCATGATTCATTCCATTTGTCATAATTCTGCTTCACAACTTGAATAGTGTGTAAAAAAGTTCAATGTGAAGTTATATGTAGAAGATATATTGGATTCCATGCCATCTTGGGGAGATGGGTGTAGGGGGGAAGAAAATCTGGAACTCAAAATTACGTAGAACCGAGTGTTGTAAACTAAAAATAAAAAATCTTGAAAATAAAAATAAAAAAATTCCAAAAAAATGATGAAGGATGTAGTTTCAAAAGACCTTGGAAGACTTACATGAACTGATGATAAGTGAAAGGATCAAGGAAAAAATGAGAATATATATATATTATATATATGTGTGTATATATATATATATAATACCAAGAATATTGAAAAGATAATGCATTTTGAATGATTAATAACTCTGAAGTAATCACCGTAGGTCCAAAAATCCCATGATAAAATATTCAGTCCACCTCAAGATAGAAAAAAAAAAATAATTCTGATTGCAAATGCAAGTATATTTTTTCTATTACTTGTTCTGCTTTTTCCCTAGAATTTTAGTAATGTATTTTTTGTACAACTTCATATTTGGAATGGAATTTGTATTTTTTGCCCTCACAATTGGTGGAAGATGGTTGGAGTGAGAGGGTGAATCTGGAACTGGAAGTAAAACAAAATTTAACGTAAAAACATACAATGGTAAAAGATTTTTGTGAAAGAATTTTTTATCCTTTTGTACTAATTTAAATATATAAAAGTGATTTATTATTTTATTTCTGCAAAAAGTTTGCATATAGATGTTTTTATGGCTTTATAATTTCATCTACCTAATTGCTAGCTATGAGTTTTCTCCATATCTAAAAATATAAAAGTTTTAATCTTTATTTTCCTTTTGCAAAATATTATGATTATTGAAATGTATATCATTTATATATTTCATATTTATTGTGATATGTTATCTCCAAAACCCTTTTTTCTTCAAACTGTTAGATAATTTTAAGAAGGTTTATTTTTTTAAATTGATTAATGATGTCCTCATCAAATTATTTACATTCTTCATCTTTTAATCATATTATCATCTTTCTGGACCATCACAATGCTATAATGAGTTGGTCAGAGCCAGAATTTTTATCTCTATTTAATAGAAGAAAAAATTGAGTTCCAGACAACGAAGGGAATTGCCCAAAATCATATAGCCAGTAAAAGGCACAACGAGAACGTGATGCTCGGTATTCTGACTCGCAAATGTGCCAACTTTCCATCATAGCACAGAATCTCCCATTTCCCCTCTTTGTGTCTCATTTTATTCTTAGTAGGTAAAAGAATTTGGACAGAAATTTCACTTCTATATTAAAATATGATTGTAGACATTAAGATAAAAACAGGAACTCTTGGTGAGGCAGCATCACACCCTGCCTCTGGTCCTGCTTCTAGAAGAGCCTACACAAACATCATCTGTCTAAAGGGTCAATGCTTGTGAAAATCATGTAAGACATTCTCACCCATTTCCACCCATAGGGCTGTCAGTAAAGCTTATCTAAGGCATTAAGATTCCTGAGGGAGATATAGGAGACAAAATGACAAAATGTGCTAGACAGGCCAATACATCAGCACCACCACTTGGACCATCATCTCTCCTCAGCCTATGACAAGGAAAGGCAACAACCAATACCTGAGACCCTTTAAATAGCAATACTCTCATCCTAATATTCATAGTCATCATCTTAGAAAACAATCCCTCTGAACTGCAATTTAGAAAGTGCTCATAGAGATTTTATAAGGATATCTATTGAATATTCAGAGAAGAATACTTCTGTCATTGAAGTCTTCAACATAATTAAATAGTTGAACATAAGGAACTGATAGGATTATCAGTGGAAATAATATTTAAAAAGAAGAATTGTCATCTGCTATTGACACTATACCCAAAAGATCATACCTTTTCATCTCATTTGCAGGTAAGACCTTCTATATGTATTGTCTTTTCTTCTTAGAATGTCAGCTCCACTTTTGGTGGAGTTGTGAACTGATCCAATCATTCTGGAGAAATTAGGAACTATGCAGGGGAATAGTACCAGTATCTACAAAACTATATATAACAGTTCTTTTTCCGGTGACAAAGAATTGTAAATTGAGGGCATGTCCTTCAATTGGGGAACGATTGAAAAAGTTGTGGTATATGAATGTAATGGAATATTTTTGTGCTATAAGAAATGACAGGCAGACAGATTTCAGAAAACCCTAGAAACACTTGAACAGATACAAAGTGAAGTGAGCAAAGCCAGGAGAATATTGTAAACAGTAAAAGCAACATTGAAGGATGATCAACTATGAATGACTTGGCTCTTCCCAGCAATACAATGATCCAAGACAATTCCAAAGGTCTCATGAAGAAAATTGTTATCTACATCCAGAGAAAGAACTGATGACATCAGAATACAGATCAAAGCATGCTGCTTTCATTTTTTTCATTTTTTTGGTTTGACTGGTATGTAAATGTTTTACATGATTGCACATATATAATCTATATAAATAACTTATTGTCTCATGAAGGGGGGGTGAGGGAGAGAAGTAGAAAGTTTGGAATTCCCATTTTTGGGGCAAATTTATTACTTATTTTAAACTTAAATACAAAATGGTAAAGAGAAAAAAAGAATATTCCCATGTATGAAGCAGAATATAAGAGAGGATTCAATATAAAGAATACATTTTCATTTCAAGAAAATGTATATAATAAATATTATACATTGTTTTCAAAGCTACCCAGCTTTTCTTTGCTTCCTTGTAGATTTTCTTTTGGTCTCTTCTGTACACTTTTAACTTTATTTTTCCCTCTGTCCCATAGACCCTAAAGAAGTCTACAATTAGTGTGTGTGTGTGTGTGTGTGTGTGTCTCTGTGTGTGTGTATGTATGTGTAATGGCAAGCAAAGTGAGGCTTTCTGCTGTCTTTTGTTTTGGAGGCTTCTCAGCACTAAGGCAATCAAGGGCCTTTGACTGAGTCTTGCCTTTGTTTGTAGGAAGGGCTATACCTTTTGCTAATTAAGTCAGGAGAGGTTTGAAGCTCTCAGGCCCTGAAAAAGAGTATATATATACTCTGAGGTTACCATTTTGCTTTGGGGCTCAGTCACTGGAAGAGTGTTGCATGGAGACTCTGGATAGCCTTTAAGGAGCCACCCCCACCCCCAGCTTTGAAAACCCAGATGTTGGTGCTTCTCTCTCTCATAACTGTGTATGTATAGCTTTGCTCAGACAGTGAGAAGCCTGTCTGTTGATTTGTGTTATTTGCTCCATTTATGTTCTCTCTGTTTGTAATTTCTGTTTGTATTTGCACTGAAGTTCAGAGTGCTGACTTTCCCCCTTGAACTGAGTGAATGTTTAATGTATGTTTAATCAAAGTGAGATTGCAAACCCCTTAAAGTTGTTTGCCTTAGAAAAGCAGATGAAAGAACATGTGCTAGCAGCCCTCCTGTGCACTGGTGTTATTGGCCTCACACAGCCACAGTAGCTGCAAGTAAAATTGTTCTTACAGTATGTGCATATTTCACTTTTTAACCCATTCTCAATGAGCATAATGTGCCAGCACTACCTGACCCCCCACTTACTTCTTTTGTATCAGTTCTTACTTTCATGCTTCATTTGTATGAGATAATTATGCCTTTTATCTCTCCCTACACGGTTTTATTTTACATTTTTTGGAATCATCCCATCATGCACAGGTCAGTCCGAGCCTTTCTTTTAAACTACCTAAATAATGATGACAGTTATAAGAGTGCTGATAACATTTTCACATATAAGAAGTAAACAATTTGACATTATTGAGTCCTTTGCAGTTAGTCTTTAATGTTTACCTTATATTTATCCAAAACTTTTATGTAAAATTTTCCCCCAAGTTTGCCTGTTTTTATCACAAAACTGAAAGTCTTTCAGTTTGTTAAATGTCCTTTTTTCATTCAGGATTATACTTAACTTTGCTGGCTAAGTTATCATTGGTTTGTAACCCCAGCTCATTTGCTCTACAGAACACGGTTTTCTAGGATCCTATAGTCCTTCAGCATAGTAGCTGCTAGGTCTTGGGTAATCTTTATTGTAGCTCCACAATATTTAAATTATTATTTTTTTATTTTCTTGTTGCTTCTAATATTTACTCCTTAGCCTGGGAGCTTTGAAATTTGGCTACACTATTCCCATAAATATTCTTTCTGGGATCTTTTCAGGTGATGAGCATGGATTTTTATCTGTATTTAATAGAAGAAAAATTGAGGTCTAAAGAATGAAGGGAATTGCCCAAAATCACATAGCCAGCAAAAGGCACAATATGAACCCAGTTCTTTCCTATCTTCATAATAATTATCTATGGTTGGGATTTTTCTCCTTTGCTCACTCATTTGTATTTCTCTTTCATTTTATTTTGTTTTTAGCAGCTATTAATATAATCACATTTTATTCTCTACCCCTAAGCCACAGCTAGGTTTGCAGTCATGCTGTCTCAGGAATGTTCTTGCTCCCTGCAGTCTCTCTGGTGTCTGTATACTACAGCTGTTGTCTCTGCCCTAGAGCTGAAGTCAAGAACTCTACTCTCCTGTGATTGCTCACAGATAGCAAGGTCCCCACCCTTTTGCTACTGCACTTACCAGGCATGTGCATTCATTCTGCAATGAAGCCACAGTCCAGGACACATCTTTTCATCACAGCTGTGCTTGGCATCCGTTGACAGTGGAAGGTCCTTCAGTCTTCTACTCAAGCCTTCCAACTCCCACACTCTCCAAGAAAGTGGATGTTCCTGAGGCTCTGCTTCCCAACCCAACTGCCCCCAGGGCTTGTTGTTTGTAGATTCCTCAGAATTGGTCTGGAGGTGTTTGCACTTCACTCAAGTCTGAACTTCTCTCCCTGGAGGTGCGATATTTCCTGGGGTCTTCTCTTACGAGAACACTGCTTTACCCAGACTTTTGGTTATTCCTCCTGTTCTACTTTTCCTTGTTCCAATCTATGAGCTTCAGAGTGAAGTGGGTTTAACAGTTTTTTGTGGAGGAAATTTGGAGAGCCAAAAGTTTTCTGAAAAACTCTGCCATTTTCCCAGTATGCTCTTGGAAAGGAAAATTTTTAAATGAGTGTTAAAATTTGTCTTTACATGTAATTAGAAAAATAAAATAAAATTCTATTTAAAAAAAAAAAAAGAATGTCAGCTCCTTGAAAAAAGGGAATATTTTACATTTCTGTTTGTATCTCCAGGACTTTTCAGAGTGCTTTGCCCATTGTAAGTGTTTAATGAATGCTTTATTTATTCATTTTTCTTTAACATTTCTTTCTGTTGTCACATTACCACTCTACTGGAGATCGTGCAGTTATTATTTCAGCCACATCAATTTTTCTGTGTTGGTGAAAAAGTGCCATACCATAAACTAATTTCTGGAGAGATGAAACTTCACACCCTTGACTTCAACCTTTCATCAAAAATCAATACCTGGTGCTATGAGGATGACATTAAAGTATTTGGAATGGATTCTGTAATTTTTAATCAAAAGTTTCTCCATTGTGCATATTATACAGGTCTTTAATAAAGCACATTAACTGTTGCTTCTATGTAAATGAGAGGGTGGATTGTGCTTTAAAAGAGCTGGATGAAACCCTATCATTTAGTAAACTATGCCCTCAACTATTTTTACCTGTAGAGATGCTTGCCCTGCCAATTGCAGTCTCTTTATTTATTGTCCTTTCTTATGGGACACACTGCTAAAAAGCATCTTCAGATTGCCAGAAATGCTAAACTTGAATATGCTTAAGTTCTTCAGGAAGAGAGAAATAAATAAATACACACACACATATACATATATACATATGTATGTGTATTTATATATATGTGTGTGTGTGTGTGTGTGTGTGTGTGTGTGTGTGTGTATAGTTAATTTGATAACAGAACTTGCAGAACTTCACGCATTAAACCTCTGGAATAAAGTTTAAAGATGATGTCAAGGAAATATACAAAAGTAGTAACTTTAGAGGTCAAAGAAATAGAGCCTGTAGTGTTGGACTAATTCTATTTTAAAAGGGAAGTCTCCACTCTAGTCCCAATCAATATATTCTAATGAGATTAACTAGAGATCTCCTACCCAACAATATGATGTAATGGAGTTAGCTACTATGAAGCACCTTACTGGAACAGATGTAATTTTGGGCAAATTCTTTTAAAAACATTGTCTCCAAACCCCAAGTTGTCTGACAACCTTTTCCATTTAATGTCCAAAATGAAGAAAGTGAATGAGCAGCCTCACTTGATAGGCAGCTTTTATTGTTTGAGCCGTGTAAAACTCAGTATGTGCTGTGCTAGCCACTTGGCAACTGCCCATCAGCTGATAATGATTAAATATTTTATGTTCTAAATATTTTATGTTCTTTATTTGTTAATTCCAGTCAAGTGGACCTAGCATGGAGGAATTATTCTCCAGGAGGATTTTAGGATATCTAAACTGAAGAATTGTCCCAAAGTGGTATTACTTACTTTCCAGTTTGGGCTATGCTGCATTTGTGCTGTTGTTCAGGAGTTTCAGTTCTGACTCTTCATGATCCCATTTGATGTTTTCTTGGCAAAGATACTTCAGTGGGTTGCCTTTTCCTTCTCCAGCTCATTTGAGAGATGAGGAAACTGAGACAAACAGCGTTAAGTGATTTGCCCAGAATCACACAGGTAGCAAGTGTCTGAAGCTGGATTTAAACTCAGGTCTTCCTGATTCCAGGCCCAGCGATCTATCCAGTGCATCATCTAGCTGCCCCAACACGAAAGGAGAAGATCGAAAACAATATATGGACTATGCTTCATAGACTCATGGTTAAGGCAACCGGCTCTAGACCTAGAGAGCGAGGATTGTAAATTTCTCCTTGATGGCTCGTACCTTCTTTTATAAATGCAGCATAGTGAATCGTCATGGGCACAGATGACTTAGAATGAATATAAATAGCAATAGTTTTTCTTCTGGCCAGAAACTTGAAGGGTTTTTACTACCTCCCAGAACAGTATTGTTGTGTTGGAAAATTAGGCCACATTTTGTCTCAGTTCTTACCTAGCTTTCAGTCATTGAATGGGCATTACCTCAGACAAACGAAGACTAGGGAAAGACCTTAATCCAGAAAGGTCATCTCCAGTCATCTTGATTTTTGTCTTGCCAGGGGACTTCAATGACCCCAGAGAAAACAGTAAGGCTGATGACTTTGCACAGCTCTGTCTCATTTAAATCCAATTCACACACAAGTCAAGATATTATTTTCATGATGTCATTGGTTCTCTTTGAGAACAAAGGACCAAAAAAAAAAAAACAACCCAGCATCAGGATCAACAACAACAACAAGCCCCAGCTGCCTAAATACTTATGCAACATCAGAAAAGTCACTCCACTCTTTAGTGAACTTGGGCAACTCTTTAACACTAACTCACTGAAGAGTTATCAATGTACATTATGGTGAAAAAAAAAAGATGAGGAAACTAAAGGACTTATCCACAGCCACTCATTAATAAAGATTAGAGATGAGATTCAAAATCAGTTCCCTCTTGACACCAAATCTCTCACATTTTCTACTGCACCATTCTGCTATGCCTCAAATATTAGATGCATCTTGAGGCTCACCTTATTGATATCATAGAAACTGTTTTTTTCCAGGAAAACATAACAGAAAAAAATCAAAATTTTCTCCTTTATGTCTCTATCCAGAAATGACCTCAAATCACTGATTTTAATTCTTTGTAGGGAAAACAAATGATATAAAAATCTATATGACATTTCCCAAAACACCATATTCAACATGCCTATTCTACAATATGAAATCAAGATAGAATTGATAAAGCTTAGAGGGCAACATTAGCATAACCTTCTTCTGATACCTGAAAGATGAGCATTCTTAGTTTTGTAAAAGTCTGTGTCATTTCAGTCAAAGGAGAAGCATGTGTCTGAAGTATGTGATCATTCCCCTTTCATTGCTTATATGTATAAATGAAAGAGGAAAGGGGATGCATTTCTCTGACTAAAGACATAACAAGAAAAAGTTGCAAACAATTCAGTCTTGATGAATGAGAATGTTTTATTTTAACCCACTGTCAATAATATAGTATCATGATCATAGATTTAGAGCTATTTCCCTGTACCCCATGTCTTTGTTGTTTGTTGCAAATTATCCTATTGCTACCTAGCATCACAAAGTCTCACAGTTTGAAGCATCTTCAGATACCACCTTATCCTATTCATACCTACAATTTCTCTTCCTCTTAAATTCCCTCAGTTATTTGAAGACTATTATTTTTTTCCTTTCATCCTCTGCCCAAACTAATTATATTTATAATTATCAATTGATTTTAACATGACCAATTCTCCAGTCATTCGAAATCTTCATTTTCTAATTTTAGGTCTTTGTTTTGTCAATATACTTAATGAAATGTGGCATCCTGTCCTGAAGTCCTGAACTCTATCCACAATAACACACTACCATAGGAGAAACTAAGTTTGAATATTGCCTCAGTCATACAATTTTGTGTCACCATGGACAATTAAATACTTCTCTGGATCCACGTTAACTCATCTGTAAAATGAAAGGGTCATACTTTCTTATCCCAAAATATTCCCCTGGAAATCTATAATTTTTCTTCTCCTGTAGTCTTTGTTCTTTCAGGTTTGATGAAGAGATGATTCTAAAACAAGGTTTTTAATTTAATCACAACGCTCCTCTCTGTGTTCCTCCTTCTGAACTACCTATAGTCTCAATGATTAGCTATCATTTTCACAGTTCCTTTTGAATGTCCAACCCTTAACATTTACCTTAATCAGTGAAGATCAGAGGCATTTTAACTGACATAGTAGATAAAAGACTCTGAAGTCAGTCCTGAATATAGTTACATCTCCAGAAATTTATTCTAGTGTTTATATAAAGCATTCTGATTTTGAATCTGCATGTGTGACAGAGAATTCATTTATATTTATGTGTACTTCTTTTAAAAAAAATAGAAGTGTCATTGATCTCATTTGACTTCAAACCTCAAGAGTTATGTTCTCAAGGTTGAGTAAGGCAAGTATTATCTCCTTTTTATACTTCAGGGGAATAGAAAAGTGAAGTTATATGATTTAGGGAATGTCACATAGCATCATTATCTCAACTAGAACTGAAATGATGCCCTGTAGAAAATAGAATCCTATGATCTCAGAAGTAGAAAGGAACTTCTTAAATCATCTACCACAATGGTGACCTAAAATTTCTTTTCCAAAATGTCTCTCAAGTGATTAATCAATTCTCTGCTTGATGAGAAAAAGAACCACTCAAAGGCAAAATAAATTAATAATCAGTCACTTAGGCAACAAACATTTATTAAGAGCCTTCTCTGTACCTGGCATTGCACTAAGTGCTGAAGATACAAATATGGAAAAGAAAGACAGTCAAAGGAATATATAATCTAATGGTGGAAAACAGCACCCTCAAGAAGCATCAGTTATAGATTAAGCCTAGAAGGAATCTTAGAGGTCAAGCCTGATTCCCTCATTTTATAAATAAGGAAAATAAGGCTCAGAGAAATGAAGTGATTTGCTCGCAGATAGATAGTGTCTAACATAAGTTTTCTGGAAGCTATATGGTTAAATTACCTTTGGTTACCTGGTTGGTTCTTGTCCTTTATTATTGAATTTGACTAAAATGACATCACTATGTTGGGGTCAAGGTACAGTGTGTCCGATTGTGGCTAAGCAGGACAATACTACATTGGGGAGGCTCTAGGACAGTTCTGCACAAATAGTCCAATTAATCTTTGGAGTGAAGGTGGCCCTAAATTTGAGTATCTCACATTTCTCTTGAGCTACTGAAATTCTGCTTTGCCCATAGAGTACAGCATCTTCTTTGATGAGGGCATGCCATGCTGGACAGCCCTATGCCAGTGTCTCCCATGTCTCATAAGCAATTCCAAAGTTCTCCAGAGGGACCTTGAGAGTTTGGGGTTTGAAATTGTCCAACCTACAATAAAAGAGACTAAGGTAAAGCTCTGTGTCAATGGCACTTTATTATAAGGTCCTTGGTCCCCTCTCATGAAGTGGACCTCAGATTTGCCTCAAGATCTGAGATGTTCCTGTCTTCCAGGAAATTATATTTATAGAGTTTGATACCTAGACATTCTAGAGCAGTTATACAAAATACAAAGTAATTCCATTGGTTGACATATGACACATAAGCTAAAATAAGCCAAAAGAATATTCCAGCAGGGTCATGGTTTGGGTGAATCAAGGACTATCTCCCCTGTCTAGGAGATCATAAGATGGTCACTTGTTCATCTTGGGCAATTTTCTGTATAATAGAGTCACTTCTGCTACATTTGGCTTGATCACTATGGAAAGGAAAAGCAAGGGTGGAGTGCCTCTAGTTCTTCCTAAGATTAAACAGGTGAACCTACAATCTGCAACTCACAGCTCTGGGGCCCAATATACAGACTTTATAATGACTACACCTATAGAATCTTATCAAATTGGTTGATACTGATTGGAAGAGAGTAGGAGTCCAAATGAATTATCTCTCACAGGAGTCTCTTTGTATTTCTTCTTCTGACCTCCGTATGAGTGTCTGCCTTGTGTGAGTTCTTGGCAAAAGAATCTTTCAGGCAAATAAATGTATTTTTGGCTAGCCCATCAGAGTTGCAATCTCTGCAGTAGCTCCACAGTACAACTTGAGAAAGAACTTCATTGTTTGATACCTTATCTTATCAGATGATCTTTAGAATCTTCCTAAGCCAATTCAAATGGATGTGACTCTGGTAGGTGTTGGTAAACTGTTCAAGTTTCATACAACAATGAGTTCAGAATACGGCTCTTCTCAACCTTCAGTTTTTTAGGCAGTCTAATATCTCTCCTCCCACATTTTCCTTCCAAGACTCAAACACTGGGCAGGCTCTGGCAATATGTGCATCAACCTCATCATCAATTTGCACATCCTTGGATTGTATGTTGCCAAAGTAAGTGAATTCAACCACGGTATGCAAAATTTATCCCTTTGCTGTAACTGTTCCATGTTTGGATGGTGTGGTGCTGGCTAGTGAAGAACTCTGGTTTTCTTGGTGTTGTTAGGCTAAAACTAGCACAGGCAGTAAAGAACCAATCTATAATTTGTTGTCTCTGCCTCAGAGACTGCCTTGAGGATACAATCATCCATGAACAAAACATCACACACATGCCAACTGTCCCTCTACTTTAGTCTTGACATAGCTTTTTCAAGTTAAATAATTGAATTCCAGTTCACTAGTTGACCTTGATGGCATTTTTGTCCTCTTTGAAGACATCTGACAACATCACAGAAAATACCATACCAAAAAGCATGGGAAGAAGCATGCAGCTCTGTTTTACTCCATTGTTGAATGTTAAAGCACTAGAATATTGTCCATTATCCAGGACCTAGTCAAGCATGCCATCATGAAACTCACATACAGTACTGATGATCTTCTCCAGGCAAACACACTTTACCATAATTTTCCGCAAGCCCTTATGACTTACAATATCATAGCCCTTAGTTAAATCAATAAACTTTGTATGCAGACCTCTATTCTGTTCCAGGCAATTTTCCTGAAGTTGTCGGGCATCGAACACCATATTGACTCTTCCTTGGCCCTTTCTGAAGCAACACTGGCTCTCAGGTAGATGATCATCTTCCAGGTGAAGGATTAGGCTATTAAGGAAGATTCTGGCAGGAATCTGGCTGGCAATGACTAAAAAAGAGATCTCCCTGGTGTTTGTCAAAGGACAACCTATTTTCCTTTCCTTTATAAAATGGACATCCTTGAAATCCTGGAGAATGAGCTCCTCTTATTGTAAAACCCCAGAAAATTTTTATCACCTTTGTATGAGCAGCCTAGTAAATCTCAGCTGGAATATAGTCAGCACCAGACACTTTGCCACATGAGAGGAACTTAATGTCATTCAAAACATCTTTTGCAGTTGGAAGTTTGTCTAGAGAGGGATTGACTTAAATCTGAAGTATATAATCAAAAGCTTCCATATTGATTGACCAGTGTCTATTGCTAACACTATGGACATGTTCAGTCCATCTCTCCAGGATCATGTCCTTGTAACTAATCAATATGTTTAGTAGCTGAGATGCACTATAGGTCTTTGGCCCGTAAATAGCCTTCCTGACACCGTAAGAGCCCTTTGGATTGTTACTATCAGCACAAAACTGAATTTCATCTGCCTTCTTACTGAGCCGAGCATCCTACATTTCTCTACGCTTCACTTGAACATTATCTTTGATGAATTAGGTGTTGCTTTCTTAGAGATGGATGAACTATTCTGCTGATAAACCCTACGGCATTCTCAATTTTCATTTATCAGCTTATGAATTTCCCATCATTTTCATCAAACCAATGTTGATATTTGCAACATTCTGCCCCAGATGAATAAATGCAGTGCTGTACAATGAGTCTGTGAAAGCTGTCCACTCCTTTTCTGCTCCACTGTCACCAAGCATGTGTTAGCTCAGTTTTCCCTCCAAGTTAGCAATGAATTGTTTACACCTAGAGAAGAACTGTAACATGTTGACACTAAGTCTTCTGTTAGTTGTCTTACTTTTCTTGCTTTCTTACCTTGGGGCTGCCACTTTTGATAAATTTAAATATTTATCTCAGAGAGGATGTCTCCTGATTGGTACTGTACTTTTTGTGCCACACATCACCTTTGTTACTCACATCCTATCTCTTCTCCTTACAATGACATAAATTATTAAATGCCAATGTTTGCTGCTAGAATTCATCCACAAAGGTTTACTGTGTTTAGGTAAATGGAAGAAAGTATTGGTGATGAGTCATTCATAAAAAAACACAATTCTTCAGTAGTAAGTGACCATTGCTCTTGCTGTTTCAAACTCCATTTCTCTCAAGGACATATTGACCTACCTGGTAGTCTATGCCTAATCTTACATACAAGTAATCCAAAATTAAAAGCTTTTCTTTTGGTACATTGATGCTGAAGGTCTTCAAGTCTTCATATTTTTTTTTTCTTTACATCAGGATTTGTCATATTGGAAGCATATGCATGGATACAAAGAGAAATCACATTGTTAGAAGTCTGGCATTCACTTCTTTTCTGAAACATAGAAGCTTTTTGACTGGATTAGTTTTGATTGCAAAATGTCACCTTCATAGTGTCACTATCACTGTAGTCATTACAGAAAAAAAACAAACAAAAATGTATCCACCCCTTAATTTGTTAAGCTGGACTTCATTTACTATCCTTGTTTCACTCAGGGCTGCTATTCAGATGTAATACCTGCTGAGTGTTCTCACCAAAATAATAATAATAAACAAACAAAAAACAGTTATTTGCTGTCTTTCAGGTCTACCTAATTTTGTGTAAGTAATAAGTGTTCACACATTCCATGCACTGATGGTGAGTGGAATCATTGTCACAAAAGTTTTTTTTACATTTTTTTTGTGCTTTTACCACAGGATAGGATCCCCACATTCTTTTTTTTTTTTAATTTATTTTTAATATGTTTAGTTTTCAGCATTGATTTTCACATGCGTTTGAATTACAGATTTTCTCCCCATTTCCACTCCCCCCACTCCAAGATGGCATACGCTCTGGTTGCCCTGTTCCCCAGTCTGCCCTCCCCC
>CM053625.1:294182638-294200690 GCA_028646595.1 Phalanger gymnotis
ATTTTTCAACGGGGCGTGGCTGCTTAAAGACTAAAGAGTTCTCTGTTCCTTGCTTGGGTGGATGTGCTGCCTTATCAGCTACACTCCTCCTTCCCCAAAAGCCCCTGCCGCAGACAGCTTAAATCCTCAGCAGGCTCTTCACTCCTGCTCTGATCAGCCACTTAATTCCTCCCACCAGGTGGGACTGGGGCCAGAAGCAACTGCAGCCTAGTTCTAAAGCTGCCCCACCTCTGCTGCCCCAGAGGCAAGTGGCCGGAACCGCAAACTCAGTCACACAGCTTTTCCCACTAACCTTCTCTGCTATCTTTGCTCTTTGTGGGTTGAGAGGTGTGGTACATGCCACAGCTCAGTATTTCGGGATGCCAGGGCACTTTCCGCTTGTCTCCTGGTCTGGTAGGTCCGCGTTTGGTCTGTTCGCGCCGTGCGTGCTGGGCTCCGCTCTCCTCGACTGGGGGCTGGGAGGTCCCTGTGGGACAGACCTTACCCAGAGACCATCCAGGCTGTCCTGGGGTGGGGCCCTGCTTCCCTCTGCCACTTTGTGGGTTCTGCAGCTCTAGAATTGGTTCAGAGCCATTTTTTTATAGGTTTTTGGAGGAACTTGGTGGGGAGCTCACGCCAGTCACTGCTTCCCAGCCACCATCTTGGCTCCACACCCCTTTGTCATTTCTTCGTTATTTGGTAATTTTGGAAAATAAAGCAATTTTGGAAAGCAAAATGATGTGTCTTCCTGAACTTTGGTGGAGAATTTGTTTTGGAGTACATTAATTTCATGAATGTATTCTTTTTAAAAATTTCCCTTTCTGTGGGAAATTTATGACACTCTGTGGCTGAAAAGTCATTGGACTTTGCATATTCTTTTGTTCAACAATAACCCAACCAGGAACATACTCCCCAAGAGGGAAAAGAAAGATAAAAACAACCCGCATGTGCAAAAATATCCATAACAGCATGTTTTTATTGAACAGAGTGGAAACTAAAGGATATATATCAACTGGGGAAATAATTGTATGTAAATACAATGGTACAGTATAAGAAATTGTCAGTGGTATGCTTTCAGAGAAGGGAGGTTCATAGGAAGTAATTCATATGGAAGCAAACAGAAGCAGGTGAACAATTTATAACATTGCTATAGCATCACGAAAAAAAAAAAATTTGAAAGATCTAAGAACTCTGATAACTCTAATGACCAAACATGATTTCAGAGGATTAATAGTGAGGCATATTACTCAATTCCCAAAAGAAAGATGATTAACAAAAAAAAAAAAAAACTAAAGATAACATTTTCAGACATCGCCAAATGTGTGTATTTGCTTTTCTTGACTATGTTTTTTACAAGGGAATTCTTTTTTTTAGTTTAATTTTTTGAGGGAGATAGACAAGGAAAAGCAAAAAATAAAATATTTAATACATACATAGAACAAAATAGAAGGAAGTCCAGAGAAAGACACAGCAGGATAAGATTGAAACAAATCTAACGAATTTATTATGTACTCTAAAAATGCCAGCTGTACATAAAGGACTGGGGTTTCATATACAATCCCTTTTTCCTGTTCTTTCTGTAGAATGGGGTGGGAGAGAGCTTCATATTGACTGGTGTCTGCCAAATTCAAAATAATAACAAAACAAAACCCTTTAAACAAAACATAACTATGTCTCTGAGATTGTTATGTTACAAGTTTAAAACATCTAAGTGAGTGTCTCTCCTAGGCACTCCTTTGAACTCAGTATTTATTGATGAAGGTAATGAAACAGATAAGAACCTGTTACTATACCCACTATCAAGATTCAAAATTTTTTAGCTTTAGTAGAATCTTTGAATATTTTGAATACTTATTTCAGCAAGTCAAGAATTAGAGTTTGTGACCCTCCTAAAACTCAAAATTTTTAAGATCTAAATAAACTTGTAGAAAGGGAATTTATTTAAAAAGTACTTTCATGAACTTAGTATACTCCAAACTAATTCTCCCCCAAAGTCCAGAAAGACACCTCCTTTCATTCCCAGTCAGTACTCTATAGGAAACAGGAGGAAGTTTGCAGAAACAACTCTGTGAGTCAATTTGTGTCCATGTAAATATGGTACATTTATGAATGCTGCATGATATTGGCAAAATGGAAATGGAATGTTAAGGATTATGTATCATGAATAGAGCTCTATGCCCAAACTTCGTAAAAATATTAACACTGCTAAAAATTAAGCTAAAATAAAGTCCAAGGCATTCAATTGAGAGAGACGTCTTCTGCCCTTTTTTTGGATAATATTGTAATTTATGTGGCCTCAGGCTCTATGCAGCAGTAGTCACCACCTTTTTCAGAGGAACAGGTATATTCACAAACCCATTTCTGACTATTCTTTTTGAACTTAATTTAATGAAAAAAAAAACACCAAAAAAAGAAATAGAATTGACACATCTCAGACCAGTGGCTGACAAGACAGTTACCTGCTGATCTAAATAGCTGGGCATATGGGGCATCCTATAGATGACTCAATTAAGCAAACAATTGTTAGTTGCTGACTATATGAATATCTTTGTAGTAGGTACTAGAGTTTAAAAAAAATGAAATGAGGGAGAAAAGTTGTTGTTCAGTTGTTTCAGTCATGTCCAGCTCTTTGTGACCCTGTTTTGGGCTTTCTCATCAAAGATGCTGGAGTGGTTTTTCATGCTTTTCTCTATCCCATTTTACAGATGAAGAAACTGAGGCAAACTGGGTTAAATGATGTGCCTATGGTCACATAGTAAATGAATTAGGCCAGATTTGAACTCAGGTTTTCCTGGCTCTAGGCTCAGAGTTCTATCCACTGTGCCACACTATTCAGAGAAGTACAAATATACAGATATTAAAGAAGTTACTAGTTACAAGTATCACTGATTCTCATTGCAAATAGAAAAGAGCTGGGCATGAAAAAAAAATTGATCTACTTTCTGATTTTCTTTTTTGCACAGTTTCTGGACTGGTAGATCTGGGCATAATCAGATGTCATCGATTTCTTAAACTAAGATTTCAGCAAGGATGAGAGACCAACTAATGTATCCTATATCCCCAGAAGCAATGATTAATAGAATAATGTTCACTTGGGAGAAATTCGCTAGCGTTTTCCCTCAGGGCTCTCTCTTTGGTTCTCTTATGTTGAACTTTTTATCAATGACTTGGATGAAGAAACAGCCATGAAAATCAGTTAGTACATTTTCAGATGAAACAAAATCCAGTGGGATAGCTAATACACTGGATGGCAGAATTGGAACTAGAAAGGACATCTTGGCAGGTTCACAATGTAAATCTTCCATTTGGATTAAAAAAATCAAATTTACAAATTCATAAAGTGATGGAGACGGGGAAGGAGAATTGTGTATTATGAAGTAGTGAATATAAAAAGTAGAGATTTAACTGAAAATATAGTAAATATGAGTCAACATGATGATACGGTAACTTTCAGAGCTCATGTAATCTCAAGTTTCATTAATAGAAGATACTGTTCAGTGTGCACTCTTTGCTGGTCAGATGAGGCAACTAAGTGCTACAGAAGAATTTAGGTGATGCAGTGGCAATAGCATTTGGAATAAGGTAGAACTGTCTTCCTATACTTCCTAGCTCTATAATATGGACAGTTCTCTTATCCTTTCCTCGTCTTCCTTTACTTATATATAAAATGGAGAAAATAATATCACCTACCTCACATTGTTGTTCAGTAGATCAAATGAGATAACATACAAAATTTTGTAAATCGTAAAATCCTATAAAATTACCATTACTCCATTACTATTGCTATTGCTACTGCTACACCTTCTGCTGCTGCTGCTGCTGCTACTACCACTACCACTACTACTACTACTATTGCTACTACTGCTACTGCTACTGCTATTGCTACTGTTAGTGCTACACCCTCAGCTGCTGCTACTATACCACTACTACGACTACTGCTACTATTGCTATTGATCTGAAATATTGTTTTCCTTTTCTAGGCACCATATTTTAGAAGAGATGTTAGCTTGCTAATATGTTATCTAAGGCAGGACAATTTGAACGGTGAGGTGAATAGAAACCATGTTATTCAATAATATGTTATAGTAACCACAGATACTTAAGCTGAAGGAGAGAAGACTTATGAAGGACCTAATAATTTGTCTTGAAATATCTGAAGGGCTGTTATTTGGAATAGGGTCTAAATTTGTTCTTCTTAGCCCTGGACTAGGTAAAGGTAGAATATGTAGAAATGAATATTTCTGCTCAACTTAAGACATATCCTCTTCTCTCCTTTTTATTCCTCCATTTATCTTTCTTCTTAACATGTATAATGTACCTAGAAAGGAATAAAGGTGGCTATGGGTGCCAAAGATACAATCAACTTCCAAAAGTTATCAAGAAACTTTTGATTATTAATCTATATTTAAAAATACCTCTTCCATTCTTAGTGTGCACCCTCAGGAAAGTAATCTCTTCACTTTTCAGTTCTCTTCCCACTTCTCCAACTATCTGACACATAAGGTAGTACATGTACTTGATTAGAGAAGATGGCATTCCCCAAGAGACAAGTTTTACCTTACAGTCAATAATTTATGGGTAGTTATGTTCCCTGACAGAGCAGTTCTGCAAATCCCTAATTTAATTAAAGATTAAACAGATATGGACTCTACTTTTAACCAAAAAGGACACTGGATTGTGACCCAGAATGGAGAGTGGTTCCAATAGAGTTTGCATCATGAAAACTCTTTATGTCCATGGTATTTAAACTCTGAATTTTTAAAATGTCAATTCTTTGTTAAATCACTATCATTTACCTAGACTAAAGAGTATTAAAACATCTGGGTCAAAATAGAAATAAGTTGGGGCAGCTAGGTGGTGCAGTGAGTAGAGCACCGGCCCTGGAGTCAGGAGGACCTGAGTTCAAATGTAGCCTCAGACACTTGACACATGTACTAGCTGTGTGGCCTTGGGCAAGTCACTTAACCCCAATTGCCCTACTGCCCCCCAAAAAATTAAAAAAAATAGAAATAAGTTTGGAGTTGTTCTTGATTTCTTGCCTGTTTTGTAAATTTAGTTGTTGTCATGGAGAATAGTGACAGTAGTAGGAACTTTCTAGATAAAATAATTTGTAAACAAATTGGTGTTCTAGAATACAATGTAGGTTCATGGAATTAACACTGGTTTTTGGTAGGTGGATGTTCAGATCAAGGTTCTGCTATTTACAGAATGTGTGTAACCTTGGGAAACCTAAGAACCATGCTAAATGTTGTGGAGACAAATATAAGAAATATAGGCATTGCTTTTTCTCAAGCATCTTGCTTTTTAATAGAAAGGAAATGAATAAATGGGAAGTTGAAAGAGTTGTAGAAGATACATATACAGGGAATGTTTAGGAAATGCTGAGTAATAATGAAGTGTAGGCTTGATTCTGTGCAAGATAAGGCTTACATTCACCCATTAGAGAACAGGTTGACTGTAGGGGTACATCCTAACTGTCTAGAAGAAATAGGAGGGAAAGAAATGGAATAATTATTTTAGAACTTACTATGTGTTATGCACTGTGCTAAATATTTAAAAAATATCTCACTTGAACTTCATACTAATCATATGATAAAGATCATGCTTTTATTCCCATTTTACTGTTGATGAAACTAAATGGAGTTTGTTTGTCAAGTATTAAACAGATCAGAAATGTCTGAAGATAGATTTATTTTCAGGCCTTCCTGGCTCATGGCCCAGTACTTTATCCATTATGTCACTTAGTTGCCTGAATAGGATGAAAATGATATAGGATGAATTCAGGTGAGATGGCTTGGAAACGGTGTCCAGCAAAATGGGATAGCTCTTTGGTTATCTCTGCAGCTTAGTACCAAACTATTCTAATCTAATACCTATATCTTGACTCTTTCTAGCTTTCTTTTGGACCTAAGTAAAACTTTTGGCTTCAAAGCTGATTCTACATTCATCACTGTTCTGCTGTCTTTGGCTCATTCATCTCTATGACATCTATTAGATTCTTAATCTCAGATTACTGTTATTGTGATTCTAACTTCTTCCTAAAGAGAAAATGCTGTCTGTAGCCCCTTTCCTTCTTCTTTCTAAACTCTTAGAATAGTGTACCTAAGAAGGAAAGCAGAGGGTGGGGAGCAAAAAATGGAGATAGAGCCATTTACTGTGGTTGATTAGTGTCCTGGGTTCGGAGTCAAGAAGATAAAGGTTCAACCCCTCCATTGGACACATATAAACTATATCATCCTAGGTGAATCATTGAGTATCTATGGACCAATTAACTAGGTGATACCGTGATAGAATTCTAGAACTAGAGTAAGGAAAAATTGGGTTTAAATACCACCTCAGACACTTACTAGCTGTGTAATCTTGGACAACTCACTTTACTTTTGTGTGCCTTGGATTCCCTGTTTGTCAAATGGTTTTAATCATAGTACTTATATTCCAGGGTTGTTGTGAAAATCAAATGAGATATTTAGAAAACACTTTGCCAATCTTAAAAGCTCTCTACGAAAGCTATTCACATTCATGCTGGTATTATTATTACTTCATTTTCCTCATCTGTAGTATTAAAATGCTGGACTCAATGGCCTTTCCATTGCCTTCCAGTTCTAAGTCTATGATTCTATAACCCAGTGGCATGGTAAGAATTAACTCTTCACTCAAGTTCTAAAAGATGATGAGTTAATGAAAAAGAATAATAATACACTAAATTCATACAATCTACAACAAGAAATCTATTACTCAATGCAGAATTTTATTCACTCTGACCCAGCTTCTGCCTGGAGTCAGAGGTGGGTATTTGAGAGAACAAGACATTGAAAACAATGTTTCAGTCCTCCCAAGGAAAAGAGTCACATATCAAAGAAGTGTTCAGTTCAAAGTAAAGTTTAATCTGGTAATGATGGGAATTCTAAACTCACTATAGAGAAAATACAAAAAAAAATGCTTAAAAATATGACATTGAAGTTACTCTTCAACAAAGACATTCGAGTGGTTGAGTTATATCTCCCTCTGTACACCCCATTTGGTACTGATTTTAGTGAACATACAAGTTCCTGAAATGTTTAAATTGTATTTTAGCCCACTGATGTGAAAAGTTACCCTTTCAAAATGGGTTGTGTTATAGTTTAGTATCAGGCAGTTTATATCAGAGGAGAACATTTAATATTGCTAGAAGCATTTTAAATGAGTGATGAAGGAAGTTTCAAGGAAATCAACATTAACTCAATGGACTCATTGCTGAGTGCTCAAGAACATTTCCTAGGGGTTTTTTTTTTACTGGCAAGAAATGGCCAAAGGGTTGTGTCACATTACTAAAGATAATGAGGATGAGGAAGATGGTGCTGCTAATAATCAAAAAAGGAAAGATTACTTATCAATGGCAGGGAACAATACAGAGCTGGTCCCAGAGAGGATCTAAATTCTAATTTCATCAGGTTGTTGAAATCCTATAAGAATCAGCAGAAGATATTGGAACTCCACTTACACAGTTCCTTTATAACTACCCAAATACTGCATTTTGGTTGAGCTGAATTATGTGTGACCACGTTCTTTGTTGTCTTATGTAAAAGTATAGTTGTATGGAAGAAAAAGAATTACAGCTTGGGAGAGGGCTCAGTTGTTAAGGGAAATAACTTCTGCACACGCAGTGGGCTGAGAGAGGAACAAGAACAATTTATTGGTCCCTGACTAATACTTTACTATCTGCAAAGAAGCTGCTGTATTCAGAGTTGGATGGTGAAGAAGGCAAAAGTTGTCACTTTGTATATCTAGGATTTTAAGGCTCAAGGCTTTTTTCTCCTTTCTTCTTTCCCACACTTTGTTAGCTTTGTTTCTGTTTAAGAATATCAATAAATTGGGTACTTCAGTAAATATATTTTAAAAATCTACCAGAAAGATATGCTCAAAAAATAGGTAGAGTGGAAGAAGGGAAGGGGAGAAATGGTGTCTCATTTCCCCTCTTAATAAGAGAATAAGTCACAAACAAGGAGGACAGCTTTGAAAAATTACACAATGAATTTGTTATATACTTTAATAAAACACAGGTTCTACATAATACATATTCACAGCTTCATGTATAATCTTTTTAGACTATTTTGTATGTAGAAATAATTGTTTTATCTGGTATTACATTCATAAAAAAGTGATAAAAGGAAAAAAATCAACTGACAAATTAAAAAAAAATGTATCATGAGCTCAATTTACTACAGTTAGTCTTCAATGGTGCCTGTGGTAGTGCTGTCCCTAGTTGAACAAGGAATTGCACAGCTGGCTACACTAAACAGGCTGGTTCTGCTTGATGTGACACAATTTAATAAAAGAATAAACAGATGAACCAAAAATACCTGAAAGTTAATGTTTGTCCTTAAATGTAATTTCTTTTGTGGCAACATATTTAATCCATGACCAATTCCTTACCCCCGCCCAGTAATATGATAAATATATGAGTCATGGACTGTTATTTTTTTTCCTTAAAACTGAAGTAATTGTGATCTGAAGTGTTTGGATGACCCAAAAGGCAATAGAGGGGAATATAGTTGACAAAAGTAAATTGCAACACTTTACAAATTAAGCACTCTGCTAAATTTTCAGGCTTTTTACACCTTACTCTCTGACAATGACTCTTCAATGCAGTGAAATGGGCCTTCTGGCTGATCCACAAACAGGACACTCTATCATTGCACTCCAGGCATTTTCTCTGCCTGTCCTCCATGCCTGGAATGCTCTCCTTTTTTCTCTTTAACTACTGACCCACCTGGCTTCAGTTAATTCCCAACAACTAAAAGCTCACTTTCTAAAGGAAGCCTGCCTAGCCCCTCTTAAGTCTTTAGAATTGGTCAAAATAGCTCCAAACAATATCTTTAATTTCCTTATCATTGATATTGTATGGCCTCTTTCTTTTTTAATGTTCATGTTTAGGTTTTCTTCTTTCTTTGGTCAAATTAATTAATTGATTTTTATTTTACTTTTTTCTTAAAATTTGGTCCTAGCTTTATTTATTTGTTCAATGGTTTTCTTACTTTCAATTTTATTAATCTCTTCTCTAATTTTAAGGATATCAAATTGGTTTTTAAGTGGGGATTTTTAATTTATTCTTTTTTCTATTTTTTTAGCTACATCCCTAATTGATCTGCTCTTTTTCTATTTTTATTGATATAAGTTTTAGGGATATAAATTTCCATCTTAGTACTGCTTTGTCCGCACCCCACATATTTCTTTATGTTGTTGCATTGCTGTCACCATATTTAATGAAGTTATTCATTGTTTCTGTGATTTGCTGTTTAATCCACTAATTCATTAGATTAGGTTATTTAGTTACCAATTAATGTTAATCTTTTTCCATGGTGCTTTATTGAATATAGTTTAGATGAATTTATATTTCTGCCTTTCTGCCTTTCTGCATTTGATTGTGAGGCTGTTATCCCATAATATAGGGAAGAATTTTGTCTACGTGGCAGGTGCCTGTGAGAAAAAAAAAAGACATATTTCTTTATATTCCAAGTCAGTTTTCTCCAGTTTATCATATCTAACTTTTCTAAAATTTTATTCACTTCCTTAACATGATTTTTTGTTTATTTATTATTAGATTTATCTAGTTCAGAGAGGGGCAAGTTGAGGTTCTTTGCTAGTATGGTTTTATTGTATATTTCTTCCTGTAACTTATTTTGCTTCATTAAATATTTGGATGCAATACTACTTAGTGCATATGGGTTTAGTATTAATAGT
Organism: Phalanger gymnotis; assembly: GCA_028646595.1. NCBI lineage: Eukaryota > Metazoa > Chordata > Mammalia > Diprotodontia > Phalangeridae > Phalanger > Phalanger gymnotis. Next base: position 294,192,338 of record CM053625.1, read on the forward strand.
GCTTCATTGTCTATGGTACCTTTTACCAAGATGTAGTTTCCCTGCTCATCTCTAATTGGACCTCTTTGTTTTTTTGTTTTGTCTGAGATCATGATTGCTACCCTTGTTTGCTTGGTTTTTCTTTTGTTTGATTTTTACTTTAGCTGAAGCATAATAGATTCTGCTGTAGTAATTTACATTTACTCTGGGTGTCTCTGTTTCAAGTATGTTTCTTGTAAAGAATATATTGTAAGATTATTTTATCCACTCACCTATGTGTTATCATTTTATGGGTGAATTCATCCCATTAATACTGAAATTATGATTACTAGCTGTGTATTTCTCTCTATCCTATTATTCTACCCCCCCCGTTTATCTCTCTGTCTCTCCCTCTCTTTGTCTCTGTCTCTGTTCCCTTTCTATGTCTGCCTCTCTGTGCATCTGTTTCTCTCTCTCTCTCTCTCTCTCTCTCTCTCTCTCTCTCTCTCTCTCTCTCTCTCCCCTTTCACGCTATTCTTTCCTTCTTACAAATGTTTTGATTTTGACCACTGTCTACCCCAATCTGCTCTCCTTTCCATCAGTCCCACACCACCCTTTCTCTTATCCACCTACCATCCTACTTCCCTTTGGATAAAATAGATTTCTATATGCAACTAAGTTTGTATATTATCTTCTTTTTGAGTCAGTTCCAATAAGAATATGTTTCAAGTGTTGCCTGCAGCTCTCCCATTTTCCCTCCACTGTTATAGGCCGTTTCATGTGAGATATTTTAACCATTCTACCCTGTCTTCCCTCTTTTCCTGGTGCAATCCTCTTTCTTACCCCTTAATTGTTTTAATATTATTCCTTCAGTCAACTTATTCCTACACCGTTCATCAATGTATGCTCCCTATAATTGCCCTAATACTGATGTTGTACTTAAGACTTACAGGTAGCATCTTACAATGTAGAAATGTAAACAGTTTAATGGCATTGAATATTTTGTTTGCTCTTTCCTTTTTACTTTTTTATGCTCCTCTTGTATTTTGTATTTGAAAGTAAATTTTTGTGTTCACCTCTGGTCTTTGCATTAAGAATTCTTGAAAGTCTTCTATTTCATTGAATATCTATTTTTTTTCTTCTGAAAGATTGTACTTCATTTCTCTGGGTAAAATATTTTTGGTTGAAATCCTAGCTCCTTTGCCTCCTGGAATATCATATTCCTAGCCTTCCAATCCTTTAATGTTGAAGCTGCTAAATTCTGTGTAATGTTGACTACAGATCCTTGATATTTGAATTGCCTGCTTGCAGTATTTTGTCCTTGACCTGGGAGTTTGGGAATTTGGCTGTAATATTTCTGGGAATTTTTATTTTGGAATCTCAGAATTCGATTGGTGAATTCTTTCAATTTCCCTTTTATGCTATTATTCTAGGATATCAAGGGCAGTTTATCTTGACCATTTCTTGAAAGGTGATTTCTATGCTCTTACTTTTTGATCATGGCTTTCATGTCATCTCATAATTCTTAAATTATCCCTCCTGAATCCCTTTTCCAGATTACTTTTTTTCCAGTGAGATATCTGATATTTTCTTCTATGTTTTCATTCCTTTAATTTTGTTTTTTTTTTATTGTTTCTTGATATGTCATGGAGTCATTAGCTCCCATTTACCCTGTTTTAGTTTTTAAGGAATTGTTTTCTTCAGGAGTTTCTATGCCTTCTTTTCCATCATTCCAATTTCACTGAGTTGTTTCTTTAGCGATTTTTTATGCTTACTTTTCCATTTGACCAATTTTACTTTTAAGGAGTTGTTTTCTCCAGTGAATATTTGTGCACCTTTTCTTTTTTTTGTACTTTTTATCAGGGTGTTAACTCTTTTCTCATGATTCTCTTGCATCACTTTCATGTCTTTTTCTAATTTTTTTTCTACCTCTCTCATTTAGTTATAAACCAAAGAAAACAACAACAATTTGTGCTCTCCCAGGAATTCTTTTTGGGATTGATGCCAGTTGACATTTTTCCTTGCAGTTTCATATGTAGCTGTTTTGACATTGTGATCTACTATGTGTTTTGATCTTCCTTGTCACCATAGTAACTTTAGATGGTCAGGTCTCTTTTTTTTCTCATTATCCAAGTTATATCACAACTTCTGACTTTATGTTAATCTTACACTCTATTCTCATGGTAGAGAAGGCTCTGTCCCAAGCTTCTAGCATTGGGACATGAGGCCTAACTGCTGGCTTCTTGGGGAATGGCTTGTTGCTGGCTTACTGAGTGTAGCCTGCTGCTGATTTGCCTGGATATAGTCTATGATGGATTACCATCTCCTTTTACCCCAGTGAGACAGACCTTTCTTGCCAACCTTCTAGGTTGTCTTTGGCTGGAACATTTTTTTCACCCTGTCCTTTTGTTGGTTTTACCAATTTTGAATACTTTTTGCGGTGTTATTTTATTGTTTGGAAGTAAATTCGGGAGAGTTCAGGCAAGTTCCTGCTTTACTTTGCCTTCTTGGATCCCAAGCATAAAGATACAATTGCCAAGGGGGGAAAAACAATAGAGGAAGGAATATTTTGAAAAGTATCAATTCATAACATAGTGATAAGCAGTGAAGAAAAAAAATATATAAACATGGCAAAACGATTAAGTCAGAAAGATCAGTAAGGTTAAAACTAGTTGTGGGAAAACAAGCAGATAGCAAATGAAAAAAATACATTCTTTTAAGATTACTAATTTAGAAAAAATAACTACTCTGTTAATGACCCTGGAGCCAAAACATCTTTACTCTTAAGATTTTATAGATTAGAGTTCCCTAATGTTAAGTGGCCTTCCTTGGGAGTGCTGACATACTCATACTGAAGTTGGATGATTACTTCAATAGGAATTAATACAGAGAATTTTTGCTTGGAATATTAGTTAGACTGAATGGCTCCTACTCTGAAATTCTGTAAATTTTTTACTCTTTGATTAAAGCATCAGTTCAATACTTTTAATGAATTCTTGGTACTGATGTCCAATAATCTTAATTCCATCATCAAACACATGCCCCCCTTTTTTTCATATCACAGTATTAACAGAAATCACAAGTAGGCTTCAGGCTTTGCCTCATGAACACTATTAGTAGAAACTCGTTAATTATTCACCTGACATCTAGATTTTATGGATCTATGACAATAGAATTAGGCTTGTAAATTTCAGTGATATAGTAAATAAAATACATACATAATTAGAGGATGAAAAGGATACAAATATAAAATTAAGCCTAAATAAGAAGAAACGGGACATTTATATTATGGATACGATTCATTTTAATTTTGTTTTTTAAATGAATCCCTTTAATTAAAATATGCTTATCATTTTAGTGAGATCATTTATGTAAGGCATATAACCATTAATTATCATAATTAAAGCACCTGAATTTCAGACAACTAGCATTCTTCTTAGCCTCAGTTGCCTCATTGTTTTATCTCTGACACTTGAGTTTCTAATCAAATGCTAACTACTTTTGCCCCTAATCATTAAGAAATGCTTTGCTAATTAGCAATGAAATTCATGCCACATCAGACTGAATTGAATCAAGGTCTATTATCTTGAACAGTAAAGACACTTTGAAATTCTCAGTAACAGGGCTTGAATGTGTTATATGGTTCATACACATTTCATGAACTTCAACATTACAGTGATTTTTTTTAAGACTGACATTAGTTATGCCATCTTTAGGTAGCATAATTCTATCACAACTATTCAGCAGTCAATTTGACTATGGTGCTATAAAATGATACATTAACTCTGATCACATTTTCACAGATTGTGTTTAGTAATAAATATACAAAATGATTATGAGGTTACTCTCAAAAGCAAATCAGGTGGATTAGAAGCATAATAGGGAATATTTATATGTATAGATAAAATATGTAATATACATAAAGCCACTTTTAGAAAAATTGAAAATTATGACTTTAACAAATGAAGAATTGATACCCAGGGAAGTTAAATACCTTTCCAAGGTCAAATTGGTATTAAGTGTCATAAGCAAAATTTTAACAGAGTACTCTGGTCTCAGTTTATAATATTCCACTGTGTTGTGTAGCATAACCCTGCCTTACAGAGAGTAAATTCATCTGATTATTGTCCAAGATGATTATTCAAGATTTAAAATTAGAAGATCTGTGTCCAATTCTGTGGTTCTCCAATTAATATCTATGTGACTTTGATCAAATCACTTAATCCTTCTGGGTCCAAGTTAGGCCATCTGTTAAATAAAAGAGTTGGGCAAGATAATCTCTAAAATTCTTTCCTAGTCACAATCCATCTTTCTATAATCTAGTACAACTCTCTCATTCTATCAGTCACGGGAAGGAACTCACAGGTTGTTTAGTTCAAACCATAATTTAAGTATGAATCCCTATAATAATATCCACCATTGACTTGAACTCTCAAATAGTGAGGAACTCAGGACCTCATATGATAACCCATTTCATTCTTGGTCATCAGTTCCACCCTTTGCTTCTGGATCTTCCTTTAAGACACAAGCAATTAAGTTTATTCCCCTTTTAAATGAAAGAAATTGCCATCAACCCCCAAGAGAAAAAAAAATGGTATATCAACTTGTGCATTCTCCAAATACTTCAACATTCCTGCAAGCTGTATGTGTATACACATATATATATATATATATGTATATATATACTCACACATATATATACATTATATATAATAGAAACATATACATATATATTATATACACATTTTCATATAGACATAGATTATGTATTTGTTTATTTATCATCTATACCAACTATAGTTATATGTCTATAGATATAGCATTTGGCATAAATACTGATTTATATAGATATATGTGTATTTGGATGCAAGTGAGGAAAAGTTTGAACTATTTTATAGCAAAAGCTTGGCAGTCTAAAAATGAGGAAACTGAGGATCAGAGAGGTGGAATTAGGAGGAAATTGTCATAGCAAGCAAAGTTGAACTTTTTGCTTTTTTTTTTCTTTTGGCATGCTTCTCAATACCAAGGCAATCAAGTGCCTTTCTTTCACTATTGATTGTATCTAAGTCTTTGATGACCTGATTACATGACAATAAAGCCTCAGTCACATGAATTTGAGTCACATGGTTGTGATGCACTCTGGCCCTGAAGAAGTATATACATACTTGGAGGTTAGTATTTTGCTTTGGAGGCTCACTCATCAAAACAGTGTTGGTTTGGAGTCTCTTGGGTAGCTATTAAGGACCCCTCCGGCTTTGAGAACTCAGATACTGGTGCTTCTCTCTCTGGTAACTGTGTACGTATTGCTATGGATAGACAGCTACAAGCCCTCACTGCTGATTTGTGTTATCTGCTCTGTTTATATAATTTCTGCTTTTAATTTCTGTGTGTGTTTTCTCTGAAATTCAGGGTGCTGACTTTTCCCCCTGAACTAATTGAATGATATATGTGTTTAATTAAAGTAAGATTGTTAACCCCTTAAAGCTGCTTTCCTTGGAAAAGCAGATCAAAGAATCTGTGCTAGCAGCCCTCCTGTATGCTGGTGTTGTTGGTCTTGCTGTTGGACTTACACCTCCACGGCAGGTGCTAACAACATTGCTGTTACAAAAGTTTACACAGGTAGTAAGTACGAGAACTTTGAATGAATCCCAGATTCTTGGGCTCTTGATATAGAACTTTTCACACTGAATTATGCTACTGTGAAAATCTCAAATGTTCATTATTACTATTGATCCTACTGCACCTTTAATTTTGGAACCACCCTACATGTCAAAAGATCGATACTAGACTTTATGTAAAGCAAGGGCTGGTTCTAAGAATAACGGAATTGGAATACAAGAAATAGGAAAATAAACAGTGTAGCACTCCGAAAAATTATTTTTAAATGAATGCCCATATTTTAGTAGACCAATTTTCTCTCGATGTTTTATTAATTTATTAGAAGTCAAAACTTAAGCATTACAATGAAGACTCACAGTTGTATCATATAGTTGTGATCCTATAATTATATTCGTTTTGAAGATATAAGGAAGATTTTAGTGCTTTTAAACTTGACAAAGTTGTGATGTAATTATTGTTAAATTTTCAATCATCACTGTATAAAATCAACTATAATAATAAATATTAATTGGATGGATATTAGTGGTGATCTCCTTCTGTAGCTACAATTCTTTTAAATTTATTTTTCATTCATGGAATAAAAGAAGCATTTCAATAATGTAAGGCTATAAAAAGGATGATTGCACATGGACCCACTAATCTACTATGGTCAACTTGCTATTTCCTTCAGATAAAAAAAAAATTATCATGTAAATTTCTTCTTTTTTCCTTTCTTTTTCTTCCATATACTACATAGATGGTTAATATTAGACACAATGGATATTTCTATTTATCTTTGCTTTCTGTGGATGCAGATAGACTCTTTTTTCATATGTCCTTCACAGTTAATTTGAGTAATTATATTAGTCAAAATAATTCACTCAAAAACATTCTTCTCTTTCTTTTTTTAATTTGATACATTTTTTAGTTTTCAGCAATGATTTTTATAAGATTTTGAGTTAAAAAATTCTCCTCATTTCTACCCTTCTCCCCACTCCAAGGTGACATATATTCTGATTGCCCCATTCCCCAGTCAGCCCTCCCTTTTATCACCCCCTTCCCCTCCCCCCATCCCTTTTCCCCTTAATTTCTTGTAGGGCAATACAGATTTCTATGACCCATTGCCTTCATATCTTATTTTTTGATGCATGCAAAAACAATGATTTTTGAGCATATGCTCTTAAAACTTTGAGTTCCAAATTCTCTCCCCTCTTCCCTCCCCACCCACTCTTCCTAAGATAGCAAGCAACTCAACATAGGACACACATTTATCATCATGCAAAGCACTCCCATAAACAGTCATGTTGTGAAAGACTAACTATATTTCCCTCCATCCCATTCTGTCCCCCTTTATTCAATTTTCTCCCCTGACCTTGTCCCTTTTCAAAAGTGTTTGCTTTTGATTACTTCTTTCCCCTATCTGCCTTCCCTTCTATTGTCCCCCTTTTATCCCCTTCCCCCTACTACCTTGTGGGGTAAGATGCCAAATTGAGTGTGTATGTTATTCTCTCCTCAAGTCAAATCTGATGAGAGCATGTTTCACTCATTCCCCCACACCTGCCTTCTCTTCCCTTCCAATAAACTGCTTTTTCTTACCACTTCTTTGTGAGATAATTTAAACCATTCTATCTCTTCCTTTCTCCCTATCTCAATATATTTCTCTCTCAACCTTTAATTTTCTTTTATTATTTTAGATATCAACCCTTCATATTCAACTCATCATGTGCCCTCTCTCTATGTATATGTACATTCCCTTCAACTATCCTAATACTGAGAAAGATTTCATGAATTATGGACATCATCTTTCCATGTAGGAATGTAAATAAAGCAGTTCAACTTTAGTAAGTCTCTTATGATTTCTCCTTGTTGTTTATGTATTCATGCTTCTCTTGATTCTTGTGTTTGAAAGTCAAATTTTCTTTTTAGCTCGGTCTTTTCACTGAGAAAGCTTGAAAGTCCTCTATTTTATTGAAAATCCATATTTTGCCTTGGACCATTATACTCAGTTTTGCTGGGTAGGTGATTCTTGGTTTCATTCCCAACTCCTTTGATCTCTGGAATATCATATTCCAAGCCCTTCTATCTCTTAATGTAGAAGCTACTAGATCTTGCGTTATCCTGATTGTGTTTCCACAATACTCAAATTGTTTCTGGTGGCTTGCAGTATTTGCTCCTTGACTTGGCAATTCTGTAATTTGGTGACAATATTCCTAGGAGTTTTATTTAGGAGATCTTTTTCAAAAGACAGTAGGTGAATTCTTTCAATTTTTATTTTACCTCTGGCTTTAGAATATCAGGGCAGTTTTCCTTGATAATTTCTTGAAAGATGGTGTCTAGGCTCTTTTTTGATTAAGGCTTTCAAGTAGTCCAATAATTTTTAAATTATCTCTCACGGATCTATTTCCCAGGTCAGTGTTTTTTTTTCCAATATTTCACATGCTCTTCCATTTTTTCATTCCTTTGGATCTGTTTTATAATATCTTGATTTCTTTTTTTTTTGTGAAAGACTAACTATATTTTGCTTCTTCCTAACCTATCCCCCTTTATTGAATTTTCTCCCTTGACCCTGTCTCTTTTCAAAAGTGTTTGTTTTTGATTATCTTCATCCCCATCTGCCCTCCCTTCCATCATCCCCCCCCTTTTTTTTAATCTTCCTCCTTCTTTCCTGTGGGGTAAGATACACAACTGAGTATGTATGGCATTCCCTCTTCAGGTCCCATCTGATGAGGTAAGATTCACTCATTCCCCCTCATCTGTCTTCTCTTCTCTTATTCCTCTCTCATCCCTTATTCATCTT
>CM053625.1:294201190-294222624 GCA_028646595.1 Phalanger gymnotis
TCGATGCCTGGCCATATTCCCCTCCAACTTAATTAACCTTTGAATTTTTCAACGGGGCGTGGCTGCTTAAAGACTAAAGAGTTCTATGTTCCTTGCTTGGGTGGATGTGCTGCCTACAGCTACCCTCCTCCTGCCCCAAAAGCCCCTGCCGGGGATGGCTTGAATCAGCCACTTAATTCCTCCCACCTGGTGGGCCTGGGGCCAGAAGAAACTGCAGCCTAGTTCCAAAGCTGCCCCACCTCTGCTGCCCCAGGGGCAAATGGCCGGAACCGCAAACTCAGTCACACAGCTTTTCCCACTAACCTTCTCTGATGTCTTTGCTCTTTGCGGGTTGAGAGGTCTGGTACATGCCACAGCTCAGTATTTCGGGATGCCAGGGCATTCTCCACTCGTCTCCAGGTCTGGTAGATCCGCGTCTGGTCTGTTTGCGCCGTGCGCGCTCGTCTCAGCTCCGCTCCCCTCGGCTGGGGGCTGGGAGGTCAGTGTGGGACCGACCTTACCCAGAGACCATCCAGGCTGTCCTGGGGTGGGGCCCTGCTTCCCTCTGCCACTTTGTGGGTTCTGCAGCTCTAGAATTGGTTCAGAGCCATTGTTTTATAGGTTTTTGGAGGAACTTGGTGGGGAGCTCACGCCAGTCACTGCTTCCCAGCCGCCATCTTGGCTCCGCCCTCCCCCAATATCTTGATTTCTTATCAAGTCAGAAGCTTCTACTTGCTCCCATTTAATTTTTAAGGTAATATTTTCTTCATTGGTCTTTTGGACTTCCTTTTCGATTTGGCTAACTGCTTTTCAAGGCATTCTTCTCCTCATTGACTTGTTGGAGCTCTTTTGCCATTTGAGTTAGTCTATGTTTTAAGGTTTTTTTTTCAGGATTTTTTCAGTATTTTTTTGGGTCTCCTTTAGCAAGTTATTGACTTGTTTTTCATGGTTTTCTTGCATAATTCTCATTTCTGTTCCCAATTTTTCCTTTACTTCTCTAACTTGCTTTTCCAAATCCTTTTTGAACTCTTCAATGGCCTGAGAACAGTTCATGTTTTTCTTGGAGGCTTTTGATATAGGCTCTTTGACTTTGTTGACTTCTTCTGGCCATATGTTTTGCTCCTGTTTGTAACCAAAAAAGGATTCCAAAGTCTGAGTCCGAATCTTGGTCCGTTTCCACTGCCTGTTCATGTTCCTAGCCAAATGCTTGACTCTTGAGCTTTTTGTAAAGGTATGACTACTTGTAGAGTAGAGAATACTTTGTCCCAGGCTTTAGGGCCTTGTGCTTCTGTTTTAAGAGTTATTTCTACATAGCAAACTCTGCCACACCAGTGCTCCTCCTCCTCCAAGAACCACCAACCTAGACTGTGACTCAGATCCAAGCAGGCTCTGCACTCCTGCTCTGATGTGCCACTTGATTCCTCCCACCAGGTGGGCCTGGGGCCGGAAGCAACTGCAACTGAAAGCATCCCCAGAGCTGCACAATTTCCATGGCCCCAGGGCTGGGGCCTAGAATGCACTCCTTTCACTCCATCCTAGCAGTTCTCCCCACTAACCTTCTGTGTTGTCTTTGGCGTTTGTAGGTTGAGAAGTCTGGTAACTGCCACAGACCAATGATTCAGAGCCCTACTACCTGCTATTCCTGGCTCCTGCTCTGGTTGTTCCAGGTGTGCTCTGTGCCACTCCCAGATCTGTATGATAGACCTTTTCCTGTGACCATCTAGGCTTTCCTGGGCTGTAGCCCTGCTTCCCTCTGTTACTTTGTAGGTTCTGCAGCTCCAGAAATTGTCCAGAGCCATTTTTACAGGTGTTTGGAGGGACCTGGGGGAGAGCTTTGGCAGGTCGCTGCTTTCCAGCTGCCAACTTGACTCCACCGCTCAAAGTCATTCTTACAAAAATATTGCTGTTACCATATATAATGTTCTCTTCATTCTGCTCATTTTGCTCATCCTTATTTTATACAAGTATTTCCATGTGTTTTTTTTTTCCTAAGGTCATTGAGCTCATCATTTCTTATAGCACAGTAGTATTCCATCACAATCATACACCACAACTTGGTCAGTCATCCCTAATTGATGAGAATTCCCTCAGAGAAAATAGTTTCCAGTTCTTTGCCACCACAAAGGAAGTTGATAGAAACATTTTAGAATGTTTAGGTTGTTTTCCTTTTCTCCTAATTATCTTTGGAAATAGACTTAATAATTGTATTGCTGGGTAAGATGGTATAGATAGTTTAATAACTCTTTGGGCATAATTACAGACTTCTCTCCAGAATGGTCGAATCAGTTCACAATTTTGCCAATGATGCATTGGTGTCCCAATTTTTCCATATCACTTCCAACATTTGTTGCTTTTCCCTTCAATCATTTTTAGCCAATCCAGTAGTTGTAAAATTATATCTCAAGGTTGTTTTAATTTGTATACCTCTGATCAATAGTGATTTAGAGCATTTTTTTCTTATGAGTATAAATTATTTTGATTTCTCCATTGGAAAACTGCTTATTCATATCCTTTGATCATTTATCAATAGGGGAATGACTCTTATTCTTGTAGATTTGTCATAATTCTTTACACATTTTTGATTTGAAAGCTTTATCTGATAAACTGTCTATAAAATTTCCCCCAATTTTCTCCTTTCCTTCTGATCTTGGATACATTTGTTTTATTTGCAAAAAACGTTTTTGACTTAATGTAACTGAAATCATCCATTTTACCCCTAACTTCACTTTCTATTTCTTGTTTATTTATAAATTGTTCACCTATCCATAAGTCTGATAATAATATGTTTTGTGTTCCTCAAATTGGCCTTATAATGGTTGATGGTATAAGATTTTGGACTCTACCCAGTTTCTGCCATAGTGTTTTTCAGTTTACCCATCAATGCTTTTTACAAGATAGTGAAATCGCATCCTAAAATCTTAAGCCCTTACACTTGTAAAATAAAAGGATATTATTATTATTTCCTGCTGTAAATTTTTTATCTACTCTATTCCATTGATTTAACTTTCTACTTCTTAGCTATAATTCTAAAATAAAAATTATGTTAAAAACAGTTCTGAGTTGTTGTATTGTGTTCATTATTTCTGGTAGATGAGACTTTTAATTTTCAAACATTTCCTTCCAAAATTTCATTTACAAACCATATCCATGGAGTAGATGACAAAAAAATTCAAGCAGAATCACTTTATCAAAAAACAGAAAGCAAGAAAGGAGAAACATTGTGAGATATAGCTAAGGTAATTCATTTTTAGAGCATCTATTTGGGAAACCTTGGTGGTGAAGTGGACAGAGTTGAATTGGACTACACAGGCAGAATTGAGGTCAGATCTGATGTTCACCCAAGTTGTGTGAACCTGGTCAATCACCTGAACTTCATGTGCTTTATTTTGCTCTTCTGCAAAACTAGGGTATTGTGAGGATCAAACAAAATTATATTTGCAAAGTGTTTTATGAACCTTCAATGATATTTAAATTATACCTCTTTGTTATTATTAATATTTTTATTATTTTAAAGAATAATAAAACAAACATGAAGTTAAGCAAAGGTTTCCAACTTTAGCACTCTATTGTCATTGGCACTATCACAGAATCATAACATTTAAACATTTTTATTTTATTTTATTTCATTTTTATTTTGAAAGCAAATATACCATATGAAGTACAAAGTTAGATAAAAGATGGAGTTTAGAAGATTAGCTGAATCTTGCTAAATATAAACAGAAAGAATGCACTGGAGGAAACACATTTTTAAAGACAATTCCTGACTGGTTCTCAAGATCTTTCAGAGACACACAAAAGAGAATGGGAATGTTGTAGTTTATTTTTCAAACCAAAAAATGGCTAAGAAAAACTATATTAATTATGTAACTTTAATAAATGTACTATGGTTGTTCAGCTAAGGAAGTGTCAAGTACATTCTTATTGCAAATTAAAATAAATAGGAAGGTTTTCCCAGGTAACTATCTCACGATATTATATTTAATAAAAAATTATAAAATCTTGGAGATAGTTGAGTCATGTCCATCAGCTAACAATCATTTGTTACCTGTTTACTTTTTCCAAAGTACTGTGATAAATCTTTGGGGTACAAAAAGGTAAAAACATGGTCCCTGTGCTCAAGTGGCTCACATTCTAATGGAGGAGAGAACAGTCAAAAATGTCTCATAGAGATTATTTAGAGTATAAATGGAAAGTTAATCTGAGGAAAATCACTAGGATTAGGAATGAGAGAAATGGCTTGTAGGAAGTTTATTTGATCTGAGTTTTAAAGGAAGTCAGGGAAGCCAAGAGACATAGTCAAAAAGGGAAAGAATTTCAGGTATGGGATATAGGAGTTGAAAAACCACAGAGTTAAGAGATGAAATGTCATATGAAATTTCATAGGGCAGTAATATGTACACACTACATAGGACAGTAATGAGACAGAGTACCAAGAAATTCAGAAGTCTGAAGACATTTAAAAAGCCAAATAATATATTTTATCTTATATCTTAGATGTATTCATGCAGGACCTGCAGTTTACTTAGTAGAAAGTTGTCATGGTAAGACAGTTCTTAACTTTATGAAAATCACTTTGACAGTGGAGAGGAGGGTAGATTGGAATGGTAAGAAGATAGTGGCAAGGATATCAAAAAGAAGGCTAATTATTAGTTCGAGATTGAGGTGAGGTGGGCCTCTAGGAGTGTGATAACTATACCAGAGGACAGAAGAGGACATATGCTCGTGGTATGATGTTAGAAAATATAATATTTGGTAATAGATTTAGTATGTGCTATCATTACAAGTGAGGATTCAGGAGTGATATCAAGGTTGTGTATCAATTTGGTTTTGATGACAGTGTTACACTTGAAAATAATAGGGAATGTGAGAGAGGGGAATGATGAGGATAAAAGTTGAGTTTTATCTTGGACATTTGAATTTGAGATGCCGACAAATTATCAATTTTCAAATGTCCAATTGGCAATTGATAACATGAGACTGAAGCTCAAGAGAGGTTAGGGTTGGATTCATCATTTGCAGACCCAATAATCAGCATCACATGAGATGAGAGCTACCACAATAAAGTATGGTAGAGCTTGGAATAAATTGTGGCAAAAGCCCAATTATATAAGACTAAAACCAAATAGCCTGTCTAGAAAATCAAAGCATAACACTACAGTGAGAGACTAATATTCTCTTGAGATCTAGCAAGATAATCTAAAGCCTTAGGAAATGACAACCCAGGACAGATTCATTTTTAGTGGATATGACTTGAATAAAAAATCCAGCACAGGCAAGTGGAAAACAGCCCTTTTTTCGAATCTGACTATTTCAGATTTGTCATATTAAAAGGTGTGCTATGTATACCTCCTCCACAACATTATTGTGAAGGTCAAATGAGATAGTGAATGTAAAATACTTTTCAATCTTTAAATCATTGTGCTAATATTATTTATGAGTGTAAGATACTCTGAGGCACTTAACTCATGTTTTGTTTCTGCAGATCAAATTTTCCATTGAGTTCTGGCCTTTTCATCAGGAAGTTATGGAATTCCCTTATTTCGTTGAATGTCCATTTCCTTGCTTTAAAATTTATGCTTAATTTTGCTGGGTAGTTGATCCTTGGTTGTAGTCCAAACTCCTTTGGCCTTTGAATATCATATTCCAATTTCTCCTGTCATTTAAAGTAGAAACTGAAAGATCCTGTGTGATCCTGACTATAGTTCCACAATATTTGAATTGTATCTTTTTGGCTGCTTGCAGTATTTTCACCTTGACTTTGTAATTCTGAAATTCGGCTATAATATTTCTTGGTGTTTTCAGTTTGGGATCTCTTTCAGTGGGTGATCAATGGATTCTTTGAATAATTATTTTAAACTCTGTTTCTAGGACCTCTGGGCAGTTATCTTTGAAAATTTCTTTGAAAATACTTTCAAGGTTCTTTTTTCATTGTAGATTTCTGGAAGACCAATAATTCTTAAATAGTCTCTCCTGGATCTGTTTTCCAGGTCAGTTGTTTTTTTCCAATCACATATTTCACATTTTATTCTATTTTTCATTCTTTACATTTTGTTTGACTACTTCTTGATGCCTCATAGAGTCATTAGCTTCCACTTGCTCAACTCTAATTTTTAATGAGTTACTGTCTTCACTTTGCTTTTGAGTCTCCTCTTCCAATTGGTTGATTTTACCTCTCAGGGTGTCATTTTCTCTATTTAGATTCTGAATCTCAATAGTCATTTCGTCAATCTTATTCTTTAGTGACTTGATTTTGTCAGTGGATATTTTTTTCCATCTTTTCCATTGTTTTTTTTTCCATTTTTTCTTTTACCTCCCTAATTTGGTCTTTAACATCTTCCTTTAGCTCTTCCAGTAATGCTTTTTGGGCTGGAGACCAGTTCACATTACCTTTCGAGGTATTGGATATGGACATAGTGTCATTGTTATCCTCCTCCAAATTGGTATTTTGATCCTGCCTGTCTCCATAAAAAGAATCAATGGTCCTTGGTTATTTTTGTGTTCTTCATGTTGGTTAACCTTTTCCTGGCTTTACGACAAATTTCTGCTCTCTGCCCCAGCTTTCTTATTCTGGGGATTGTGAGTCTCGTGGTTGGCTTTGTGAATTATAGCCTTCAGTTTCCTGAGGTGTGGGGGAGGGGGTCTGGCTGCCCAAAATCTCCTCTTCCCCTGGGCTTGTTTTCCAGCACTGTTGCTCTTCAGCTAGGATCTCAGCTCTTTGTTGTTTGAGCTGGGTGTCTGGCACTTCCCATGGGGGCGCAAGAGTACGTCTGGGCTCCTGGTGTTGACCCTTGCTGGCTCTGCCCCTCTGGGACTAAAGTACTCTCACTACTCGGCCACTAAAGCCCCACTTCTGTCCCTTCTATTCCAGCATTTTTTTTTTTGTTTTGTTTTTTTTTTCCCCCAGAGGAATTCTCTGGGTGGGGAGCGGAGGGATTAGAGCTGTTTACCTGGCCATTATATGTCCTGGAAGTTCAAGAAGTGTTTCATACCTTTGGGCTCCAAGCCTCAGGAGTTGGTATCTCGTGGTAGGTGGTGTTGTGCTGCCTCTCGTGGCTTACACAGAGTGCTGTCGTGTGGTGGGAGGCCTGGGGATCTCCGCTGGTTTCAAGCCCCCAGCTTTCTCCCAGTCTGTCTCCCACGTGGGTTTCCCGGCCAGCCGCTTCTGCTTTGGTCCCATCTGGAGCAGCTCTGCACCCCGAGCGCTCTCCTAGCCCACAGATTCATTCCTTCAGCCTTTCAGACTCTCCTGGCTGGGAAATTTGCCCCACTCAGACTTCTCGTGGTTTCTAACTCTCTCAAATCTGCTCAAATTCACTTTTTTTAAAGGAATCTGACAGAACTTGTGAGAGAGCTCCAGTAAGATGCTGTTTTCATGTGGCCACCTTGGCTCCGCCCCCAGAAAAAATAATCTTAATAAATGTTAAAGTCAGGATTCAAACCTAGGTTTTCTGACTAAGATCAAGACTTTCCCCACCATATCATACTGATAATGTTTACCTATTTCAAAGATTTATAAAATATTGAAGTGTAAAATTTTCTTAAATCATTTTATGAGTGTCTAATCTGACCAGTAGAAGTATTCCCTCTAATGGTGCAAACCCAAACCCATCAACTCTTCTTGTTTTAGTGTCATCCTTGACTATATACTTCTATAAAGTTTATAGAATCAAAGAGTTGATGAGTTTCAAATAAGCCTTGGGTGTTTTGCAGAAGTCTCTTTAAAATAATGTCCCCAACAAGTGACCACCCAACTTTTACTTGAAGGCCTCCAGAAAAAGATACATGACCATCTCCTGAGGAATCCTAATTGTTCAGAATGTTTTTGTCCTCCAATTATGTGCTACCCAAATTTTCTTCCTTATAGCTTTTACCCCAGATTCCTAATTCTGTCTTTGGGGATCAAGTCAAGCAATCCCAATTCACTTTTCTTATGGGAACTTTTCTAAAATTTGAAGACTATAATCCTTTCCTGATGTTAGCAAAACTTCCTTTTTATGCTCTAATCATCTGATTACTTGTTCCCTTCTACCAGAAACTATTAATAAGAATGTCTTACCACAAAACTTTTAAGAGCCAATAATTGTGATTTTTTTTCTAGCTGTGACAATTAGAGAATTTAGTTAGCTGAAGTTCACTAAACATTTTTGCCCGTGAGACAGGTACATAATGTGTATAAAGCAAATGGTTTTATTCAGGGGAAAATTCTAGGTCAGTATTAACTTCTAAATGTTTCTTTTATGTAGCTAAATACATAGAGAAATAGACAGATATCCTTAAAATAATCATAAACATATTTGTTAAACAGTTATTTTGCAAACTATAAATGCAATGGATCCTTTTCTAGACTCTGTTGTGCTCATATCAACATGATAGTACAGAAACTTCAATGACGGGGGTAGAAAGAATAAAATATACAGACGCAGAGCCAGAGAGACACAATACTGTAAGCCATTCCTCTGACCACCTGAAATTCATTCTTCTATTCACTACTGCCCATAAAAAAGGTAAATCCCAAAGTTTTAGCTACTGCTATGTTCTCCAGAAAGGAATAGCATAAGGTAGAAAAATCATAGATGAAATATTTCTATCCTCCTGTAAGGCAGGTAGAAAAGACACTGAGCTAAGTCAACTTTGGAAGTCCTATATATTCAGGTCCTATATATGTCAAGTCAGGTTACATGTAAGGAAGCAGGCTTCCACAATGTGACACTCTTGAAAGAAGTGAATCAAAATATATTTTATATTCCAAATGCTATAAGGTTTAAATATCAGTAGAAATGTGCTTCCCTTTCCTTTTTATGAAGAGAGAAGTAAGTCTTACTTAAATTTTATTTATACATTTTATTACTTTGAAATGTGCCCTTCGACATTCCCCTAACATAGAAAATCTTTAGAGTCACAGAATGAAAAATAAAAAAGGAAAATCTTGGAAAAATCACCAATTTACTTTTGATCTTCCTTCAAAGGTAAAGATCTTTTTTCTTGGTTTCTAATAAAATCAGTTGCTAGAATCAAAATTGTGAAATTTAATCATTCTGTGCTTTTCACATATAGATATTTTCCTTGGATGACGTTTTATGGATTTAGTTAGCGATTTTTTCCACATTTACACTTGTCAATTTTCTTGTATAATTTTCTTCAGTGTAGTCTTCAAATTAACTGCCTAGAATAAAGTCAGGAGGAAAAAGATTGATCCCATCTAGGATTCCATTATCATTCCCCTCATTCTCCTTTTAACCATCATCTTTTAAAAGAAAGTTTTAAAATTTCTTTTTTGTCACCTCTTTGGAATTTTCTGTTATTATTTCATGATCTCTCAGCAGATTGTACTTTTTTCACTTCTTTTTCTGTGTCTGTAGGGTGGTTGCAGTGTGGAGAGACAGATTGATGTCTCTGCTGTGCTGGAACCTGTCAAAGACATTCATAGTCAGGCCCTGATAAAGAGAAGTATCACAAGCCTGTGTTGGTTTGTCAATAGGTACTGTGGGCTAAGGGCAGAGATAGTGACTATGATATTCATGTATCACAATTTTCAAACATTTCATGAGACTTTGTTATTAGGAAATGTTTCTGTTTACTTATTTTGTGGATGCATTTCAACTACTCAAAATTGTTACATATTTTTATTTTTTAGCTTTTTTAGATCAAAGGGCTTCTCTCTGTCTTTCTGTCTGTCTGTCTCTCTCTCTCTCTCTCTCTCTCTCTCTCTTTCTCTCTCTCTTTTTCTCTCTCTCCTATTCTGCCACTTTATAAAATGGGTCTTAGTAACAATATTTAATCAAAGCATGTGTCCTATTCACAATAAAAAAATTCTTTAATTCAGTCATATCCCCCAATTACTGCTGAATGAGAGAGTAGGAAATTATTATTTCTTCATACACACCCTTTGACCATCATCATTTCCAAACAGATACAATGGCCTCAATTGTTAAACTGACAATAAAACAATAATGCCAGTGATGGCTGGAAAAAACCAGGCTGATAGTGCCCCCTTCCTCCCTCTCCAAACAATCTCTTTTGTATTGTGGACAAAGAGCAGCAATATATTGAGCAATTTTAGTAGTATTTTATTTTTCCCAAATCACATGTCAAGACAATATTTAGCATTCATTTTTCAAGATTTTGAGTTCAAAATTTTTCTCCCTCCCTCCCCTCCCTGATTGTGAAAATGGTAGGCAATTTGATTTAAGTTATACATTGCTATAATTTAAAACACATTTCTGTATTAGTTACAGTTGTGAAAGAAGAAACAGATCAAAAGAAAAAAGACATGAAAAAATTAAGTGCAAAAAAGTATGCTTTGATCTGCATTCAGAGTCCATCATTTCTTTATCTCGATGTGGATAGCATTATTCCTTTGTGAGTTCTTCATACTTGTCTTGGATCGTTGTGTTGCTGAGAAGAACTGAGCTATTCATACTTGATCATCATAAAATGTTTCTTATACTGTGAATAATGTTTTCCTGTTTCTGATCATTTCACTTTGAATCAGTTCACACAAGTCTGTCCAGGTTTTTCTGAAATCTGCCTTGTTTATCATTTCTTATCGTTCAATAGTATTACATTACATTCACATACCACAGCTTACTCATCCATTCCCCTATTGATGGGCATTCCCTCAAGTTCCAATGCTTTGCCACCACAAAAGGGTTGATATAAATATTTTTTTACATGTAGGTCCTTGTCTTTTTTTAAATAATCTCTTGGGGTTACAAACTTAGCAGTGATATTGCTGGATCAAAGGGTATTCACAGTTTGGTTGCATTTTGGGTGTAGTTCCAAATTGCTCTCTAAAATGGTTGGGTCAGTTCACTATTATTACATCAATGGTGTATTAGTGTGATGTTTTCCCACATCCTCACCAACATTTTTCAGTTTCCTTTTTTGTTATATTAGCCAATCTGAGGTGTGAGATGGTACCTCAGAGTCATTTAATTTGCATTTCTCCAATCAATAGTCATTTAAAACACTTCTTCATTTGCCTATAGATAGGTTTAAATTCTTCATCTGAAAACTGCCTGTTCATATACTTTGACCATTTATCAATTGGGGAATGGCTTGTATTCTTATAATTTTGATTTAGTTCTATACATGTTAGAGAAATAAGGCTTTTATCAGAGACATTTGCTGTAAAGATTGTTTCCCAGCTTTCTAGTTACCTTCTAATCTTGGTCGCATTTCTTTTGTTTATACAAAAGCTTTTTTATTTAATATAATCAAAATAATCTGTTTTGCATTCCGTAATGCTCTCTATCTCCTACTTGGTATTGAACCAGTAACTCACTTGACTTCTACATTAAGAATGTGGATGTATACTACTTGGTGCATATGTGTTTAGTATTGATATTGCTTCATTGTGTATGGCATGTTTTTTTTTTTAAGCAAGATGTTTGTTCCTTCCTTATCTCTTTTATTTAGGTTTATTTTTGCTTTTCCTTTGTCTGAGATTGGGATTGCTACCCTGCTTTTTTAAAATTCAGCTGAAGCATAATAAATTCTGCTCTAACCCTTTTAATTTTATTCTGTGTGTATCTCTCTGCTTCAAGTGTGTTTCTTGTAAACAACATATTATAGGATTCTGCTTTTTGACCCACTCTGTTACTCCCATTTACATTCACAGTGATGATTACCAACTGTGTATTTCCCTCTATCCTATTTTTCCTCCTGTTTGTCCTCTCTCTCCTTTCACCTTTTCCTTCCTTGACATTGTTTTGCTTCTCTCTAACTCCCCTGGTCTGCTCTCTCTTCTGTTTGCCCCTCCCCCTTTACTTAAACTTATCTCCTCCTAATATCCTGTTGGGTAAGATATTTTCTATATATAACGGATTGTATATATCATTCCCTTTTTGAGTCAATACTAAGGAGAGTAAGGTTCAAGCCATTCCCATAACTCATAATCTCATATTTCTCTCCAGTATAATAGGTATTTTGTGCCTCCTTAAGTGAAATAATTTACCCCATTCCACCTCACCCTTCCTTCTGTACCCAGTGTACACCTCTTTCTCATCCCTTAACTACTTTTTTATGTCATCCCCTCAAATTCACCTTAAACCCAAACCCTCTGTTTACATATATTCCTCCTAGCTATACTATTAATGGTAGAAAATTTAAGAATTACAAGTATCATCTTCCCATGTAGGGAATTTGAATACATTATGCTTTCTTTTCCCTCTTTACCTTTTTAGGTTTCTCTTGTGTCTTGATATTGGAGATCAATTTTTTTTTTTGTTCAATTCTGGTCTTCTCCATATGAAAGCTTTAAATCCTATTTCACTGAATGACCATTTTTTCCCCTTGGAGTATTATACTTAATTTTACTGTGTAGGTGATTCTTGCCTATACTCCTAGCTCCTTTGCCTTCCAGAATACGATGTTTCATTGCCTGCAATCATTTAGTGTTGCAGCTGCTAAGTCCTGTGTAATCTTGATTGTAGTTCCCTGATATTTGAATTGTTTCTTTCTGGCCGCTTGTAGCATTTTTTCTTGACCTGATAGTTCTGAAATTTATATATAAGGTTCCTTGGAATTTTTATTTTGAGATCTCTTATGTAAGGTGCTTGGAGGATTCTTTCAATGTCTATTTTGCTCTCTGGCTCCGGTGCTTCAGGGCAGTTTTCCTTGATAATTGCTTGAAAGATGCTGTCCAGGTCCTCCTTGTGATTATGGCTTTTGGGTAGTCCTGTGATTCAGATGTTGTCTTTTTCAGGTCAGTTTTATTTTTATAACTAGGTATTTTACATTTTCTTCATTTTTTCCACTCTTTTGAATTTGTCTGATTGATATTTGATGTCTCATAGAGTCATTAATTTCCAGTTGCCCAATTCTAACTTTTAAGAAATTGTTTTCCTCAGTTAGCTTTTGTATTTCCCTTTCCATTTGGCCAGTTCACTTTTTAAGGAGTTGTTTGCTTTTGAGGATTTTTGTATCTCTTTTTCCATTGGCCAATTCTACTTTTTAAAAGTTGTTTTCTTTTTCTAAGCTACTGACACTTTTTTCATAATTCTTTTGCATCACTCTCATTTCTTTTCCCCGGTTTTCTTCTACCTTTCTTATATGATTTTAAGCTCTTTTATGAGCTCTTCCATATTTTTTTTTCTGGGCTTGAGACCACTTCCTATTTTTATTTGGGATTTCGACCATAGGTGCTTTGACATTGTTGTTTTCTTCTGAGATTTTCTTGATCTCACCTTCACGATGATAACTTTCTATGGTCACATTATTTTTGTTCTTTTTTGCTCATCTTTTCTCGTTCTTTTTCATTTCTTTCAAATTTGAGCTCTTCTCCCACAGTGGAATGGGCACTGGCTCAGGCTTCTTGTGCCAGAAAATACAGGCTGTGACTGTTTGTCTGGTGCAGTGCTGAGGGGGTGGAATACAGGGTGACTGGTACTGCTGGAGGTCATAGAGGTCTCACAGCTTATCTGGGGTTTAGCCAGGGTCATAGTGGTGCGCAAGTCTATCTAAGGGTGGTGGGATTTTTTCTGCATTTCTCTAGGGTTACTTTGAAGCATGTGGAGCTCTGGTTGCAGATGGCTGCCTTTTTGCCCAGGGCTATGCTGAAGCATGTGACAGTTCTTAGTTCTAGAGTCTGCCCATTCCCCTGGCTATGCTGAGGCACATGGAGGAGAGAGACAGCTTGTGTTTGCATTTGCTTGCTCTGACTCACAGGGGCTCAGGATCTTCTGCTGATTTGTTGAGGTAGGGATTGCAACTGGATTGTTGTCCTGGACTACATTCCCCTTTGCCTAATTGAGACAAATGTTTCTTGCTAATCTTCCAACCTAGTGTGTCCATAAGGCAAAATGGGCTCCTTAGCCCTTGAGGAGTTTGGCTTTTGTTTACCTCAAAAGTACTTCCAGCTGTTAAGCGCTAAGCCCCAGGCCCAAAGCCCTATCAGGTGTGAAACCTGTGTGGGCGTAGATTAATATCTTAAGAGGGCCCAACTCGGGAACCAATGGTCTCTGGTCTCTGGTTGTTGAGGAGGGGCTTGAGAATGCCAGAGGCTTGGCTGCGAGGAGAGACGAGAAACTACAGCTGAAGCCAAAGCAGAGCTGACCTGTGTGTGGACCAAGGAGTTCGAGGGAGGACTTGAGGCCAGTGAATATGATTTATGCCATCTTATTTTTCTGTGGCCTCCTGGCTACTCTTGTGAAGCAGGCTTATTGGGCCTGGAGGCTTGTGATCACAATATTGGAATGGGGAGGTTGGTTTGCTAATTTATCGCTGTGGGCCCTGAATAATTTTTTTTGATATCTTCTGCTTAGAGAATTCTATATACCTTGCGATTTCGAACCATTCAAATATATATATATATATATATATATATATATATATATACACATACATATATATATGCATATATATATACATACATATATATATATGCATATATATATATGATCCTTTTTGAGATCATAAATTCAGCCTTCCAGCTACACCTTCTTAGGTTAAAAGATTGTTTCACTCTGTCTTTTGCTTATTCTGCTGTTATAGGACTTGTTTTGGGGTGCTGTTTAATGGTCATTTGTTGGTGAATATGGAACACTTGTGGCAATTTACTGCTTATTCTGCCATCATGGCTCCAGGAAGTCCTTCATTTAGCAATTTTTACATGGTATGTTCTCCAGTCTCATCACCATCCTGGTTGAACATCCACCTCCTCTATTTGTCTTTTTACAAATATGTTCACCTGAGGAAGGCATAGTAGTCTAGATTTGACCTAATGAGAGTAAAATACTATACAACTATTCTCTCCCTCCTTCTGGATGTTATGTGTCTCTTTACTACAATCTGTTTGAAAAAATACTTTTTAATGCAAATAAAACTGTTGCTCTATATGGAGCAAGTAAAATATCCAGATCTTTTTCAAAAATTTTGGTAATCTACACTTCCTAAGTTTTCTACTTTATTATTTGATTTTTGTGAACCCAACCATAGAGCTCTACATTTATCTCCATTAAATTTCATATAATGGACTTTTCTACCCTTTCAGGCTAATTTTTTTTGTTTGTTTTTATCCTGATCCCATTATCCATTATGTTATCAACCCCTGCAATGCTCATGCACCTTGCAAGTTTAAAAACTATCCAAACAAATGTTTTGTCTATGCAATTGATAAACACTTAACAGTTTAGAAACTGTGATAAATCCTTGGGATCTTCCACTAGAAATTCCTTCTGAGTTTCATTAAAACACTTAGGACAACTTTAGGGGCAGCTAAGTGGCATAGTGGATAGAGCACCAGCCCTGGATTTAGGATAATCTGAGTTCAAATCTAGCTTCAGACATTCCCCATTTGTGTGACCTTGGGTAAGTTATTTAACCTTGACCACCAAAAAAATCACTTAGGACAACTTTTAAAACAACCACTTCACTCACTTCCAGACCTATTTTGCTGTATATCTCCATCTTATTCACAAGAATAACATAGAGAGGTGGTTGCTGAAAAGTGCATTGTTGGTAATATAAGAAATAATATTTCTACAAAATCTTTCTAATTCACTTGTATATTTACACTTAAAAATGGGATGAGTTTAAACTTAAATGATCTCTTTTTCATGGAGTCCTTCTGCTAATACTGATTACTGCTAACCTTTCTAAGCTATCAAACTACTCCTTAGGTAAGATGTTTTACAATTTGGACCCAAATAGAATTCAGGTTCAGTGGCCCATAATTTGGGAAGTCTATCTATTTTAATCTTTTGAAAATTAGTTCCATATTTCTGCTTCAAAAATGTTGCAGCATCTCCTTTATTCTCTAAGGCCTTCTAAAGTCCACTAATAATGGCTAAGCAATTATGTGTCTATTATTTCAATATATTAGGGAATAGTTTCCTTTATCCTGGTGATTCAAACTCATTGAGGGCAGCTAGCTCCCATTTGATTATACTGTAGGTTTCTACTCCTTATTTGATATTATAATTATTTTCTTTTCAATATAAAGATTATTCCCTTAGAAGCAACAACACAAAACATAAGCAAAATAAGATAACCAGCTCTTCCTTCACTCTTCCTTTACTTACTTGTCTCACATTATTACTCTAAGAAAAAAAAAAGAAGGGAGTAGATTAACCTTGGTTTTGACTTCATTATCTAGCCCCATCCTTTTCTTTTGTTTAGATCTGTGATTTTAGCAGCTTAGGGAATTTACTATGTGAAAACTCTCTTTACAAGTGCTGAACAGGTATATTTCTATACTTATTGTTCTAGAGAACTATGTTAAGTGATTTATCTACAGCCAAATGATGTTTCAGAGAGAGGAACTTAACCCAGGTCTCTATGACTATTTCATTGATTCTATCTACTGTCATGCAGTGACTTTCTTCTCCTAAACATTGGTAACAGCTCATCATCCATTTGCACAAACTGCCTAAGGTTCACAGCATAATGGACAGACTCAGGAGTAATTTATGCAACTTCATACCCTAGTCTAGGAATCATTTAATTTCTCCTTTGTGGATTATTAAGTATAGTTATATATTTAGTATAGTCATGGCTTGCTTTGAAAAGGTGAAGTAGTATTCTGCCACTTCATGAAATCAGCACCTAGATATCTATAAAATTGTCATGAAAATATCCAAGGTAGAAGCAAAATGAGCCAAATTGTGATGTGACCATTGAAAACATTGTATGAATGCATGAGGCAAAAATAGGCAAAAAAGTAGTTAAGATTGAATGTGGCCTGTATAAATTCAGAGCCTTAGGATCTGGGCTATGTATAACATGGACACACACACACACACACACACACAGACAATGAATAAATGAATATGTGTACACACATATATTTATCATGTATGTCTTCATTATTTTATGTGAATTATCATGTGAATATATAGTTATGTACTTATATAATGGAATATTTATTATATGATGTGAATATATAAATATATGTTAAAGTATAATATTCATTATTTTCATTTGAGTCTTTGCATCTAAAAAGTGTGTTATCATAATTGATCTACAATAATTACATCTTTATTGATTTTTTTCGTACACAAAACAATATTTCTATGAATATGAGTGATCTTATATATATGCATATATATATATGCATTGTATATAAGTGTGTGTGCGCCCGCACACCTAAGTCCTATGCATGTGGGGTGTGGTCACAAAACCACTAATCACCTAATTTCAACTTCCTAAGAAGGGTCATTTAACAAAGGATACAAAGTATTGATATGTTACAGATGTTAAAAGAAGGCATTCATCTTGCTCTCCTCTTGCAAAACATGGAGTTGTTTTGATTCAATTATAGTGCTATTCTGCCTAAATTATTTGCTTAAACTCACATAAGTTATAAATGACAGCTGTAGGATTCAAAATTTATATGATGTTGAAGTTGGATTTCTGTTTATCTTTAGGCCTGTTTCTAGTTTCAAGGGGTCTCCCTTAATCTTATATTCAGAATTTGATGAACATAGTTATTATCATCACCCTATGTATGCTCCATAAATCTTCTCAACTAACTAGTTCTTCTCTCACCCTTCATCCGTCTAGCCTGAAAAGTTTCATCATTTTATTGAGTCCTCATTAGTTGTGGGATTCAAAGAAATTAACAATCGGTCCTCCAGAGAACTTAACAGAGGTCTCACTGCTGCAGTTGATTTGGTGGGCACAGGTGCCAGTGCCAACAAACAGTTTCCCGAAACTCAACCTAAAATGAGGTACTAATTCTGCTGAATCCAGTGTGAACCAGGTAAATCAAACCACTAGTCCTGATGTGACGTTGTCCCATTCCCCATCCCCAGTCCAGTTTCCTTCATCACTATAGTAGCCATTCTATATGCTTTTTCGTTTAATAGATTCAGACGTGATTCATTTCTGTTTAATAGTTCTCTTCCTAGATTCATATTATGAGTTTGAATTCACTTAGTCTTCTCATGTTTACATCTACAATTTTCTGAATATTTTAAATATGGGCATACACTTGGGCAAAATAATTCTTAATAATTGTTTTAATTTCCTCTTCATTGGAGGTGAATTCACCCTTTTCATTTTTGTTACTGGTAATTTTTTTCTTTTTTTTTTATAAATCAAATTGACCAAATGTTTATCAATTTTATTTTTTTTCATAAAACCAGCTCTCAGTTTTATTTATTATTTCAATAGTTTTCTTAGTTTCAATTTTATTAATCTGTCTTTTGGTTTTCAGTATTTCTAATTTGGTGTTTAATTGGGGATTTTCAATTTGTTCTTTTTCTAGGTATTTCAGTTGCATGCCCAATTTATTGATCTCCTTTTTCTCTATTTTATTCTTGTAAGCATTCAGAGATATAAAACTTCCCCTAAGAACTGCATTTACTCCATCTCACAAGTTTGGGTATGTTGTCTCATTATTGGCATTCTCTTGAATGAAGTTATTGATTTTTTCTATGATTTGTTGTTTGACCCACTCATTCTTTAGGATTAGATTATTTATTTTCCATATAATTTTTTATTTTCCTTTCTGTGGTCCATTATTAGAAATATTTTTTTTTCCACCATGATCTGAAAAGCATGCATTGACTATCTCTGCCTTTATTGACTAGATTGTGAGGTTTTTATGATATAGTACATGGTCAGTTGTTGAGTATGTGCCATGTACTTCTGAGAAAAAGGTATATTCCTTTCTATCCCCATTCACTTTTCTCTAGAAGTCTATCATATCTAACTTTTCTACAGTTTGATTCACCTCCTTAACTTCTTTCTTGTTTATTTGGAGATTAGATTTATCAAGTTCAGGGAGTGGGAGATCTTACAGTGAGGTTTACTGTCTCTTTCTTCCTGTAAGTCCCTTAACTTCTTCTCTAAGAAATTGTATGCTATACCACTTGGTGCATGTATGTTAAATATTGCCTCATCATATATGGTCCGTTTTAGCAGGATATAGGAAAGAATTTCCTATGTTCTCAATACCTTCTAAGATTTTGAGGTGATTTTTTTAAGTTGTGTGTGTGTATGTATGTGTGTTCAAATTCCTATGTGTATATCAAACAATAGCCGAAAGGATGATTAGAAATTAGAAATATATTGAAGCAAATATAATTCTACACTGCCAGAGTGAAGCTTGAGAATTCAAACTTTTGTAGTTTCCATTTCATATTAGTACTCGCTAGATACAGCCTCTATGTACAATGATTTGGGTTCCAAGCACTTTCAAAATAAATGAAATTGTGCAACAGTTCTGTTGACAACCAAATGTAAATTGTGGAAATACTTATTGTTACAGAATTTTTGAGAAATTATTGCCTCTGCCACCATCCCTTTCTTTGATGTGATATATCACCACTGAATAATAAAAGACTTAATGTTTGAGACAAAACAGACCTCTACACTGAAAATTCTTTAGGGAAATCTACAGTAAAGCAAGACAGATCAGTCAAATCATGCACAGTGGATACTCAAAGATGGAAAATGCTTCTTTCAGAGATTGTGACAAACAGTGAGCTATATGGATATCAAAGAGTCGATAAATATGTGTTTCCTAGACAAATGCTGGATACGAATAAGCTGAGTTCAAAACTGAGTAAGAGAGTGAATAGCATTTCATTTAGGGAGATTGTTTTCAGTCTTCTCAAATTTATTGTTGTCAGATAAGTCAATGTCCTTAACAGTAACATCCTCTCTATGATGCTTTCTGACTACAAATCCTGAACACCATGGCATCATAAAAACAAAAGTCGAAGTTGGCCAAGGATTTTTTGTCAGCACAAGTCCATAACCAATGTGTGACTCCTGGATGACCTTTCAACCTTCATTCTGGTGACCTTCTCACTCTGATAATACTTCTATTCCTAAAGTCTCTGCCTTAAATTGGTGAGGTTATCTGCTGAACCTCATCTTTTTATGTATTATCCTTCCTTACTGGAATACAGTGTGCCTGAAAGACAGGAACATAAGTAAGTACAAGTTAGTGATCTTCTCACTCTGATATAATTTATTATTTATAAAAGAAGCTATATAATGCCCAAGTTGAAATAAAAAAAAGAGAAGATCTAATCTCAATCAAACATAAAGAATAGGGAGAAGACTAGGTGCTCTATAATGCAAACTAAATTACACACAAGAAAGTTCCATAAATATGTGGGATTAGCAAAGAAGGTAAATCAACTAGGTACAGTGCAAGGAATTGGGGAAATCACATATAATTTACTATTGTACCATTATGAATATCATTATTTGCCTCTAGTTATCAATAAAACTTGATTTACTATCTTTGCTAATCTGATTTTTGAACATATTTTTTTGTATTTCCTTTCCTTAGTGGAATATAAGCTCCCTAAAGGCAAGGAGCATCTTTCCTTTTGCTTATATTTATATTTCAAGTGCTTAGGAAAGTGCTAGATATATAAATCAGTTAACATATGTTGATATATATTTTTAAAAACCATCATGAAACTAAACTATTTGAAACAAAAATTTCATTCAGTGATGGAATTCATGTACTATTTGTCCAGGGAATTATGGAATAATGCTGTGAACCAAAAAAGAAGAGATACAATAAGAATATACTTAGATTAAAAAAATATTAACTCCAAAAAGACAGGGAAGGAGATCATTTGAAATTTATATCGGCAAGCCAAGATGGTGGCTGGGAAGCAGTGACTGGCGTGAGCTCCCCACCTAGTCCCTCCAAAAACCTATAAAAAAAATGGCTTTGAACTAATTCTAGAGCTGCAGAACCCACAAAGTGGCAGAGGGAAGCAGGGCTCCAGCCCAGGACAGCCTGGATGGTCTCTGGGTAAGGTCTGTCCCACACGGAGCTCCCAGCCCCCAGCCGAGGGGAGTGGAGCTGAGCCCAGCGCGAACAGACCAGACGCGGACCTACCAGACCAGGAGACGAGCGGAAAGTGCCCTAACATGCTCAATTACTGAGCTGTGGCATCTACCAGACCTCTCAACCAACAAAGAGCAAAGACATCAGAGAAGGTTAGTGGGAAAAGCTGTGTGACTGAGTTTGCGGTTCGGCCACTGCCCCTGGGGCAGTGGAGGTGGGGCAGCTTTAGAACTAGGGCTGCAGTTGCTTCTGGCCCCAGGCCCACCTGGTGGGAGGAATTAAGTGGCTGATCAGAGCAGGAGTGAAGAGCCTGATGAAGATTTAAGCCCAGTCCAGGTAAGTGGTCCTTGGGGAAGGAGGAGTGCTGGTGAGGCAGCTCATCCTCCCAAGCGTGGAACGTAGAACTCTTTAGTCTATGAGCAGCCACACCCCCATTGAAAAATTCAAAGGTTAATTAAGTTGGAGGGGAATATGGCCAGGCGTCGAAAACACACACAGATTCAGTCTCAGACTCTGGAATCCTTCTTTGGTGACAAAGAAGACCAAAACATACAGTCAGATGAAGTTAACAAAGTCATAGAGCCTACAACAAAAACCTCCAGGAAAAACATGAACTGGTCTCAGGCCATGGAAGAACTCAAAAAGGATTTAGAAAAGCAAGTTAGAGAAGTAGAGGAAAAATTGGGAAGAGAAA
>CM053625.1:294223124-294247269 GCA_028646595.1 Phalanger gymnotis
GAAGGGTTAGACATAATGATAGGCATGGGGCCCATGTTGAATTGCTTGACTTCTTAGGGAGGGTGGGTGGGAAGGGAAGAAGGGAGAGAATTTGGAATTCAAGGTTTTTAAAAAAAATAGATGTTCAAAAGTAAAAAAAGTTTTTTTTTCTTTTAATGCAACTAGAAAATAAGATGCACAGGCAATGGGGCACAGAGATTTATCTTGCCCTACAAGAAAGGAAGGGAAAGGGGGATGGGAGGGGAATGGGGCGACGGAGGGGAGGGCAGACTGGGGAACAGGGCAACCAGAATGTACACCATCTTGGAGTGGGGGGGAGGAAATGGGGAGAAAATTTGTAATTCAAACGCCTGTGAAAATCAATGCTGAAAACCAAACGTGTCAAAAATAAATTTAAAAAAAAAAAAAGAAATAGCCACTACCGCAAAAAAAAAAAAGAATTTGTAACTCTTATAAACATGGTTAATGACTGTGATTCCACTGGTGTAGTATTAATGTGATTGAAGAACTTCCCTACCCACTCAACAGGCCTTAGCTGGGCCTAGGTGGGAAAGCTTGATTAAATCTTTTTTTTTTTTTTTGTAAGTAGGCCTAAAGTCCCTACTTACTAGGTGCTAAACCATTGTCAGTATGAAGACCTCAGGACCCTAAGAGGAGTTGCTAAGACCAGAGCCAATGGTATGTGCAATGAGTTCTGGTCAATCATGGATTCAGCCAATCAGAGACCTGAGTTTCAGCCAATCAGAGCCCAGCTAGGACTGTATAAAAGGAGAGCCAAAAATTTCCAAGGAGCAGAATTGAAGAAGGGAAGAGAAGTGAGGAGGAACAGAACTAAGAGCAGTAGAACTTCGAGCAAGACATTGAGGCAGGAGACATCAAGAGGGCACTGAAGAACAGACACTGAGAGAACCAGTGTTAGCAGAGCTTCAGAAAAGAATACTGATCTGAGAATTAGGATTTGTAGTGATTGTTTATAGGAAGGCCCTAGCAGGAGGGTAAGGATTCAGGATGACTTGGCTGCTTGCTATAATACTGTGTTATAATTTCCTTGTCATTACATTGAGGCAGGCATATTTGTTTTATAATATAGTTGCTACTATATTGAACTGGGGATATTGGTTCTTGGATTTGATCTTCTGGAGTCTAAATAAATGCTATATTTCCTCTGCCTTCTGCTTAGAGAGTTTTTCATACTTTGCAATTCTGAACCATTCCAGCATGCTTATGGTCATCCCCGAGGTCATGAATCTTGCCTTACTGGTATAACTAGACTCATATCAAAACATGCTACCCATCTTCTCTTAGGGAGGCAAATATATACATATGTGTGTATATATATATATATATATATATATATATATATATAATATATAATATATGTATTTATATACATGTTTATACACATATCCATATATGTATATATATATATATATATATATATATTTGTGTGTGTGTGTATATATATATATACATATATATATATATATATATATATTTATACCTGCACATATCATTTTAAGTGAGAAAGGGGATAGAGGGAAGATATAAAGAAAGAAATTATATTTTTAGCAATGGACTTGTTCAATAAGGTGAGCAAGGGGGAACAGTCAAAGATGATGCCAATGTTACAAAACCAGGTGACTAGAAGAATGATGGTTCCCTATAGAGTAATAGGGAGTACCTGAAGAAGACAGTGTTTTGTGACAATATAATGATTTATGTTTTGACCTTCCTAATTTTGAGATACATTCAGTTCAAGACATTTAATTGATATGGGAGTAGAACTCAGTATAGAACTAGGGTAAGGTATATATCTGAAAGTCATTAACATTCAGACAATAATTGAATCTCTGGAATCTGATGAAATCACCAGGTAAAAGATTATGAAGGAAAAAAAGACAAAAAAAGGGAAAGAGAGTAAAGCAGAGTCCTGGGACAGAGGCACAAGTAACCCAATAAGTGGATGAAGTATGTTAGAAAGTTCAGAAAAGTCATTGAGGAGTAGTTAGGGAAGTAGAAGGAGAAAGCAATCATGATAACTGGGAGAAGAGAAGTATCTATGAGGAGAAGGTAGTCAACAGGATCAGATGATGTAGAGAAAGGAAGAAGTAGAAACACAAAACACAGATACTGTTTCCCCAGAACTTCACTGTAAATGAGAGTAAGGATATAGGACAAAGGCTAGTAGGCACTATAGGATTTTGTGAGTTTCTTTAGAATGGAAAAGAGTTGAAAGTATTTGTGGGAGGAAGGGAAGGAAATTTGGACACCACAGTATAATCTAAAGGATGTTGGACTTGCAGCCAGATGACCTGGGATTAAATCCCATCTCTCTGACTCACTGCCTCTATGACCATGGTGAAATAGTTTAACCTCATTTTATTATATAAAATAATGGATGGAATTTAATAGTGCTGAAACCCCATTCCAGGTAGAATTATATGCTTACACTATACTATGGTCCAGTAGATTGTTGAAAGATTAAATGGTAGAGAATAAATTTAGAGGATAGTAGGAACAATATGTTGAAGAAGACAGGAAAGAAATGGTATCTAGGGTACATATAGAATGAATGGCTAATTCTTCATCAAAAACTGTACTGCATTAAAATATATCTGTAGATGATATCAGAAGGATGTAAGATGAGAAAGACAGGAGGAGAAAAAGCTCTTAGGAACTAGCCACTTTGGGGGGGATTGATTATAACATAACTTATTAATCTGATCTGCCTATGTCACTATTTCGTAAGAGGTTTGAAGACAGAAGAAAAAGTTGGAAAAACCAACATGTTGAGAAAGATAGAGAATATTTTGGGGGGAAGAGTATTGACATTGTACTACTATAATGAGAAACCAATTGAGATAGCACAAATTTAAAGCATTATTTCATAATTCCATCTAGTGGCATTAAACATCATGTGAGAAGGAAGGAAGGAAATGGATAAAGGACATAACGATGCAAAATTTTGGCTTAGCAAAGCTAAGCAAAGTATACTTAACAATAGGATAAGAGGACAAGATTTTTGTGAGTAGATGATAGCATAACACTGAAATAGCTTATAAACCAATTCACAATGAGAAAGGAAGATAATGTAGCCAATAAAGTGTTGATAGTCTGCAGCAGAACTGAGGAGTGGAGGAGTCCAAAGTCATTGCAACGAATTAAAGTATAGAGGTGGAAAGTTTAAAAAAAAACAATGAAAATAATGGTATTTCAGATTCTTGAACATAGAAGTGGAATACTTATGATAGGTAGCAAGGTCAACACCATTTTTGCATGTAGCTGAGATGGACTGGTGGAATAGTCATGGGACTTGAGTAGATTGAGGAACCAGGAAGTTAGAATATATGAGTGAACATCAAATGTTTGGTGAAATTCCCCAATATGAGAACAAGAGTTGAACTGGAAAGGAAGTCAGACAATGAACACATTGAGAAAACAAGAAGGTATTTTTGGGATTTGTACATAGTCTCTCCTAGAATGTGAATTGGGTGATAAATTTACAATGTGCCAATTTCAAATGAGAAGTGGCTGCTGAGTGATAGTGGTTAAGGGAGAGCCTAGAACTTTTATTTGGGAACAAAGAGTGTTCAGCTTCCTAGACCATGACTTACAAGGCTGGGGGTATTGAGTAATAGTCGTGTCTATGCTAGAAAAAGTTTCCCAGTTTCAGCAAGTGCCAGAAGATAGAATGAAAAAAAGAAGAATTTTAGAATAAAAGGATTTTTTAAAAATGTGGAGCACACATTCTAGAGGTCCCAGGGGAAAATGAGAAGATTCATGAGGAGTGAGAGTGAAAGTAGATAGTAATAGGGAGCAGACGCTGAGGTCAAAGCAGGGAAGGAAGTGTGCTTCAGGCCTCTGGGCTTTAGTGTCGATAGAGGGGAAAAAAAATAAAAGGGGTGGGAGTTTGGCGAACAATTGAAAATGAGTCAAATCGAAGAGTCAGTGATAACTTCTGACGACATCAGGGGGCTGTAAGACTCAAGGTGAACCAGTTTTTCTGTATGATACGAGATTGTATAGAAGCTTGTCATATGACAGGGAAAAGCAGAAAGAGATGCATAGGTGGTCCAAGGACCCAGCTCATGCAAGCTTGGTGGTTTAAGCTTCACTTAAAATGTAATGGCTAAGGTGGTCTGTCTCACACTCTCTGTCATTATCCATAGCAATGACTATATACAATGTGGTTTCCTTTTTCCCCAAAAATCTCATGAAGTAGAAGGACTGTCTGAGAACAGTCTAAAAAGTTATACTTTGATTCAATTCAGCAGAAATTGTTTGAGGGTCTACTTTATATATGGCATGCTAATATGTATTTGAAAGGGCATCTAGGTTGAACAGTAGATAGAATCCTGGGCCTAAGGGCAGTAAGATTAATCTTCCTGAGTGCAAGTCTAACCTCACATAGTAAACTAACTGTGTGACTGTGGGCATCATTTATGCCTGATTCCCTCAGTTTCCTCATCTATAAAATGAGCCAGAGAAGGAAACAGAAAATGACTCTACCGTCTTTGCCAAGAAAAACCCAAATGGAATCAGTAAGAGTTGAACGTGACTGAAATGACTAAAAAACAGTGATATGTATTTGAAACACAAAGACAAAAGCTAAGCAATTTTTACTTCCAAAGAACTTCTGCCTTCTATATGAATCTTAAAATAAAGATTATCTTTATTGTACAAGTTAATATGGAGTTAGATACTGTTTGATTTTATCTATTTATTCCATGGAGTTATTTCCCCCTCCAATTTAATTATGAAGCATAATGGCATAATGGTATGTACACTGAATAAGTATTAGTAGACCTGGGTTTAAATCTCAGCTCTGATCTTTATTGTCTGTGTGACTTTAGCTAAGTGAGACATTTAACCTTACAGAGGCTCAGGTTCCATCTATAAAATGAGAATGTTGGATTGAATAACCCACAATAACACTTTCAACTCCTAAATCCTACAACCATATTGCATATTTCCTTTTATCCTTTTGAATGTCTAGGCGGTATTGGCCATGTAATAAGAGCTCAATAATATTGAATTATATACTAAAGAAATCTATATTTTCTACATAGTATGATGGAAAATATTGTGCTGTAACAACATAATATGTGATAGAGTGTTCCTTTTGTCTCTTTCCTGAGATTTCAGAATCGTTTGATTGGAATATCAGAGATACTGGTAACTTGCTTTGACAACCTTGTCCAATCTATGAACAAATCTTAATGAGTGTGCAAAGTTCCATCAGTTATCAAGTCTCACACCTGAAACAGTGTCATACGTATGGAAGCTGATGATTGATTTCACATTAGAAACTGGCAGGTGCTTTGATTAGAGAGTTTGCAAAAACCACCTGGGAGTCTTAAATCCATGAAAACATTTTGTTTCTGGGGCATAAATAACTCTGATGTAGTATGGCTTGTACAAGCAGGGTACAGTGATGAAATAAAAGTCATTTTATTGCACCATCTCTAATGTTTTCACAATGAGTAGTTATTAAAAAGAAAAATAGTTTAGTCTAATAGAGTAGCAACAATAGGAAAGGGGGTGCTGAAGGAAGAAGATTCAGATGATCATTTCTGTCATTAATTTACTGTGTCATAACTCTTAATTTTGCCCTACATTATCACATAGGGCTATTTTAACTGTCAAGATAATTCACATGAAAATTATTTTAATGAATTCATAGCAATACACAAATATAATGGTTTAAGATAATAAAAATATCACGTCATACTTGTAGCATTTTAGGAGTATTAATATATTATACATAATGATTAGACTTCTCACTCTCCATCAATACTGTCACTGATTTAAATAAGATTAGATTCTATATCTTAATATCCCATGTGGGAAAACCCTCTACAATATTCTACTATGGCAGCTAAGTGGTTCAGTGGCTACAACACTGGAGTCAGGAAGACGAAGACAGTCACAGGTGTGTGCTAGCTCTGTGACTCTGGATGATTCACTTAAATCTCTATGTGCCTTAACTTTGTCATCTGTTAAACTGGGAAAACAATAGCACCTCCCTCCCAGGATTGTTAAAAAGAACATATTGAATAATACTTGTATTTTGCAAATTTAAGGATAAATATAAATGCTACCTATTATTTTTATTACAAAAATTTGGATATGCATCTTGGGCTTAAAGAGTGGGATGTAAGTCACTACCTCAGCAGGACAACCATTCCAATTTTAATAACACACACACATATAATACAGACACTTCTCACTTCATGCAAATTATGTTTTATGTAGAGCATTCTGAAAGAAATCTGCATTCCCCAAAAGGAGACAGTGAACCAAGAATCAATAGGGAATTTGGCTTCAAATTGCCAAATCAGACTTGTACTAGCCATATGACCACAGCAAATTGCTACTTTTGGGCCTTAGTGTTCTCATCTTTAAAATGGTAATAATAATATTTGTATTGCTTACCTCATAAAGTTGTTGTGAAGAAAGTGCTCTATAGAATTTAAAGCTCTGTGAGTAAACTAAGTACTTATATATCTTTAGTGCATTCTGGACTGTAGCCTGGCTACCACTAGTTTTACCCATTAAATTTCAGCTCAATCACCTCTCGTATCTTCAGAAATCTGTTCAATGTGAGTATTCAGTGAGAGTTTAGAACCGCATTTGGTAAAGGTGAGTTAACAGCCTAAGTGAGAAATAGAACCAGCTTTGGCTGATGTTTTGAAAAAACATCCATTAAGACAAAGATGTTCCCTAATGCTAGTCATATTCTTATTGATTTAGTTTGATGAAAGCAAAGCATAAAAATGAAGATTAAACCAAATCCCATATAATCTTTCCAGGAAGATTACTTACATCTGAAGGGTTGTGTATCTGCAAATGTGTGTGTGTGTGTGTGTGTGTGTGTGTGTGTGTGTGTGTGTGTGTATTTCCCCTCATCCCAAGATGGTCTCTTGAAAAATCTGGGCTTACCAGAAACAAGGAGAAAACCTATATCCTTTAAAATTTATTTAACTTAAAAAAAATAACCCACATTTGCTACATGGGAAAAAAGGTTCACTCTAAGAAACCTTGGGAAATATTAATTAGAATCCTGGCCAGCACCATATCATTACTTCATGTTCAAAGTGGAATTAATATGAGATCTTTTGATTTTATAACAGCAGAAAAGCCAGGTTCCACCAATACAGCAGAAGTGGCATCTCAATACCATGCCTGAAGATCTTTGTTGTGAAAAGAATTAAAAGTTCTTGGGGGGCAGAGCCAAGATGGCGGCTGGAAAGCAGGGACTTGCATGAGCTCTGTGCAAAGCCCCTCGAAAAACCTATTAAAAATGTCTCTGAACAAATTCTAGAACTGCTGAACCTACAAAATAGCAGAGGGAAGCAGGACTCCAGCCCAGGACAGCCTAATGGTCTCTGAGTAAGGTCTGTCGCCCATGGAGCTGGGAGCAGAGTGGAACAGAGCCCAGCAGGGGAGGCAGCAGGGCCAACCAGACTGGGAGCCAGGCAGAGCGGTCCCTAGCACCCTGAATCAGTGAGCTGTGGCAGTTACCAGACTTCTCACAACACACAAACATCAAAGACAAGAAAGAAGTACTGCAGAACCCATGAAATAGCAGAGGGAAGAAAGGCTCCAGTCCAGGACAGCCTGGATAGTTTCTGGGTAAGGTCTATTGCACACAGAGCTGGGAGCAGAGCAGAGCAGAGCCCAGCGTGGGCAGTGGCAGGACCAATCAGACCAGGAGCTGGGCAGAGCAGGCCTAGCACCCTGAATCAGTGAGCTGTGGCAGTTACCAGACTTCTCAACCCACAAACACCAAAGACAACAGAGAAGGTTAGTGGGAAAAGCTGTGGGAGTGGAAGGAGTTCACTGTTTGGCCACAACCCCAGGGGCAGCAGAGGTGGCATAGCTACAGAAACACAGCTGCAGTTGCTTCTGGGCCAAGGCCCTCCTGGTGGGAGGAATTAAGTGGCTGATCAGGGCAGGAGTGCAGAGCCTGCTGAAGATCTAAGTCCAGTCCCAGTTGGGAGTTCTTGGGGAAAGAGAAGGGCTGCTGTGGCACAGCTGGCTGTAACAGCTCTGAAAATAACAGTGCATTCCCTCAAGCTTAGAACAAAGTACTCTTTACTTTAAAAGCAGTCATACCCTGCTGAAAAACTCAAGGGTCAAGTAAGTTGGCTGGGAACATGGCCAGGCAGCAGAAATGCACTCAGATTCAGTCTCAGACTTTGGAATCTTTCTTTGGTGACAAAGAAGACCAAAACATACAGCAAGAAGAAGTCAACAAAGTCAAAGAGCCTACAACAAAAGCCTCCAAGAAAAACATGAACTGGCCTCAGGCCATGGAAGAGGTCAAAAAGGATTTGGAAAAGCAAGTTAGAGAAGAAGAAGAAAAATTGGGAAGAGAAATGAGAAGGACGTGAGAAAACCATGAAAAACAAGTCAATGACTTGCTAAAGGAGACACAAAAAATACTGAAAAAATACTTAAGAAAACAACATCTTAAAAAATAGACTAACTCAAATGGCAGAGGAGCTCCAAAAAGCCAATGAGGAGAAGAATGCCTTGAAAGGCAGAATTAGCCAAATGGAAAAGGAGGTCCAAAAGACCACTGAAGAAAACACTAGCTTAAGAATTAGATTGGAGCAAGTGGAAGCTAGTGACTTGATGAGAAATCATATTATAAAACCAAACCAAATGAATGAAAAAGTGGAAGACAATGTGAAATATCTCATTGGAAAAACCACTGACCTGGAAAATAGATCCAAGAGAGATAACTTAAAAATTATTGGACTACCTGAAAGCCATGATCAAAAAAAGAACCTAGATATCATCTTTCAAGAAATTATCAAAGAGAACTGTCCTGATATTCTAGAGTCACAGGGCAAAATAGAAATTGAAAGAATCCACCGAT
This sequence comes from Phalanger gymnotis, assembly GCA_028646595.1. NCBI lineage: Eukaryota > Metazoa > Chordata > Mammalia > Diprotodontia > Phalangeridae > Phalanger > Phalanger gymnotis. Next base: position 294,232,012 of record CM053625.1, read on the forward strand.
CTCCTCCTCAAATAGATCTCAAAAAGAAAACTCCTTGGAATATTGTCATCAAATTCCAGAGCTCTCAGATCAAGGAGAAAATACTGAAAGCAGCCAGAAAGAGACAATTTGAGTATTGTGGATACACAATCAGAATAACCCAGGATCTAGCAGCTTCTACATTAAGAGATCGAAGGGCTTTCAATATGATATTCTGGAGATCAATGGAGCTAGGATTAAAACCAAGAATCACCTACCCAGCAAAACTGAGTATCATGCTCCAAGGCAAAATATGGATTTTCAATCAAATAGAGGACTTTCAAGCTTTCTCAGTAAAAAGACCAGAGGTGAATAGAAAATCTGACTTTCAAACACAAGAATCAAGAGAAGCATGAAAAGGTAATCAAAAAAAAGAACAAGAAAAAGAAATCATAAAAGATTTACTAAAGTTTGACTGTTTTGTTTACATTCCTACATGGAAAGATGCTGTGTATGATTCATGAGACCTCAGTATTAGGGCAGCCGAAGGGAATATGTACATATACATACATATATATACATATATATATATATATACATATATACATATATACACATATATACATATATATGTATATATATGTATATGTATTGTGTGTATGTGTATATATGTGTGTGTGTATGTGTATGTGTATATATATATATGTACATATATGTATAGACAGGGGGCACAGGGTGAGTTGAATATGAAGGGATGTTATCTAAAAAAAATAAAATCAAATTAAGGGATGAGAGAGGAATATATTGAGAGAGGGAGAAAGGGAGAGATAGAATGGGGTAAATTATCTCACATAAAAGTGTCAAGAAAAAGCAGTTCTGTAGGAAGGGAAGAGGAGGTGGGTGAGGGGGAATGAGTGAATCTTGCTCTCATCAGATTTGAACTGAGGAAGGAAAACCATACACACTCAATTGCATATCTTGCCCCACAGGAAAGAAGGAGGAAGAAGATTAAAAAAGGGGGGATGCTAGAAGGAAGGCAGATGGGGGAGGAAATAATCAAAAACAAACACTTTCAAAAAGGGACAGGGTCAAAGGAGAAAATTGGATAAAGGGGGATAGGTTAGGAATGAGCAAAATATAGTTAGTCTTTCACAACATGAGTATTGTGGAAGGGTTTTACATAATGATACGCATGTGGCCTAGATTGAATTGCTTGATTTCTTAGGGAGAGTGGGTGGGAAGGGAAGAGGGGAGAGAATCTGGAATTCAAAATTTTAAATACAGATGTCCAAAAAAAAAAAAAAGGTTTTACATGCAACCAGGAAATAAGATACACAGCCAATGGGGCATAGATATTTATCTTGCTCTACAAGAATGTAAGGGATAAGGTGATGGGGGAAATGGGGTGACAGAAGGGAGGGCTGACTGGGGAACGGTGCAACCAGAATATATGCCATCTTGGAGTAGGGGGGTAGAAATGGGGAGAAAATTTGTAATTCAAGCTCTTGTGAAGATCAGTGCTGAAAACTAAACATATTAAATAAATTAAATAAATAAAAAAATGTGTTCCACTCCAGAGAGAAAACTGACAAATCTGAATGCAAATTAAAATATAATTTCTCATTTTTTAAAAAAAAAAAGTTCTATTTAAACACCGTGGTATTTTAACCTTAGATTTTAAAAGAATATCTGTGTGTGTGTGTGTTTGTGTGTGTGTGTGTGTGTGTGCATTTACACACATACACAATGGAGTGCTTAACTGAAATGAATCCTAAAAATATAGTTCAATCCCTTCATTTTACAAGACAAAGAAACTGAGTACCAGAAGAAGAAGGCATTTATTCAAAGTCACAAAACTCATTGTGTTGGAGAGACAGAATTAAGGTGGAGTCTATTGAATCCTTGCACAATGAATTGATCTCAGTGCTCAGATATTTGGTCTGCTTTAATTTTCATTAACATGGGATGCTAGTGGCCAATTAATTTCCTTATTTGCATTTCTTGTAGGATTATTTTCTTCTAGACTGTTGCACCATGGTCTTCTCTTAAACTTTATTCATTTTGGTAATTTTTTTCAAAACATTCTCATTTCTCTAAGTGCTTTACTATCCCCTCCCCCTACTGTGCTATCTAAATCTCTGAATTACCCACCTTTTTGAAGGTTTGAGGAACTTCCTTGAGTTGTTACAAAAGAGCGACTCTACTAGAGTTGGAAACTTAAAGTCATCCCTACCAGCTGTTATTTGTAATGCTGACTTTCTTCTATAATTACTAAAGAAATTTCCACATGAAATTTCCAAATAGGAGGTCAGCTTTCAGGGTGTAGACAGAAAGTAGACATCCAGTACCTGGTAGCCAGAGTGACAGCCTTCACTGGAAGGGCTTAATATTCTAATTTCCCCATGGAAGAGATATTTTGTGCAAAGCCCCTCCAAAAACCTATTAAAAATGTCTCTGAACAAATTCTAGAACTGCTGAACCTATGAAATAGCAGAGGGAAGCAGGACTCCAGCCCAGGACAGCCTAGATGGTCTCTGAGTAAGGTCTATCACCCATGGAGCTGGGAGCAGAGTGGAACAGAGCCCAGCAGGGGTGGCAGGGTGTTTTACTTTGGGAAGTTAGAGTTGGTGAGCGAATCCATAGGGCAACCAACTAAAGTGTCTTTTCATGAAGCAATGTATTATTGATTTTATTAATGTGGCCAGAGATAGAAACAGAAAGGACAATTAAAAGAGATGGGACAGGAGAAAGGAAAAATGTATGTGTAATGGATGATACATAGTGACATGGTAAATGCAAAGAAGTTGACACTTGAACGTGACGTGTATCAAGATCTTGAGCATGAGAATAGCTAGATATGGTAAATCAATGGCGTTTGTGCTAACTGATACATCAATCAAGACAATATGGCCAAAGCATATTCTGTCAGTCAACGAATATTTATTAAGTATCGAATATGTGCCAAGTTTAGCACTATGTAAGAGTTGAGGATACAAAGGAAGGTAAAAAAATAAAATCTCTGCCTTCAAGGAGCTCATATTTTAATAAAGAGGATAACATGAAAACAGCTCTCTCTCCCTTTTTCTGTATGTCTATGTTGTGTTATATGTCATATCATATCATATCATACCATCACATATCATATACTGTTACGTTATGTCATATTGTATTTTATTACATCGTATCATGTTGTATTCTATTCTATTATGTGTGTATATAACATACACACTCATATAGATAGGTAGGTAAATAGATACATACATGGATACATAGATACATAGATAAAGATATACATACGCATATATGGATGGATGGATGGATGAATGGATAGGTAGGTGGATGGATGAATAGATGGATAATATAAATGGAAGGCAATCTCAGTGGGTGAATTGAGGAGCTCCTTGAAGGTGGGAGGTTTTCTTTTGTAATACACTACATCTTGTTCATTTTTTGGGAACTTTATCATCAATAGATTATTGAGTATCACGAAGGACACATTTTAAATCAAGATGAGAATTGCAAATTGCTTTCTATACATTTTTTTTTACATTTTAATGTATTTTATTTCTTTTAACATCCTTTTTAAATTTTGAGTTCCAAATTCTCTCTCTCTATCCCACACCTTCTACTACCAATTGAAAAGGCAAACAATATGATATAATTATGTATGTGAAATCATACAAAGTATATTTTCACATTAGCCATAATTTAAAAAGAAACAAGAAAAATAAAGATAGTGAGAATATTGTACTCAAATTGTGACTCAGAAGTCATCAGTTCTCTGGACATGGGTAGTATTTTTCCATCTTGAGTCCTTTGGAAATATCTTGGATCATTATATTGATCAGAATAGCCAAGTCCTTCAAAGTTATCACTATTACAATATTGCTGTTTCTATGCACAATAATCTCCTGGTTGTTTTCTCTTCGTTTTTCAGCAGTTCACATACATCTTGACATTTATTTTCAAAAACCACCCTTCTCATCATTTCTTATACCACAATATTATTCTATCACAATCATATACACTACTTTTTCAGCCATCCCCCAGTTGACAGGCATTAATTTCTAATTCTTTGCCACCAAAAGAGACCTGCTGTAAATATTTTTAGATTAAGTCCCTTTCCTTTTTCTTTGATATCTTTGAGATACAGAAGTAATATTAGTATTTCTGGGACAAAATGTATGCATTGTTTGATATTCCTTTGGATATAGTTCCAAATGCTTTCACAAGAGTTGGACCAGTCCAGCAACAGTCCATTTGTGTACCTATTTTTCCTCCAGTCCCTACATCATTTGATATTTCTGTGAAGTGGTAACTCATAGTTGTTTTAATTTACTTTTCTCTAATCAACAGTGATTTAGAGAATTTCTTCATATGACTATAAAGAGTTTTGATTTCTTCATCTGAGAACTACCTATTAATAAATATCATTTGACCATTTGTCATTTGGGGAATGGATTTTATACACTTGACTTAATTCTATACTCAGTATTTATTTGAGACATGAGGCTTTTATTGGAGAAACTTGCTATAAATTTTTTGATATTACTTCATTGTCTATAGTACCTTTAAACATAATGTAGTTTCACCAATTATTGCTTTTAGTTAGGTGTATTTTTTTTTCTTTTGTATTGTCTGAGATCATTATTGCTACCCTTTCTTGTGTTCTTCAAGTGAAGCATATTTGATTCTATGCAAGATTTTATTTTAATTCTCTGTGTCTTTCTTTTTCAAGTTTGTCTCTTATAAACAACTTATTTTTGGATTCTCATTTATAATCTATCTGGTTTCTATTTGATGAGTGAACTCACTCTATTCACATTTACATTTATTAACTATTTCTTTACCTCCATCCTGTTTTCTCCAATTTCTTCCTCTACATCTCTTTGTCTTGTTTCTCCTCAAAAATCTATTTTGCTTTGTTAGGACAGTTCATCTGGGTACCTGCCCTTAATCTACCATCTTCAAAGATGGAAGGGTTATATTGAGTCTTGAAGGAAGCCTGGAAAGCCAGGAGACTGGCACTATCAGATAGCTGGGAAAATATTTTGTTTCAATATGGCAAAACTGTAGGTTCCCTTTTGACCTTACTTATTCTGCCACAGATTGCAGGAGGTGATGGAAATGATTCTGCTTTCTTCCTGAGGTCTGAGCCACACCACCACCACTGCTGCTACTGCTGGTTTCTGAACTTCCTTCTCTCTCAGTACAGTACCCAGGGCTTCTCTACCAGGGAATGCCACTGCTGTGGAAAAAGTCTTCATCTCACTCTACCCTGGATCTTTGACCTGAGACTGGGTAGTGGGAAACAAAATTGATAGTTGGTAGCTGTACCCATCACAATGTCTCGGGACAGGTCTGGGCTTGCTGCAACATGGGTCTGGGACCTCTTTTTTGTGCTGGTGTGCAGCTTTTTCTTAGGTGCTAGAGTGCCCTGTGCTCACAATTTGCTGCTGCCTCAACCCTGCCCTATTGCCTACACATGTCCTTCTATAGCCTTGTGTTGATATAGGCCAAACAAAGGGCTATGTGACTTTTTTTCTGAATTTCTCCATTGGAACTGGCTCTGATCCATTTTACAGATCTGCTTAGAGGAGTATTTGAGGATGGATTTGAACTCATTTATTTTTTACTCTAGGCCCAGTTCTCTAACTTTGCATCAGCTAGCTAAACAAATGAAATTACCTCTCTGATTATCCTTTACACTTGCAAATGCAGATAATATTATGTACCTGTAATGCCATTTTTCCTCTCTTTATCCCAATCATTTAGTATAATATCTGAAACATGATAAGAATTTAATAAATGCTAATTTATTAATTGCTTGTCTATTACTTTAAGGAAGTAATACTGATAATCTGTTAATGTCCTGTCATATAAAAATTTATGATTTTATAATTGAATTTGGCATGTCCTTTAAATGGAATTTCATCTGATGTCCTAGGAAGTCAAGTCTTTCCTGAACAAGGTGCTATCTAGTTTTTTGTTTTGTTTTTGTTTTTTTTCCATTCCTATAATTGTCTTTAACTGGTTAAAACTATTTTAGAAATGGTGACATACTGTGTTATATACTGTGATAGAACACATAATATGTTTCTTTGCTCTTTAATTCCCCTTCTATTTTTTTATGTCAATTGGTTGTGTTGAAACTATCTCAATTTTTTGCCATATTATCTTTATAGTTTTAATATTCTTTTTCTTTAAAAGGCATTGTAAAATCCCTTTTTTAACTAGATAATGGTCTATCTATACACAGACTGTCATTTTTTTTTAGTTTAAAAAATGACTCTCACCTATAAAATTAGCTATATTCTGCCTAGTACCTCCCATTTCTCATAAAGAAATTATTCATTCTATTATCTATTTTCCCCAGTTGAGAGTGATACTCCCTAATTACTTTGTATATATTTTGAATCTATGCTAAATTTACCTAAACGTATATATCATCCCTCATGAATGTAAACACCTTGAAGGCAGAGATTCTTTTTTGTTGTTGTTGTTCTTTATACTCTCTAGATGCAACACCATTCCTGACACATATATGGCATTCTCAGTTTAATTACATTATGGATACTGTTACTGTATAGTATTCAATTACTTGACCTGTTGAATTTTATACTTCTGAGCTTTATATCCTGGAATGGTTCTCAGCATTCTACCCTATGGCCACTTGTTGTGTTGTTAAGCAAAATTGTCTCATTAGCATGGCTTTCCTTTCTTTTGAGTGGAAGTACTTTCAGCTGTTGAGTGCTAAGCCCCAGGCCCTGGGCCCTGTCAGGTGTGAAACCTGTGTGGGTGTGGATTGGTGACTTAGGAGGGGCCAGCTCAGGAACCAATGGTCTCTGTTTGTTGAGGCCGGGCTTGAGAATGCCAGAAGCTCAGCTGTGAGCAGAGGTGAGCCGGGAGACAACTTCAGGGGAAGCAGGAGGCTGCAGAGGCAGGAAGCTGAGGAAGCAGGGCTTACCCGAGTGCGAGCAGGAACGTGAGGCCAGTAGAAATGATTTGGCTAAATGCTATCTTGTTTTCCTGTGGCCTCCTGGTTGCTCTTGTGGGGTGGGCTTTCTGGGCGTGGAGTCTTTTTGTCAAGATATCAGAATGGGGAGGCTGGTTCACGGTTCTGCTGCAGTGGGGCCTAAATAAATTTCTTGTTGTTTTCTCCTTAGAGAAACCTCTCATACCTTGCGATTTCCAACCATTCAAACATATACATGATTATATTTGAGATTATAAATTCGGCCTTCCTACTACACTTGTGCACCAAAAATGTTGAGTATTAAAACATATGTTGATTTAAGTGGCAGAATTTTAATGAGTTCTTCATAGAATTATTATTTTTTCCTTATTTTTAAAGCTGGTATTAGTAAATAAGACAAAATAATCTTCAAAGTGATCTTATTAAAACACATCAGAAAATGACCATGGGCCTTACAGAATCATAAACTTTGTTTCATTTGGAAACAAAATAAAATAACTAACAACTTAATTTGTCTTTTCAAGTAGAATCTGTGAGCCATCCTTCAATTTACTTATAGATTCTTTTGTCATCTAACTTCTTTCATAAAAGCATAAAAGGAATGTCAACATCAATATCCTTTAGTTTCACTTTCTTTAAAAGGTATCAAATTATTGGTCATTATGGAAACATTGTGAATTTAGAATATAGATGACTAAATCAATGGTTATAAACAAGATATAGACCCCCCCTCCAATCACTAAAAGGGCATCTCCTAGAATTCAGTATGTTTAAAACTCTGATGATGATGATAACTGACATTTATATGCAGCCCAAAAAACTATAAGGCACTTTAATTATACTATCATTTTTATCTAAATCTCAAACCCAATTAGGTAGATATTATTATCATTATTATTATTATTATCTCATTTTGTGAATGTCAAAACTGAGTCTGAGTAAGGATAATTGCCTTGCCTGTGGTCACATTAGGTATATGAAACAAGATCCAAACCCAGGGCTTGATGATTCCAAGTCTGATTCTCTACTCACTGTGCCATATAGTTGCCCAAAACAATATTCTGTTTCATTTGTAGTTATGGTCAAATAATTCATCACTTCATATATCCAGCCTCTACATACACATTTAGGATGGTTCTTCAAAAATGGTTATTATGCATCTATGTATATATCCTAGTGGGAAATAAATCATATTTAGCTAATAACATTTTAACAGAAATGTTTTTAAAACCATTTTCATAATCAAATCCTGCTTAACAAATTAAGCGACTGGATATTTAGTCCAATTAAATCAATAAAACAAAATGCATTTCAAATTTTTAAAAAATTGCTTTTTGTGACATGAACAAAACAAGAAGGTTGATTAAACAGTAAATATTTTCTATGATTCATATAGTGCTGATAGAATTCTACTTATCTGGATTTTCTAATACTCAGTTAACTCAGAAATTTCCTACCTTATTGCTCTTGTCTATACTTCTCCATTGTTCCTCCAGGAACCTCTTCATACTGAAAGTTAACTCATACCATAACAAGACCCTCTGCCCCTGGAATTCCTTTATTATAGAGATCTTCCTCATATCTCTGTTTAAGGAGAAAAATCAGTATTGCAGTCTCTTTCCACCTAGCTATACTCTTCAAGACTTCTCTCATGCGTTATCATCCTTTATCAGACTGTAAGCTCCTGAAAACCAAGAGCATGTTTCTTTTTCTGTCTGTGTATTCCTAGTGTTTAGCACATTGCCTTTAACTTAGTAGGTATTAAATGTTTATTAACAGATGAATGGAGAAGGAATATTCTTTTCATATAGGAACTGAGAATTCCTATTCAGAATATGGGACTTCAACGTTCCAAGATTCCAGACTCTACTTTTTGCAGCAAGTATAGGCCAAGGTTAATAGAACCAGGGAGATATGATAAAGGAAAAGAGATCTAGCTTCTCATTTTATTTTTTAAAGATTATAAATTCAGATAAGAAAGTCAATGCAATTAGTGAAGCCATTTGTAAATACTTTAAAATTATGGAGAAAAATAGATATGCAACTCTGAATTAGTTTCATCAATTATTTTTAAAGGTAAGAGATCATCATTGTACATTTAAAAGATCATAATATTTTAGGGGGAAATAAGGAAGCAGAATACTTAATATAAGTTACAGTTTTTATCACAAGGAAAGTGAAGTCTGCAGCATGAAGAAATTTTAAAAAGAAGTCAGTGAAACTCAAAGGGATTGAGCAAAGTTCAAATTATCTATAAGAACTTTAAAAACTACCAATCACATGTAGCTCCCAGGAGATGATAGATAAAAAAGGGCAAGGAGATCGCTGCTCTGCCTATTGCCACCTCATTAGCACCTTGTTGACACCTTATTACAGTTAGTTTATTAGTCTTTGGAGAGTTCCAAGAAGGTTGAAACTTCCTTTAATTTACATCCTTTACGGATTTCTCAAATTTTAATTAGGAATTCCAGTTACTTCTGGCATTATTTACAAATGACACTGCCTCTGCTAAAAAGAAATAGGTTCATTTATTTAATTTTGGTGATTTTCAAGATTTTGTTTTGTTCAGAAAAAAAGAGAGGAAAAAGCTTTTTATAAAGCCGATGGCAACAACAATCCCAATTATGAATACTTGACTCAATTTCTTGAACGTGAAACTTCCAAAATTAAAATATGGTGTTATGCCTCACCATTTCAATAACTAACATTTATATGGTGCTTTACTTCTATTATTTTACATACATTATTTCATTTGATTCTCATTATAACAAACTGAGGTAGATAACAGTATCATGTCAATTTTTTTTTTTTTGTAATGAGGAAAGAGTTCAGAAAATTTGAATCAGTGTCCATTTTTATAGAATTCAAACAAAGGCCTCCCATGGTATTCCCATCCATTAAAATCTCTACATCTTTCCACTATATCACAACAACTCTCTAAAGTTTTCAACTTAATATTACAGTAAGTCCTACGGAAAATATCTCTAAATGGAGAATTACCTGTTGTAAATACAGTGATAATCTATTTTGACCTTTACTTCAAAGGTAAAAAAAAAATTATGTCTAAATGCTTTGGGCCTAAAAAACTAATTTAAAATACTTTAAGTTATTTGAGGTGAGCACAAGTCTGGATTGTAGATAAATGGTAAGATTTTTTTTGTTTTAAATTTGGTAAAGGTTTCATTTTGGTGAGGGAACTTGGATTTAAATGATTTTGGTATGGTATAATCTGTTCATAATGTTTTTAATATATACATGTACATATATGATCTATTCATAATAATCTATTTAAAGAACATATCTATAGAAACACACAAAAACACACATATAGACATGTTTTATCAAAATATCCATATGTACATATAGGTGCATGTGTATGCATGTATACATGCCAATTATGTACAAATCATGACTAAATACTCATTCATTCAGGGAGGGTACAGGAATAAATGTATGCATTTCCTTTGCTATCTCCATTTTTGCCTCACCCAGGTAAATAAAGCCATACACATGTGTATTTACTCCCAAATATTGTAGCCTAGATACCTACTGATTTGCAAATGTCAGGATTTTTTTCTTTATGTATTTAGTTAAATAAAGGTATCAGAGCCAGTGAAAATGGCAACTGTGTTTATTCCTTCCAGAAGTCGCAAAGCTGAGAGTATATGAGAATCATATGATTTTCAAAGATCCTGGTTATTAGAAGTGATATGCAGGTTTACTTATGCTCTACAACATCCATAACAAGGACTCATATATCCTCCACTTGAAGAGCATCAGTGTTAGGAGAACCACTACTTCCTGAAAAAGCAGATCACATTCTTTAATAGCTTTCAGAGTAAGTTTTTTCTATATGTTGTCAAAAATCTGCGAGTCTGCAACACCTACCTATGAATTCTAATTCTTTCTTCAGGAGCTAGTTAGTATAAATCAAAACAGTCTTCCACTTGTTTGAGTGGAAGGTCTTTGAATTTTTGAAAACTATCTTTCTACATCCTTTCTCACCTAAGTATTATTATTTTTTTCGGTATAAATATCTCCACCTCCTTCACCTGATCTTCACTTGACATAGCTTCTAGTGTCTTCAACATCCTTGTCAATATTCTTTGGGTACATTCCAATTGGTCAATGCCTTTCCTAAAATATCATTCCCAGACAGTATATTTGGACCATCACCTCTGTCCATTAAAACAACCAATATCATTCCAATCTTCCTTAAATCTCAGGGTTTATGGAGTTGTTGGGAATATGAAAGGATTTGTGGTAGTGAAAATGAAATGGTAGGGAAAAGGTAAAGCAGCCAACAAATTATATGCAGAGACTGTAGGGTAAAGTGTTGCTTTGGAGCTTTACAGCTACTATATCTGAAATTCATCTTTAAAAACTATGGTCACAAGTAATTTAGGCCCCTTTTGCATGTTGCAGTAGAAAAAATGCTAGCATCCACGTCAGAAAACTTACATTTTATTTGCTATGATAATATAGCACAGGGAAAAAATAGTTGATTTACAGTCAGACACTGGATTTGTAATTAGAATATCTGGGCTTGAATCCTGACTATACTACATGTACAGCTTTGGGCAAATTACTCTTTATCTCTTAACCTTAGTTTCCACATTTGTAAAATGAAGGGAGTTGAATATAATGAACCCACCACTATTTCCTTCTAATTCTAGAACAATAGCTCTATATTTATCCATTTTTTAAAACATTTTTTTTTCTTTTTTCAAAAAACTTACTCATTATTTTATTTTCCCCAATTACATATAAAAACATTTTAAACATTTGTATTGAAATTTTGAGTTCCAAATTCTCTCCCTTCCTCCCTCCCCATCCTACTCCAATGAAAAATCAAACAATTCCATGTAGCTTATATTTGTGTAGTCATACAAAACATTTTCATAGTAGTTATGTTGTGAAAGAAAACATACCAGTGGTGGGGAACCAGCAACCTCAAAACCACGTGCAGCCCTCAAGGTCCTCAAGTGTGGCACTTTGACTGAATCTAAACTTCATAGAGCAAATTCCCCTTTAGAGGATTCAGTCAAAGGGCCTTGCTTAAGGAGGTAGAGGGTGCTGTGTGGCCTCAGGGCCACAGGTTCCCAACCCATGTGTATCAGTAAGGCAACATTCATGACCTTGAGGATGACCATGGACATGCCTGTATGGTTCAGAATCACAAAGTATGAAAAATTCTCTAGGTAGAAGGCAGAGAAGTATAACATTCATTTAGACACCAGAGGATCAAATCCCAAGACCAATAACTCCAATTCAATACAGCAGTAATTATATTCCAAAACCAGTAAGCCCACCTCAATGTAGCAACAAGGAAATTATAATACAGTATTAAAGCAAAGAACTAAGTCATCTTCTAACCTTCCTCCCTGCTGGGACCTCCCCATAAACACTTACAAATCCTAACTGTCTGCTTTCCTGTGTTCTCTTCTCTCTCAGTGCTCTGGTTTCTGAAGCTCCCTGGTTTCCATTCCACTCTCTGCTTCATATTCTTCCTGCAGCTGTTTGGTCTCTGAGCTTTTACTTCTCCTCCTTCAGCTAGATTCTGAATTATCTCTTCTGATTTCTGACTTTTGAATTCTCAGTTCTCAGTGGCTACTCTCTAGGTGTATATAAACTTTTTAGGGCCTGAGGGCTTCATGCCCCATCAGCAAGAGGGGGTGGACCTGGGGCTTAGTACCTAGTAAGTAAAGGCCTGCCAACAAACTAATCTCTAATGAAGATTCCCTTAATTGACCTCACCTGAGGTCTATTGAGTGGGTGGAAAGGTCTTTAATCACTGATTGGCATCAAAAAGGTGTGGGTCTGCCTCTAATCAAGCCTCCCTTTGTCAGCCCCACCTGAGGCCTATTGAATGGGCAGGAAAGTTCTTTAATCAGTGACTGGCATCACACCATGCCATAGGCCAAAAAAAAAAACTCTCAAAAAAAGAAACTAAAAAAAGAATGCTTTAATCTGCATGGAGACACATTCAGTTCTTTCAATGGGGACTGATAACATTTTTCATCATAAGTCCTTTAGAATTTTCTTATATCATCATATTGCTGAGAATAACTAATTCATTCACAGCTGATCATCTTACGATATTGCTGTTACTTTGTAGCAGTACATTTCACTTTCCATCAGCTCATGTGAGTCTTTCTAGGATTTTCTGAGAGCATCCTGCTCATCATTTCTTACAGCATAATAGTATTCCATCATAATCACATGCAAAAATTTGTTCAGTCATTTCCCAATTGATGGGCATTCCTTCGATTTCCAATTTTGTGCCACTAGAAAAGAGCTGTATGAAATATTTTTGTACATATAGATCCTTTTCCTTTTTTTTTTCTATTGGGATACAGACTTAGAAATGATATTGCTAGGTCAAAGGGTACGTATGGTTTCATAAGCCTTTGGGTTTAATTCCAAATTGCTTTACAAAATGGTTGAATCAGCTTGGTACTCCACCAATATTGCATTAATGCTCCATTTTTTCCCACATCCCCTCCAATACAAGTCTTTTTCCTTTCCTGTCCTACTAGTTAATCTAATAGGTATGAGGAAGTACCTCAGAATGGTTCTAATTTGCAATTCTCCAATCAATAGTCAGAGCATGTTTTTTTTTAATACGGCTATAGATAGCTTTGAATACTTCATCTGAAAATTATTCATATCTTTGTATCATTTACCAATTGAGTAATGGCTTTTTTTTTTATAAACTTAACTCAGTTATCTATATGGTTAAGAAATGAGGCCTTTATCAGAGAAACTCTCTTCAATTTTTTTTCATATTTTCTATTGCTAAACATACTTTCCTACATTCTATTTCCCATACCCCCATTTATTCTCTTTCTTTTCACCCTGTCCCTCCTCAAAAGTGTTTTGTTTCTGATTACCTCCTCCTCTAATATGCCTCCTTTCTATCACTCCCCTTTTCCTATCCCTTTCACCTCCTTCTTTACTGTAGGGTAAGATGGATTTCTATACCCAAATGAGTATGTATGTTATTCCCTCTTTGAGCCAATTTGGATAAGAGTAAAGTTCGCTCACTTTCCCTTACCTCCTCCCAGTTCCCCTCCACTGTGAAGATTTTTTCCTGCCTATTTGATGTGAGATAATTTACTCCCATTCTACCTCTCCCTTCCTTTTCTCCCACTATATGCCTCTCTTACCCCTTAATTTTATTTTTAGATACCATTCCTTCATAATCAACTCACACCTGTGTCCTCTGTCTATATATTCTGCTTCTAACTTCCCTAATAATGACACAGTTCTATGAGTTACAAGTATCATCTTCCCATGTAGTAATGTACATAGTTTAACCTTAAGTCCCTTATTATTTCTCTTTCCTCTTTACCTTTTTATACTTTTCTTGAATGTTGTATTTGAAAGTCAAATTTTCTATTCAGCTCTGGTCTTTTCAGCAAGAAAACTTGAAAGTCCTCTATTTTTTTGAATTTCCAATTCCACCCCAACCCCCTGAAGGATTATACTCAGTTTTACTAGTCAGTGATTGTTGTATTCCTAGCTCCTTTTCTCTCAAGAATATTGTACTATAAGCTCTCTGATCCCTTAACATAGAGGCTGCTAAATCTTCTTATCCTGACTGTGGCTACACAATACTTGAACTGTTTCTTTCTGGGTGCTTGCAATATTTTCTCTTTTACCTGAGAGCTCTGGAATTTCACTATAATATTCCTAGGAGTTTTCATTTTGGGATCTCTATCAAGAGGTGATTGGTAGATGCTTTCAATTTTTATTTTATCCTCTGGTTCTAGGACATCAAGGCATTTTTCCTCAATAATTTCTGGAAAGATGATGTCTAGACTCTTTTTTTTTTTTGATCATGGCTTCCAGGTAGTCCAATAATTTACAAAAAATCTCTCCTGATTCTATTTTCCAGGTCAGTTGTTTTTCCAATGAGGTACTTCACATTGTCTGCTATTTCTTTCATTCTTTGGGGTTTGTTTTATTTTTTCTTGGTATGTCATAACATCATTAGCCTCCATTTGCTCCCTTCTGTATTTAAAGGAATTATTTTCTCCCTTGAGCTTTTGTATCTTCTTTTCCATTTGGCCAACTCTAATTTTAAAGGAGTTTGTTTTTTTCTTTTTCAGTGAGTTTTTGTACCTCTTTTTCCATTTGGCCAATTCTGCTTTTTAAGGCATTTTTTCTCCTTGTTGCGTTTTTGGTTCTCTTATCATTTGGCTGTGTCTGTTTTTTTTTTTATATTTTTTTTTAAATTTATTTTTGACATGTTTGGTTTTCAGCATTGATTTTCACAGGCGTTTGAATTACAAATTTTCTCCCCATTTCCTCCCCCCCCC
>CM053625.1:294247769-294267504 GCA_028646595.1 Phalanger gymnotis
TATATTATATATGTATGTATGTATGTATGTATTCCCTTCAGCTACCCTAGTATTGAGGTCTCATGAATTATACACATCATCTTTCCATATAGGAACTTAAATAAAACAGTTCAACTTTGGTATTATGATTTCTCTTTCTTGTTTACCTTTTCATACTTCTCTTGATTCTTGTGTTTGAAAGTGAAGTTTTCTATTCAGCTGTGGTCTTTTCACAAAGAAAGCTCAAAAGTCCTCTATTTTATTGAAAATCCATATGTTGCCTTGGAGCATTATACTCAGTTTTGCTGGGTAGGTAATTCTTTTTTTTTTTTAATCTTAGCTCCATTGACCACCAGAATATCATATTCCAAGCCCTTCAATCCCTTAATGCAGAAGCTCCTAGATCTTCTGTTATCCTGATTGTGTTTCCAAAATACTCAAATGGTTTCTTTCTGGCTGCTTGCAGTATTTTCTCCTTCATCTGGGAGGTCTGGAATTTGGCAAAAATGTTCCTAGGAGTTTTCTTTTTGGGATCCTTTTCCATAGGCGATCATTGGATTTTTCAATTTCTATTTTACCCTCTGTCTCTAGAATGTCAAGGCAGTTCTCCTTGATAATTTCTTGAAAGATGATATCTAGGCTCTTTTTTTGATCATGGCTCTCAGATAGTCCAATAGTTTTTAAATTATCTCTCTTGGATCTATTTTCCAGTTCAGTGATTTTTCCAATGAGGTATTTCACATTTTCTTCCATTTCTTTAATTCCTTTGCTTCTGCTTTATAATATTTTATTTTATCATAAAGTCACTAGCTTCCATTTGTTCCAAGCTAATTTTTAAGGTAGTGTTTTCTTCAGTGGTCTTTTGGACCTCCTTTTCCATTTGGCTTATTCTGCTTTCCAGGGCATTCTCCTCATTGCCTTTTTGGAGCTCTTTTGCCATTTGAGTTAGTCTATTTTTAAGGTGTTATTTTCTTCAGTATTTTTGGGGGCTCTTTTAGGAAGTCATTGACTTGTTTTTCATGGTTTTCTTGCATCATTCTCATTTCTCTTCCAACTTTTTCCTCTACTTCTCTAACTTGCTTTTCCAAATCCTTTTTTAGCTATTCCATGGCCATGTTCCTGTTTTTCTTGGAGGCTTTTGATGTAGGCTCTTTGACTTTGTTGACTTCTGGCTGTTTGCTTTGGTCTTCTTTGTCACCAAAGAAAGATTCCAAAGTCTGAGTCTGAATCTGAGTGCATTTTCACTGCCTGGTCATGTTCCCAGCCAACTTACTTGACCCTTGATTTTTTCATCGGGTATGACTGGTTGTAGAGTAGAGAGTACTTTATCCCAAGCTTAAGGGGCTGTGCTGTTGTTTTGGACCTATTTCTACACAGCAAGCTCTGTCACACTGGCACTCCTCCTCCCCCAAGAACTGCCAACCAGACTGGACTCAGATCTGAGGTGTCTCTGCACTCCCCCTCAGATCTGCCACTTCATTCCTCCTACCAGGTGGGCCTGGGCCAGAAACAACTGCAGCTGTAGCTCAGTAAGCAGCCTCAGAGCTGCATCACCTCTGCTGCCCTCAAGGTGGTGGCTGAGGCACAAACTCCTTTCACTCTGTCCCAGAAGCTTTTCCCACTAACCTTCTCTGTTGTCTTTGGTGTTTGTTGGTTCAGATGTCTGGTAACTGCCACAGCTCAATGATTCAGGGCTCTAGGGCCTGTTCCACCTGGCTCTTAGTCTGCTTGGTCTTGGTGTGGCTCATGCTGGGCTCTGTTCTGCTCCCAGTTCTGTGCAATATACCTTACCCAGTGACCTTCCAGGCTGTCCTAAGCTGGATCCCTGCTTCCCTCTGCTATTTTGTGGGTTCTGCAGTTCTAGAGTTTGTTCATAGCCATTTTTATAGGTGTTTGGAGGGACCTGGAGGGAGGAGCTCAAGCAAGTCCCTGCTTTCCAGCCACCATCTTGGCTCCACCCCTTGTCCATTTATGATTTTTGTCTATGGTGTTTTCCTATTTCCTGGCTGTTAAGATTGAGCTCTCCTTCTGGAGCACTAGGGGTACAGGTTCAGTCTTATTTTACTGTGGCCAGGAACCTTGTCCCTGCTTTTGTGTGCTAGGGCCTCAGTTGCCAGCAGCTACAGGCTGTTGTTGTCTGGCAGCTTACCTGGTGCTGAGCTGAGTTGCTAGTGTTGGTAGCTGGCATGTGATGAGGCCACATGGGTTTTTTCTTCATTTCTCCAAGGCTACACTGAATCTCTCAGCGTGTGGTGGGGAGTCTGGCTCCTGAAGGACTGCTGCATCTGGGCAGCACTGAAGCATGGGAAAGTTCAGCTGGTGGAGGATTCCAGACCACTGGTGCATGTGGTGGTTCTCTGAGGTAGAGTCTGCTGGCTCCTCTGACTCTGCCAAGGCACTAGGCAGTTCCTAGTGTTGGTGTTGGCCTGCTCTACTACCTTGGGGCTCAGAATGTCCTGCTGGTTTCCTAAGGTGGTGCTTGCTGCTGGCTTGCTGGGGCACTTCTGGTCCCGCACTGCTCCCAGTCCAGAACAGTGAGAGGGATCTTTACCATTAATCCCCCAAGCCTCATGGGCTGCAACTTGTCTTTCTGCTGGCTCCACTATTTCAGGTGTGTTTTTTTTTTTCTGGGAGTGAAATTTTGTAAATTTTTGGAGGTCAATAAGGGAGAGTAAGAGGCTCTTGATGCTTACTCTACCATCTTAACTCAAAGAAATCCTGACCTCTGGACTGCTTTAAAAAAAAAAACAAACAAATTTTTAAAAATAATCTGTCAATTATCTTGATGTCTATTCTACATGTCTCCAAAAAAAGCACCCAAATAACTACCATATATAATTAAAACCTTGTAATTCTGATTACTTAAAGCTAGTGTGGACAACAAAACCAAAATGAGTTGAAATCACTGTTCAAATGAATTCTTTAAAGACATTTTATTTTAGAGCCACTCCTGTTTCCTAATTCCATAATAAAAGAATTAGCTCACCATCAAGGCATCTAACTTGATTGCAATGTGATGAATGCAGTTAGCAGTTCACATCAGTGATTTTTCTGCAGAGCATTTTGTCCTGCACATTTCAATGAAATCCCTTGGCTGTGATTGATTTATCTAATAAAAGACCAATGTGTAGGGGAAATGATCATAGTACTTACAGGATGTGCTAATCTCTCTTAGATTAGACTCTTTCCGAATGGAAGTGATTTGAAATGGTCATAACTGCCTGATACTTGAAATAGCCATCTTCACCATTATCACCTCAACAGGAGATATTAGATAAATATATTGGAAGTTAAATGGATCATATTTCAACAGTTGACATGAATATTGAAAATTCAATTAGGCATATTACTTTGACATTGTTTTTAAAGCTGTTGGAATGCATTTTGTGTGGTGCCTGGAAATCAGTTGCTGTGGGTTTGAATAAGGCCATATAATTTTTTTATGACTGTTCACAATAATAGGTTTATAACCCTACCTATTCCTGTTAAGGGAGAAAGATTTTTACAGTGATTTTATTTCTGAATGGAGGATAGCTTCACATCCATTGTCCTCATAGCCAAAGGCCGTAGAACAGTTACTTACCCTACTTTTGTACTATAATTTAGTTGTGGCCAATTCTTAAATATTTTTCACTTTAATTGCAATACCCTCTATTAAAAATTTTTAAGGGTCTAATGTATACAGAGCTTTGTGTTATGCACAAAAATCCAGGGGCTTGGTCTTCATAAAGTTTAAATTATAGTAAAAGGTAATGGCATAAACAACTGAAATGTATAATTATGAAAGTGGTGTAGTTGAAGTGCAAGAAAAATTTTGACAAAAAAAAAATGGTTTCACAATAGTCATGGAGAATTTACTGGGAAAAGCAGCATTTGAGATAAGCTTTGAATGATTCCTGGTTAGTTATTTGGGGCATGGGTCAAAATCTTTCAAATTTTGATAGAGATTAAAATCATAGACAGGGAAGTACTGATACAATATGGAAGATAATAGAGAGGCCTGGTAGAATTATAGTTTGGGATAGGGGGTTGAAAAAGATTAGTTTGAATCAATTATGGACAAGTATGGTAAATGTAGATCATGTTGAATTAGTGAGAGAAGAGTAAAAGATAATCATGAATTTTAAACTTGGGAATCTAGGAGAATGATGGTACCACTGATCATAACAACGAACTCATAAATAGCAGCAACTTTAGAGGTAATAACAGTAAAACAATTTTGAACTCTTTAAGTTTGAGGCATCAATGTAGTTACATACAAGTAGTGAACTTGTATTGGGAGCTGAAAGGTTGGTTTGGAAATTAGGAAAATGGTAAGACCTGACAATATAGATTTGAGAGTCATCAGAGCTAAAGCTATTCAAACTGTGAGATAGTCAGAAATGGCCAAGTGAGGCAAAAAATGAAAAGAAGACCAAAAATGGAACCTTTAGAAACTCCTATGTTATGTGAATAGAGAAAGACTAAGGATTTATCACGGAAAGGAAAATCAGAGAGAAAGGATAAAGAAGAGTGAGGGCGTGATGTCTAGGATGAGGTGAGGTAGTTGAGGTACCAGGCCTATATGCAGGACCAGTTGTAAATATAGTAGAAAACACAAAATGCACATATTTATATATTATACATGCATATATGTTTTGATATGTAGATTTTAGAAGAAAAAAAGAAAGAAAGAGAAGGAAGAAAGGAAGGAAGGAAGGAAGGAAGGAAGGAAGGAAGGAAGGAAGGAAGGAAGGAAGGAAGGAAGGAAGGAAGGAAGGAAAGAAGAAGAAAGGATGAATAACTTTATATAGCATCTGGCAAGGTCTATCTTACATGGCTCCTTGGGGGGAGTGGGAAACTTTTCCAGCCTTGAGGCACATTCTGTATTATCATCCACTCAAAACAATAATCCATTAGTTCCTGATAATGTGTTCAATTTTACCAGACAGAAATAAAGAATAAGATAAAAATGTACTTAATGAAACAACATACATAGTCAATAAAAGTAAAAAAAAAGTACTCTAAGATCCTATAGACAGAGAATCATAATTCAAAGAGAGGTCTTGGATTATGTAACCTAATCTAATTTGAAATATGAGAGACAAAGGGAAATAACTTACCCCATTCTATTTCTCCCCTATCTCTCGCCCCTTAATTTATTTTTTTTGGTATTTAATTGCAGATTTTCAATTCATTCTTTTTCTAGTTTTTCCAGTTGCATGCCCAATTCATTGATCTCCTTTTTCTTTATTTGTTTGTGTAAGCATTCAGAGATACAAAGCTTCCCCTAAGAACTGCTTTTGCTGCATCCCATAAGTTTTGTTATGTTGTCTAATTATTTTCACTCTTGAATGAAGTTATTGATGGTTTCTAGGAGTTTTTGTTTGACCCATTCATTCTTTAGGATTAGATTGTTTAATTTCCAATTAATTTTTAGTCTAGCTTTCCATGGTCCTTCATCACAAATATTTTTATTGCATTATGATCTGAAAAGGATAAATTGACTATTTCTGCCTTTCTGCACTGGACTGTGAGGTTTTTATGCCCTTGTACATTGTCAGTTTTTGTGTATGTGCCACATTCTGCTGAGAAAAAGGTATATTTCTTTCTATCCTCATTCAGTTTTCTCCAGAGGTGTATAAGATCTACCTTTTCTAAAATTCTATTAATCTCCTTAACTTCTTTTTTTAAAATTTTATTTTAGGCTCAAGGGCCAGAATACGAATACCGAATAGAGAAAAGAAACAAAACTCATCATAAATTTACATATTGGAAGTTAAATACAGAATAAAGAAGAAAAAATTGTGTCATGTGCATAGCAGAACATAAGAGAGGATTCAAAAAATATAACAGTATATTTTCATTTCAAGAAAACCTATATGATAAATAATACATTTTGTGTTGAGAATTGTTCATGTTTTCTTTACTTCCTTGTGAGTTTTCATTTGTTCTCTGCTATGCATTTTTTACTTTGTTCTTTTTTTCCATTGTGCCACTCCACCCCCTGAAGGCTACAACAAAATTTAGACATGTTTCTCTATAGCTACAGATAAATACATACACACATACTTATATACATACCTATATAGACGTATACTTTCCTAAACATACTATATTTCTCATCTTTGTTTTTATATTTGTTTCCTTCCCTCCTATCCCTCCTGATTCCTCTACTTTACTTCTAGCAACTAGCTTGCCCTCTTTTACTTACCTAACTCCGTCCAATGATCCCTCCCCTCTCCTCTCATTCTTCTGTACCCCCTTTTATCTATTCCCTCATTATGACCTCTAAAATTCCTTCCCTTGTCCTCCCCACCATACCACTACCATTTCATTTCTTCTAAATTTAGAAGACTTTTATACACTTCTAAGAATATATGTATTGTTCCCTCTTAAACCCATTTTTGATGAAAGTACTACCAGCCCTCTTCGCCCATCTAATATTTCTGTATCTTTTCTTCTTCTCGCACCTCATTTATATAAAATAGTTACTCTTTTTAGCTGTTTCTAAGAGGTTTTACTTTTTGAATTCATTAACATAGTCAGGTGCACCCCCCCTTTCTTATGAGCTCACCAATTATTAATAAGAATTTTAGAAATACATTTTATATTTTACTTTATGTAAAAGGTAAATAGTCTGTCCTTATGAATCCCTTATAGTCAGTCTTTGGCATGGACTTTATGTTTCTCTTGGTTCCTATATGTTGAATCCTCTATTAAGTTCAAATTTTTTTCTAAGAAAGTCTTGAAAGTCTGAGAGTTTATCAAATCTCCATTTTTTTCATTCAAGATAATACTTAATTTTGCAAGGTATGATATTTTCAGCCAGAGCCCCAGTTCTTTTGCTTTTCAATATATTGTATTGCAAGACCTGTGCTCCTTTAAACTATCTGCTGCTAGGTGTTGTGTAATTCTAATTGTGGCACCATCATATTAAATTGTTTTAATCTTGATTCTTTTAATATTTTATCCTTGATTGGGAATTTCAGAATTTGACTATGATACTCCTATGAGCTGTACTCATAGGACTTCCCAGCCCTGTTCTAAGGCTTCAGGACAATTTTTTTTTAATAATGTCTTGTATTATGGTATCAAGATTCTTTTTTTGATCATAACTTTCTGTTAGTCCCATTATTTTTATACTTTCTCTTCTTGATCTATTCTCCAAATCTGTTTTTTTTTCTTATAAGATGTTTCACTTTCTCTTCTATTTTTCATTATTCATGTTTATTTTTCTTGATCTCTTATAATTTCACTGGTTTCACTTTTCCAACTCTAATTTTCAAGGTGTCATTTCCCTCCTTAAGATTCTAGATCTCCTTTTCTATTTGGTTGACTTTCCTTTCATAACCTTCTTGTTTTATCTTGGATTATTTTTATTTTTTTAGTTTTTCCTATATCTCTGTCATTTGATTTTAAAATCTTTTTAAGGTCTTCTATAAATTCTTTTTGGGCAGGTGACCATTTGGTGTTAGTCTTTGGAGTAACCTCAATATCCTCCTCTGAAGATTAACCCTAGTCATCTCTATTCCAGCAATAGCTTTCTATGGTCAGATTCTTTCTCCTTTGCCTGTGCATTTTTTTGTGGTAATAGCTTGATTTTTGTAATCACCTCTAGCCCTGGGGTATGGGAAATATTGCCTCTTACCCCAGATCTTCAGTTCTGCACTGTATCCTAGAACCAAAGTCAAACCTCCAACCTCATGTAAGTGCCCACAGCCCGGGCCTTTCTGCCCCACTGCTTATGCACTCATTAGGCATGTGCTAGTTCCTTCTTTCCCCCACTGCTCCTCACAGCACAGCTGGGTCTGGTGTTCCTCATAAGCAGTGGTTCCCTTAATTTTCCTGGGCTTGAACATTCAACAATCTTCACTATCCCAGGGAGAAAAGTTTCTGTGGCTGGGGTCAAGGCAGCCACTCGAACCAACTAACCCCAGGACTTGCCACTACTTATTTAAGCAGCTTGTCACTTGTTAAAATGGAACCTTACCTTGAAGTGTTTACTCTCTACACAGACCCAGTCTTGACCCGGGATTTTTCTTCAGATCTTCTTGAATTGTCCAAGGAAGATCCTGGTTGTGTCCCTATTCTTCTTTGTCCCCACTGACACTTTGTTGTCCTAAGGTGCTATTTTAACTCTTTTATAGGGGAGTAAACTCTAGGGAGTAAAGAGGAAGCACCCTCTCCCCCATTTTGTTGCCTTAGCACAAATCTTGAGAACTTGGAATTTTCTGACCTACTCAACCATGTTCCCAGAATGCTCTCCTTAACTTCTTTCTTGTTTATTTTGAGGTTAGATTTATCAAGTTCAGGGGGTAGGTTGAGGTTCCCCAGTACTATTATTTTGCTGTCTATTTCTTCCTGTAACTCCCTTAACTTCTTTAAGATTTTGGATGCTATAACACTTGGTGCATATATGTTACATAATGCTATTACTTCATTGTCTATGGTGTCTTTTAGCAGGATATAGTTTACTTCTCTTTTTTAATTAAATCTATCTCTGATTTTGCTTTGTCTGAGATTAAAATTGCAACGCTTGTTTTTTGTACTTTAGTTGAAGTATAATATGTTCTACTCCAGTCTTTTACCTTTACCCTGTGTTTAACCCCTTGTTTCAAATGTGTTTCTTGTAAACAACATATTGTAGGATTATGGTTTTTAATTCATTCTGCTATCTGTCTCCATTTTATGGGAGAGTTCATCCCCATTCACGTTCATAGTTATGATTATTATCTCTGTCTTTTTTCCCTCCTATCCCCCACCCCAGTTTATGCTTTTATCTCTCCCTTATTCTTACCCCTCCTCAAAAAACTTGTGCTTTTGACCATTTCCTCCCTCAATATTCCCTCCCCATCAGCACCCCCATCTTACTCTTCTCCCTTACTACTACTTCCCTCCCTTCCAATCACCTCACCTTTACTTTCTTCTTTCCTCTCCTACTGCCTGTAGGGCAAGTTAGATTTCTATACTTATCAGTGTACGTTATTCTCTCCTTGAGCCAAATCTGATGAGAGTAAAGCTCAAACACTTCTCTTCTCTCTCCCTTCTTTCCCTCTAATATAATGTTTTTGTATCTCTTCATGTGATTTAATTTACCCTTTTCTGCCTTCCCCTTACCTCTTCTCCCATTACAATCCCTTACACTCCTTAATTAGGTTTTTTATCATCATATCAGTTAAATTATACTCACACCCTCTGTCTATGTATTTCCCTTTCAGATATAATAACTATACCATTCACAAGATTAACAAATATCATCCTTCCCTATAGAGATGTAAACAATTTGCCCTTGTCGAATAACAAAGTCTTTTTTTTTCTTTTTTCCCCCTGTTTACCATTTTATGTCTCTCTTGAGTCTTGAATTTGAAGATCAAATTTTCCATTGATATCTAGCCTTTTCATCAGGAAGGTCTGTAATTCCCTTATTTTGCAGAATTTCCATCTCCTTTACCTGAAAGATTATGCTCAATTTTGCTGAATAGTTGATTCTTGGTTGTAGATCAAGCTCTTATGCCTTTCAGAATATCATATTCCAATCTCTCCAGTCTTTAAATGGAGAAGTTGAAAGGTCCTGTGTGATCCTGACTGTAGTTCCACAATATTTCAATTGTTTCTTTCTGACTGCTTGCAGTATTTTCTCCTTGACCTGATAATTCTGGAATTTGGATACAACATAACTTGGATTTTTCAATTTGGGATCCCTTTAAGGCGGTAATGGGCGATTCTTTCAATGACTATTTTACCCTCTTGTTCTAGGACTTTGGAGCTATGTTTCTTAATGATTTCTTAGAAGATATTGTCCAGGCTTGTTTTTTCATCATGGGTCTCCGGTTGACCTATAATTCTTAGATTATCTCTTCTGTATCTATTTTTGAGGTCAGTTGTTTTTCATTGGAGACATTTTGTTTTCTTCTATTGTTGCATTCTTATTTTTTTTGTTGATTATTGAGCCTCATAGAGTCATTAGCTTCTACTTTCTCAATTGTAATTTTTTTTTTTTTAAATGTTGTCTTCACATAGCTTCTGCACCTTTCTGCTTGGCCAATTTTACTGTTCATTGAGTTATTTTCCCCGGTTAGCTTCTGTAACTTTTCTTTTATATCTCTAATTTGGATTTTAAAATCGTCCTTGAGCTCTTCTAGGAATGCTTTCTGGGCTTGAGACTGGATCATATTCCCTTTTGAGGTTTCAGATGTGGTTATAGTGTCAATGTTTTCTTCTTCTCAATTTGTACTTTGATCCGCTCTGTCCCGTTATACAATTCAGTGGTCTTTTTTTATTTTTCTATTTTGCTTCTTCATGGTGGTTGCCTTTTTCCAGGCTTTTAAAGTGCATCTCTACTTCTAGGGGTGATGAGGAGCTGTCTCAAGCTCCTTGCGCTGGTAACTAAGGGCTTGGTTACTGGCTTTTGTGCTGTGGCTTCTGCTTCTGTCAGCTACAAGCTGTATACTGCTGCAGCTCACATGGTGCTGAGCTGGAGCTGGCTGGTGTGTGCCAAGGTCAAAGTTGGTTATATCTTTCTGAGTTTCCCCATGGTTACACTGAAGCTCATAGCATGAGCTATGGAGGCGTAGTGATCTGGCTACTGGAAGTTTCCTCTTTTCCTAGGGCTGTGCTATAGCACAGGTAGACTCAGTTGCTGGTGGATGCCTGTGCACCCTGGTGTTTGCTGATTCCCCTGGCTGTGAGAAGGCACACCTGGGGTCCTGGTGTTGGTACTTGCTGGCTCCACAGCCCTGAGGCTCAGAAACTCCTGCTGGTCTGCTTAGGTAGGGTTAGCTGGGATTCCTCCCTTCCTGCACTGGTCACCTTCTGCACCCCAAGAGGGAGTTTGTTTCCCTAGATTCCAGAGCCAAAAATACTGCTGTGCCCTGACTCCTGGCTCCACTGTTCCATGATTTTCCTAGAGCATTATTCTCTGGGTTAATCAAAGTCAGCAAGGGAGGGATGAAAGCCATTACTGTTTACTCCATCATCATGGCTCCTGCAAGATGAGTTTCAAGCCTGGGCTGATAGCCCCAAGAGTTGGTGCTCCTGCTGTTGTAGGCCCTGCACTCCTGTCTCACCTAGTTCCAACACAGTCACATCCTGCACTGAGAGATCATCACCAGAGCCTGCTCCTGGTCCACTATGGTCAGGTGTAGTTCCACATGCTCAACTCTATCCCTGCCAGGTGCAAAAGAAACTTCCTGTCGACCCTCTGGACTCTTCTAGGCTGGAAATCTGTGTACTCTCTGTCTCCTACTGGATTCCACCTCTCTCAAATTTATTGATTCACTTTTTAAGAAGTATCTGAAATAATTTGTAAGAGTGCTTGGGTATGTCCTGATTTCACTCCACCATCTCATCTCTCATAATTTCTTGAAAGATGATGTCTAGGCTCTGTTTTTGATTATGGCTTTCATTTGGTCCTATAATTTTTAAATTATCTCTCCTGAATCTGTTTTCCAGGTCAGTACTTTTTCCAATGAGATATTTCACATTGTCTTCTAATTTTTCATTCTGTCAGTTCTGTTTTATAATTTCTTGATTTCTCATAAAGTCATTAGCTTCCATTTGCTCCATTCTAATTTTTAAAGAATTATTTTCTTCAGGGAGCTTTGGACTACCCTTTCCATTTGGCCAATTCTGTTTTTAAGGCATTCTCCTCATTTGTTTTTTGGACCTCTTTTGCCATTTGTGTTAGTCTATTTTTAAGGTGTTATTTTCTTTTATATTTTTGGGGGGTTGTCCTTTAGCAAGCTGTTGTCTCATTTTTCATGATTTTCTTGCATCCCTCTCATTTCTTTACTCAATTTTTCCTCTACTTTTTTTACTTGATTTTCAAAATCCTTTTTGAGCACTTCCATGGCCTGCTACTAATTCATATTTTTTGGAGGTTTTTGATGTAGGATCTTTGACTTTGTTGTCTTCTGGTTGGATGTTTTGATCTTCTGTGTCACCAAAGTAAGATTCTATTGTCTGAGTTTTTTTTTACACTGTCTGCTCATTTCCCCAGCCAATTACTTGACTTTTGATCTCTTTGTCAAGGTATGGCTGCTTCCAGAGAGGAGAGTACTCTATGCCAAACTTCAGAGATTTTGCACTGCCATTTTCCAAGCTAGTTGTAGGTACTTGTAAATTTTCAGCTCCTCTGAGGTGGTATGAACCAAGGGGAGGTGTTTACTCCTCTACTGGCCTCTGCTCTGGTCTATGAGTAACTGTGAGCACTGTTTTTCTGCCTTTGAATTGTTAGGAGGACTCCCTCTTCACAGCTGCCACAAGCTATGCCAGACAAGCACTTCTCCTCACCCCAGGACAGCCACCTAGGACTGTGACCTAGATCCAAGTAGGGTAAAGCACAATAATCTTGCCTCAATGACAGCAAAGAGATCCCTGAACTCCTCCTCTGATCAGTTGCTTGATCCCCCCACCATCTGTGGGGCTGGAGCTCCTGGAGCAGCCACTGCTGCTGCTGCTGGTGAAGTTGCTACTGCAGCCACCTCCAGTACCCTGGGACTGGGTCTTGACCATGCCCTTCTCTCACCCAGATCCAACAGAGTTTTCCCACTGACCTGCTAAGTTGTCTTTGGCATCTGTGGGTTGAGAAGTCTGGAAACTACCATACCTCAGTGATTTAATGCCCTGAGACCTGCTGTGCCCAGTTTGCTCTGGCCTAGTCTCTGCCAGCAAGTCCCACACTGTGCTGTTATCTGCTCTTAGCGTGGTGCAAGCATGGCACCCTTCCTAGAAACCATCCAGGCTGTCTTGGCCTGGAGACTTGCTCCACTCTGTCATTTTCTTGGTTGTCTTGCTCTAGAATTTGTTTAGAGTCATTTTTACAGATATTTGGAGTGATTTGGGAGAGAGCTCAAGCAAGTCCCTGCTTTTAATTCACTATCTTGGCTTGGCCTCCTATACAGACTAATCTTGACAATTAAATATTGATATAGCTTTTAGGAGTTTTGCATATCATCTTCTCATGCGAGAATGTCAATATTTTAACCTTGAGTCCTTTAAGATTGCTCTTTCATGTTTAACTTTTTAAACTTCTTGTGAATCTTACGTTTGAATGTTAAATTTTCTATTCAGCTCTGGTTGTTTCATCAAGAATTCCTGAAAGTCTACTATTTCATTAAATATCATTTCCCTCCTGAAGGATTATACTCCATTTTTGGAGTAGTTTATTCATAGCTTTAATGTGTTTACTTTGCCTTCTGAAATAACATTCCAATCCTTCTACTCCTTTAAGGTAGAAGTTGCTAAGTCTTCTGTGATTCCAATGATGGCTCCATGATATTTGTACAATTTCTTTTTTTAGATGCTTACATTATTTTTCCTTGACTTGGGATACTCTGCAATTTGGCTATAATATTCCTGGGAACATTCATTTTGGATGACTTTGGGGATGTAATTCTTGAATTCTTTTAATTTTATTTTGTTCTCTGTATCTAAGATAACAGGAAAATTTTCCTTTAGGATTTCTTAACATATTATAGTGAGGCTCTTTTTTAAACACAACTTTTAGGTAATTCAACAATTCATGTATTATCTCTCCTCAATATGTTTTTTTTTTCAGGTCAGTCATTTTTCAGAAGATATACATCACTTTTTTCTATTTTTATTCTTTTGATTTTATTTTTTCTTGCTATCTCATGGAGTCAAAAGTTCCCATTTTTCAAATTATAGTATTTAAGGAATTATTTTGTTCAGTGAACTTTTGTAGCTCTTTCTACTTGGTCAATTCAGCTTTTTTTAAGGGTGTCTTCTCTTTTTTGAATTTTATAGCTCTTGTACTATTTGGCAAATTCTGGTTTTTAGGATGTTATTTTCTTCAGTATTTTTTGATTTGTTTAGAAAGCTGTTAATTTTTTTTTCATAATTTTCTTTCATTACTCTCATTTTTTTTCTAAAATTTTCCTCTACTGCTCTCATTTGTTTTTTATGGCTTCCAAGAATTTATGTTAGGCTTGCATTTAATTTGCTGTTTTCACATTGTTGTCTTCTGAGTTTGTCTTTACCTTCCCTGCCATGAAATAGTTTTTTTTTTTTATGGTCAAGCACTTTTTGTGTTGTTTATTGGTTTCCCCAGTCTTTTTCTGCATTTTGAACTTCATGGTCTCTTTTCACCTGAGAGTGGGGAAGTCTCAGACTTTTTGTGGTCCTGTTTCCTAAGCTAGTTCTGATGTCTGTAAGTTTTCCATGTTTAGAGGTGGTGTGATGCAGGGAGAGGTGTGGTAACTGCTCTACTGTTCTGTATTCTGGTTATTACCCAGAAAATGCTCTTGCTGAACTACAGTCACAAATACTGTAACTTTTATAGGTGTAGAACTGCTATCCAGGTCATTGTTCCTTTATGTGTGACCACAAGTCCTCCTATCTGCCTTGAAATTGCAATTAGGGCCTCTGCTTCCCTTTACCCACAGTCACTCCTCTTACCAAGAACTACAACTCAGAGCTGTGGATTGGTAATGTATTTGCCAAACTTCAATCAGTTGTGTTCTCATTGCCAGCTCACTGTCCCCAATAATTTCTTTCTCAGTATTTGTCAAACTCCCTTAACTCTCTGGCCTGTTGCCTCTGCTATATTGTACAGAGTCCATAGCTAATGTTGTCACTGAGTGGGTTTGGGGTCACCTACCCGGTGTCAAAGACTTGCCTTTTGACTTTCTAAGGTTCTTGGGCTGGAAAAATGTCTCTCCTCAATATTTTTGATAGTGCCACTACATAATTCAATTTGACTTGTTAATTTAAAGTTTAGAGGGGAATTTCAGGAGAGATTAGCTTACTTGCTGCCTCTACTCTACTATCTTGGCTCAAGGTTTAAAGAACATACATTTTTAACAGTTCATTGTGGCATGAAAAAGGTAACTTAGATTTTAAAGTGTTAGTTGGGGGAAATGCTTGTAGATGGGGAAGTATTCCTAATTGGATTTCAGGAAAAAATCCTTTGGAAAAAATCTATACTTTTTTAAGGGGTTGAAAAAATTGCCAAAATGTACTGTTAGAGGATGGTCTTATTTTAATATAATAAAAATGTAACACTTTTTATTGTATTGAGATCTTTTGATGTGTATAGATATAGCCTTAAATACCCACTAGTATGTATGTAAAGTTGCTGTGTTTACATTAAGATGGAATGCAAAGAAATACACCCATTGTAAAGCACAATCCCTGAAACTCCCTAAAGAGCTCTATACTGACCTGGAATCTATACTATATTGTTTTATGTAGCCAACCACTATATGGATAAATTGCCTCTTTTAAGCAACTAAAGTAAATAAATAAAAAGAGGCAATAAGTTGAGAATCCCAAAGCCACGATGTATGGTGAGTGGAAGGAATTGACTTGTGTTTGCAGTAACTGTAAATTCTGTTTTTAGAAATCCTAGTGGAGTGAAATAGAAATTTTTTTTTCTGATTTGGTGAGCTATGGAGTTGAGTGTGATGTGGTTTAGCACATTGAAAATGTATATATGCAGTGAGTAGAGCACCATCCCTGGAGTCAGGAAGACCTGAGTTCAAATCTGTCCTCAGACACTTGATACATTTACTAGATGTGTGACCTTGGGCAAGTCACTTAACCCCAATTGCCCTGCCTTTCCCCCACAAAAAAATGTACATAAACATAGAGAAATTATAAGATTTATAAGATTTATAAGATCACCAAGTGTGGCACATGTTATTTTATATTTCACATGAAAATCAAAATTCTGGAACTAATGTGTTATGTAATACAAATATTCTGTTAGCACTAATGGATGTTTGAATGGTTTAAAGATTTTTTTTTCATTTTGTTTTCAATTTCAGTTCATTTTTTTGGGGAACAAAAATGTTTTAAAAGCTCGATGAATTGATGTATGATATATGTATGAATGCAAGTTTGTGCATGTTCATATAATAAATCTTTGTATGTTAAAGTTCATGAAGATTAAAAGATCCCATTAAGATATAATGCTATGCCTAAATCAATGTATGAATATGATATTGGTATATAAACATGCTATTAATTTCATATGTCAGGTTATTATTTTTATGTGTTAAATTTTAGACTTAGGCTAGCCAAATTTAAATTCATTTTAAAATATTATTTTTATTCCCCCAACCATATTGACAATTAATCTGTGAGTTTTACATTTGGAGAAACACAAGTGGTCAAAAGGGGATTAAGATTTTTAAAGTTCATGGACATTGAGAATAAGATTTTCATCATATAAATTTAATAAATTCTCAAATTTAATAAATATACCAGAACTGTTCAAACTTGTTTTTTAAATATGAAAAATATGGTGATGTTCCTTGTCTGTTGTTTCCCCAAAATCGTTATCATTTTACAAAGAATAAAACGCAGATTCAATCCTTCTAGCAACATCACTAGAGACATGGGCTAAAGATGAAATTATAATACTTTGGGATTGTAGTTTCCTAGAATACTTTGACACCAATTAAATCAACAGGAAATGTGTATAAGACATTGCAGATTCAGAATATCGACTGTCAGTAAAGACTTTGGATTCTTTGATGAGAAAATAATACTTTTAACATAAATCAACTGTATTATTGATTTCTAGACTATGTAAGTTGGTCAGTTGTAATTTTCATACCTAGGCTTTCAAATTCAGTTCTGGAGGGGCAATGGTAGCATATCTATGCCATTGGGACTTGGAAAAATGGAGTTAACACTGGTCATGGATGATTTGTTGTTGTGAACAATAAGACTAAAGCATTATTATTGCCACCCTCACCAATATTACTGACTTGTGAGGAGATATAGGGGAGAGACATGAAGAGAAAAAAAATGAATGCTTAGGGAGTTTTATATTAGTTTTTGTTGTTGTATTTTTATTTGTCTTGTTAAATATTTTCAATTACTCTTTTAACATTTTTTTTTCTATTTTGAGTTCCAAATCCATTCCCTCTCTCCAGCTTGTCCCCCACCCATTGACAAGGCAAACAATATAATGACTATTATACGTGTGATATAATGGAAGATATTTTTTCTATATAAGCTATCTTGCAAAAAACAAATAGTAAGAAAAACAAAATGAGAAATAATATGCTTCAGTCTACACTCAGAGATCATCAATTCTCCCTTAGCAGGTGGATCTTATTTTTAATTTAATCCTTT
The DNA here is from genome assembly GCA_028646595.1 of Phalanger gymnotis. Taxonomy (NCBI): domain Eukaryota; kingdom Metazoa; phylum Chordata; class Mammalia; order Diprotodontia; family Phalangeridae; genus Phalanger; species Phalanger gymnotis. The sequence continues at coordinate 294,264,837 of CM053625.1, forward strand.
GGAATTGTCTTGGCTTATTGTATTTTTCAGATTACCTAATAATTTCAAGTTAATCATTATAATAATAGAGCTATTACTGTGTAAAAAGTTATATTTGTTCTCCTCATTTCACATTTACATCAGTTCATATAAGTCTTTTGAGTTTCATCACATATAATCCAACTTGTTCAACCACTCACCAATTTATGGGCATCACCTCAATTTCCAATTATTTGCCACCACAAAAAGAGCCTCTATAAATATTTTGTATGTATATGTACTTTTTGTTTTTCTTTGATCTCTTTGGATTAGAAATATAGTATACAAAGTTTTTTAGCCCCTTGGGCATACTTCCAAATTGATCTCCTGAATAGTTAGACCACTTCACAACTCTGCCAACAATACAAATAATGTATTATTTTTCTATATCCCTGTCAGTATTTGTAATTTTCATGTTATTGCATTTTAGTCAATCCGCTAGGTGAAAATGATACTCCAGAGTTGTTTTAATGGGTATTTCCCTAAATATTAATGACTAAGTACATTTTGACATATGATGATTGTTTGCTTTGACTTTATATTCTGAAAACTGCTTAATCATATTCTCTGATTATTTATCAATTAAAATAGATGTTTTCACATAAATTTGGCACTGTTCCCATAAATGAGGCCTTTATCAGAAAAAAAATTGATATCAGTTCTCATTCCCACCCTTACCCCCATTTTCTTGCTTTCCTTCTTATTTTGGCTTTATTGAATTCATACAATACTCATTTAATTTCACTTAGCAAAAATTATTTGTTCTATCTTCCATGATCTGCTCTATCTTTGTTTGACCCTAAGCATTTCTCTTATCCTTAGATGAATATAACATGCATGTTTTCCATCTCTCTTAATCAGTTAATGATAGTATTCTTTATGATTAAATAATATGCCTATTTTGACTTTATCTGGGTATGCAATGTGAGATATTGTTGGGTTGAGGCTAACTTCTGCAGGATTGCTTTTCAATTTTTCAAGCACTTTTTTTTTATCAAATACTGATTTCTTGTCCCTAAATCTCATACATTTAGGTTTATTAAGCAGTAGATTACTGTGGTCATTTGCTATGGCTTATTGTGTAATTAACATATTCTATTGAGCAAGCATTATGTTTCCTAGTCAGTATCACATTGTTTTAATGAATACTACTTTGTTACATTGATTGCAATCTGGTGCAGATAGACAGTCTTCCATGTTTTTATCAAAATTTGGTCCCTTGATATTCTTGATGAATTATGAATTCCAGATATTTTTTTGACTTTTTTCTAGTGATAAAAAAAAAAAATTTCAGTAGTTAAGAATGGAACTGAATAAGTAAATTAATTTAGGTAGAATTGTAACTTTTGTTGTATTAGGTCAGTCTGCCCATGAGCACCTGATACTTTTTCCTATTATTAGATCTAATTTTATTTGTGTGAAAAGAATTTTGTGATTGTGTTTATATAATTCTGTGTTTGTCTTAGCTGGTAGACTTTTTATATTGTCAACAGTTACTTTGAGTGGGATTATTTTTCTATCTCTTTCTGTTGGATATCCTTAGTAATATATAGAAATGCTGATGATTTATGTGGGTTTATTTTATATCCTACAGATTCCCTAAAGTTCATCATTTCAAGTAGTTTTTTAGTTGATTCTCAAGGATTGCCTAGGTATACCATCATATCATTTGCAATAATTGATATATTTGTTTCATCATTGCCTAATAATTTCCTTTTCTTCTCTTATTGCTAAAGCTAACATTTCTAGGGGGCGGAGCCAAGATGGCAGCTGGGAAGCAGTGACTGGCGTGAGCTCCCCACCAAGTCCCTTCAAAAACCTATAAAAAAAAATGGCTCTGAACCAATTCTAGAGCTGCAGAACCTCCAAAGTGGCAGAGGGAAGCAGGGCCCCAGCCCAGGACAGCCTGGATGGTCTCTGGGTAAGGTCTGTCCCACACAGAGCTCCCAGCCCCCAGCGGAGGGGAGCGGAGCTGAGCCCAGCGCTCACGGTGCGAACAGACTAGACGGGGACCTACGAGACCAGGAGATGAGCGGAGAGTGCCCTGCAATCCTGAAATACTGAGCTGTGGCATGTACCAGACCTCTCAACCCACAAAGAACAAAGACATCAGAGAAGGCTAGTGGGAAAAGCTGCGTGACTGAGTTTGCGGTTCGGCCACTTGCCCCTGGGGCATGGGAGGTGAGGCAGCTTTAGAACTAGGGCTGCAGTTGCTTCTGGCCCCAGGCCCACCTGGTGGGAGGAATTAAGTGACTGATCAGAGCAGGAGTGAAGAGGCTGCTGAAGATTTAAGCCAAGTTCGGGTAGGGGGTTATTGGGAAAGGAGGAGTGCTGGTGAGGCAGAGCATGGGCCCAAGCGTGGAACATAGAACTCTTTAGTCTTTAAGCAGCCATGCCCCGCTGAAAAATTCAAAGGTTAATTAAGTTGGAGGGGAATATGTCCAGGCATCGAAAACACACCCAGATTCAGTCTCAGACTCTGGAATCCTTCTTTGGTGACAAAGAAGACCAAAACATACAGTCAGATGAAGTTAACAAAGTCATAGAGCCTACAACAAAAACCTCCAGGAAAAATATGAACTGGTCTCAGGCCATGGAAGAACTCAAAAAGGATTTAGAAAAGCAAGTTAGAGAAGTAGAGGAAAAATTG
>CM053625.1:294268004-294304392 GCA_028646595.1 Phalanger gymnotis
GGCCCATGTTGAATTGCTTGACTTCTTAGGGAGGGTGGATGGGAAGGGAAGAGGGGAGAGAATTTGGAACTCAAGGTTTTAAAAAAATAGATGTTCAAAAGTAAAAAAGTTTTTTTTTTTTTTTGTAATGCAACTAGAAAATAAGATGCACAGGTAATGGTGCATAGAGATTTATCTTGCCCTACAAGAAAGGAAAGAAAAGGGGGATGGGAGGGCAATGGGGCGACGGAGGGGAGGGCAGACTGGGGAACAGGGCAACCAGAGTGTACGCCATCTTGGAGTGGGGGTGGGTGGAAATGGGGAGAAAATTTGTAATTCAAACGCCTGTGAAAATCAATGCTGAAAACCAAACATGTCAAAAATAAATTAAAATTAAAAAAAAATAAATGTAAACCCTTTACAATAACATATTGCAAATGTTAAAAAAAACAAAAAAAAACAAAAAAAAGCTAACATTTCTAAACAATATTGAATAATAGTGGTGATAATGGATATGCTTGTTTCTCCCCTCATATTATGGGAAATGCTTCTATCTTATCCCCATTATGTATAATACTTGCTGATTGAGAGATGCTAATTACCATTTAAAAAAAAAAAAACTACATTGATTCCTGTGCTCTCTAGTCTTTTTAACAGGAATGAGTGTTGTATTTTGTCAAATAGTTTTTCTGTATCTATTGAGATAATCATATGATTTCTATTAGTTTTGTTGTTGATATGTTCAATTATGATGATAATTTTCCTAATATTGAACCAGCCCTGTATTCTGGGTATGAATCCCACCTGATCATACCTATTATTCTCAAGAAAAGTTTCTATAATCTCTTTGCTAATATTATATTTAAAAATTTGGGATTTATATTCATTAGTGAAATTAGTCTCTAATTTTATTTCTCTATTTTGACTCTTCCTAGTTGAGGTATAAGCACCATTTTGTGTCATAAAAAGAATTTTGCAAGACTCCACTTATTTTTCCAAAGAGTTTATATAATATTGGGATTAATTGGTCTTTAAATGTTTAGTAGAATTCACTTATAAATCCATCTGGCTCTGGAGATTTTTCTTAGAGATTTCATTTGTGCCTTGTTGAATTTTTCTTGAAAAATTCTATTTAAGTATTTTATTTCCTGTTCTATTAATCTAGGTAATTTATGTGTTTGTAAATATTCACCCATTTCACTAAGATTGTTAGATTTGCTAATGTAGTAAATTTGGGCAAAATAGCTTCTAATTATTGCCTTAATTTCCTCTTCATTAGTGTTGAATTTGCCATTTTCATTTTTGATACTGGTAATTTGGTTGTCTTCTTTCTTTTTTTTTAAATCAAATTTAACAAAGGTTTTTTTTTTCTATTTTATTGCTGTTGGGGTTTTTTTTTTCATAAAACCATCTCTTAGTTTTATTTGTTAGTTCAACAGTTTTCTTAATCTCAATTTGTTAATCTTTTGTTTGATTTTCAGAACTTCTAACTTGGTATTTAATTGTGGATTGTTTTCCTTTTTCTAGCTTTTTAGTTGTGTGTCAAATTCATTGATCTGCTTTCTTTATTTTATTCATAAAATTTCCCCTAAGAATCACTTTGGCTGCATCCCATAAGTTCTGGTATATTTATTGTCATTCTCTTGGATGAAGTTATAGAATGTTTCTATGATTTGTTTTCTCATCCACTGTTTCTTTATGTTGAGATTATTTAGTTTCCAGTTAATTTTAGTCCATTTTCCATGGCCCTTTTGTAATTTTTATTGTGTCATGATCTGAAAAGTATATATTTAGTATTTCAGCCTTTCTGTATTAGATTATGAGGGTTTTATGCTCTAAAACAAAGTCAATTTATTGTAGGTACCATGTACCAATGGAAAAAAATGTGTATTCCTTTCTACGCCCATTCAGTTTTCTCCAGAGGTCTACTATATCTAATTTTTCTAAAGTTCTCTTCACCTCCTTAAATTCTTTCCTGTTTATTTTGTGATTATGTTCACCCAGTTCTGAGAGGCTGAGATTGAGTTCTCTGAGTAGTATAGTTTCGCTGTCTATTTCTTCTTGTAACTCCCTTAACATCTCCTCTATGATTTTGATGCATATATATTTAGTGATATTACTTCATTGTCTATGGTACCTTTTAGCAGGATGTAATTTCCTTCCTTATTTCTTTTAACTAGATCTATTTCTTTTTTTGCTTTTGCTTTGTCTGAGACCAGAATTGCTACCTTTGTTGTCATTTGTTTGTTTGTTTGTTTTTTCACTTCAGCTGAAGTGAAATACATTCCATTCCATTCTTTGTTCCATTTCTCTCCACTTAAAATGTGCTTCTTGTAAACAATATACTGTAGGATTCTGGTTTTTCATCCACTCTCCTGTCTACTTCCATTTTGTGGGAGCATTCATCCCATTAACATTCACATTATAAGGACCAAATGTGTCTTTCCATCATATTTCCTCTTTGTTTGGGCTTTTCTCACTGCTTTCTCCCCTTTTCTCTATGTTGGTGTTTTGCTTCTGGCCACCACCTCAATCAACCTACCCTCCCTTCTATCAGCACCACTCCCTTTTCTTTCCCTTTTCTCCTACTACTTCTTCCTTCCCCTCTTCCCTCCCTTCTATCAATCCTCTTCCTTTTATTTCCCCAGGATAAGTTCGATTTGTATAACTAACTGAGTGTGTATGTTATTCCCTTTTTGAAAAAAAATCTGATGAATTTAAGGTTCAAACAATGCTCATCTCACTCCCATCTTTCCGTCTGCTGTAATAGGTCTTCACACCTCTTCATGCCATATAATATCTTATTTGTTGACTCCTGCTTTCCTCTTCTCCCAGTACAATATTTTCTCCCCAAGTTATTAGTTTTTTGATTATCACATGAAAGACAACTTATGCCCATGAACTCTATCTATGTGTACCCCTTATAAATGTCATAATAAAGATAAAGTTTTCTGGAGTTACAAGAATCATCTTCCCATGTAGGGATGTAAACAAAATAATCTTATTGAACATTATTTTTTTTTCTTTCTTGTTAACCTTTTTCTCTTGAGTGTTCTATTTGGAGATCAAATTTTCTGTTCAGATCTGGTTTTTTCATCAATAAAGATTAGAAGTAACCTATTTCACCAAATGTTTATCTACCCTCCTCAAAGATTTTGCTAAGTAGTTGAGTCTTGGTTGTAATCCAAGGCAAAGATCCTTTGCCTTTCAGAATATCACATTCAAAACCATCCAATCACTTAATGTAAAAACTGCTAGGTCATGCATAATCCTGACTGTGGTTCCATGCTATTTAGCTTGTTTCTTTCTAGCTCCTTGCAATATTTTCTCCTTGACTTGATAATTCTGGAATTTGGCTACAATATGCCTTGGTATTTTCAATTTGGAATCTCTTTCAGGAGGTGATCAGTGGATTCTTCCAATGACTATTTTACCCTCTGGTTCTAGGACCTTAGGGCAGTTTTCCTTGAGCATTTCTTGAAAGATGGTGTCCAAGCTCTTTTTTTATCATGGCTTTCAGGTAGACCAATAATTCTTAAATTATCTCCCCTGGATCTATTTTCCAGGTCAGTTGTTTCCCCAATGAGGTATTTTATGTTTTCATTTATAGGACACCTTCCCACTGAAGGGCTGTGCTGAAGCATGGAAGGTTCAGTCGATGTTGGGATTTTTTTCTTAGTGAACTCACTTGCTGCTTGTCAGTTTCTTTTAGGAAGATCAAGTTTTTTAAATATTCTTCTTCTACTTTGGTTAAATTGGGCAATTTATGATTATGTAATTGTTATTCATTTCATGCAGATTGTCAATTTTATTGGCATATAATTAGGCAAAATAAATGTTTTTATTTCTTCTTCATTAATAGTATATTTACCATTTTCATTTTTGATATTGCTAGCTTAATTTTCTTCTTTAATTCATCCAAATTTACTATTACATTATATTTTTCATAAATCTACCTCCTAGTTTTATTTATTTAATTCAATTATTCGTTTACTTTCAATTTTATTAATCTCTACTCTTATTTTCATGTTTTCTATTTTGGTCTGTACTTGTGGATCTTAAAATGTTTTTTTCTAAGAGTTTTTTACTTGTATGCCTGTTTCATTGATCTGCACTTTATTTTTTTAATTGATGTAAGTTGCGGAAGAATCCCAGAGTTGTAAATCTAAATGGTTAGAAGTATACTAGTTCTCTGTAACTAAAAATGGAATTTTAGAGAAGTAGATTTATAAGAATGATAATAAATTATATTTGGACATTTTGAGCTATTAGTACCTGTGGGCAGGGTAATTCAAAATTTCTACCAGGCTCTGGATGAGGTATATCTTGAGGTCAGGAGAAATACTTTGGCTGAATATATAAACTATGGTATACCTCCCTCCACACACAAATACACACACACATATATATGTATATGTGTATATATATATATATATATACATATATATATATATGTATATGTATGTGTATACATGTTCACATAGATGTGATTGGCAATAAGGCTCCCAACTTTTGAGGATGAAATGAGTTACTTCCATACAAATTTCTTTGAGACAGAAAATGCTATATAAATATCAGCTCTCTTTAATATTAGCATTTTTAAGAACACTGCCCTCTCCCTTTTTTACTATTTTAGATGCCTATTATAATACTTTCTAACTAGAGCTCTTATTCTTGCATTTTCTTCTTGAGACAAGAGACCATCTTTCATTGTAGCCATAATGCTTAGTATAGCACCTGTCACATACAGAATAGGTGCTTATTTGTTTTTTTCTGGCTCACTAAATAAGGGAATAAGAATAATGCTGAAATCTTTCTCTCAGCCTTTTAAAAATCTCTTTATTTCTCTCTACTTCAGATAAAAATAGTAAAAGTTTTTATTATATCACTTCCTCCTCAAAAGACGCATAGATAGATACAAATATATGTATATCTATCTATCTACCTGTATATCTAATTCTCTACCTATCTATATGATAAAATCTAAATTGCTTGAGTCTTCAAGGCCCTATAAAATCTGTTACTAAATCAGTATTTTACCTTTAATCAGCAGTCCTTCCATCCACACATTCTATTTTCTGACTATTCTGGTGAGTTTTCCTTTCTAGAAAACAATCAGAATTTTCTTGCTTCCATAATTTAGGTGCATTTTTTTTTCTATTTTCTTGTCCACATCTTAGAAGAGCCAACTCGAATCTTACCATCTTTTAAAAAAGACTTCTTGTTGTACTTAATCCTCATAAATTCCTTTGGTAATGTCCAGAGTTGCAATAGGTTTTCCATCATATATTTTTAAATGATTATTTAAATATTTTATTGATACTAAAGGTTCCACAAATTTGTCTTTTATTTCTCCATTTATGTTGTAAATTCCATGAAGACAGTAACTATGGCTTTTATTTTTTATATACTAAACAGAGCATAAGTAGTAAAGAGCCCTAACCTATAATATACTCATTCCCTGCTTGTTATGACTTTGCATGCCACCTCAGTTTCTTTCTAGCCACCAGTACATTCCAGATCCGCAAGGCAATGAATTCCCTGCAAACAGGTGCTTGATTTAGTATTGATGGACTTTTAAAAGGAAAAAAAATGTAAATTTTCATTTTTGTAGATTTATGCACTTTAGATATTTTCAAATATTCTTTAAAGGGAATTCATAGGCTTTACCATACTACTGAAGGGATCCATGTCACAAAAAAAGGTTAAGAACATCAGTTCCTTTGTTTTAATTTAATTTCATCTACCTATGGTTTCTAAATATCTAATGAACTCCATTACTCTTACATATTCTTTAATTTAAGATGGCAATTAAACCTGCTCATTATTGCTGGAAGTCCTGCCATCTATATGAATTGGCTAAAGTGTCACTTATGATATTAAAAAAAAGGCAACCAACCAACTTAGCCTGCCATTTCAGGGATACTGCTGAGTAATCACAGCAGTGGCCTGAAGGCTCAGCACTTCTGTTCTTTCTACATTTAGTCAAATCTGAATCAAGGGGAGCAAAAGACTTGGTGAGTTTTCCATTCTCCAGAGGTTTTACCTCTGAAAGTTCATTGTATCCAAAGACTGAGAGTTCTTGACCATTTTTGCCACTTTTTAGTTGACATGAAAAGAAATTCTATGTTAAGAAATAACTGTTTTCTTTTAAGGACAATTCTAGGACCATAGGAAGAAATAGATGCCATAGAGTTTGTAAACCTAGCAATATTTTTTTTTTTATTTTATCTAATAAATGCCTTTTCTGCAGTACACATTTCAACATAGGTGGAGGGCCTCACATTTTCTCTCAATTCTCTTGATATGGAAAGGTAAGACTTTCAATGCATGCATACACTTATGTGTGCATATACATATATGCCTGTTTGTGTATATGTATATGTTGATTGGTTGTTGTCCTTCATTCACAAAGATGACCAAAATGATATCATTATGCTACAGTCAAGTTACGGTGTGTCCAACTGTGGTTGATCAGAACAATATGACCTTAGAAAGTTCTAGCACAGGCTGGGCACAAATAGTCTATAGGAACATTTGGGGTGAATTCTCTAAATTTGTGCATCACACATTTATTTTGAGCTACTTCAATTCTGCTTTGCTCACAGAGCACAACACCTTCTTTGATGTGGCATTCAAAACTCTATTTGTGGTAACCAGTGGTTCTACATATGGATGGTGTGGTGCTGGCTCATGGCACACATATGTTTTCTTGGCATTAATTGGTAGGCCAATATTAACCCAAGCAGCAGACAATTGATCCATAATTTTACATCTCAGCTTCAGAGGCAGCATTACGGGCATGAAATATGATATTCTCCAAGGCAAAGGAGCTAGGATTACAACTAAGAATACCTTACCTAGCAAAGCTGAGTATAATCCTTTAGTGGAAATAGACATTTAATGAAATGGAGGACATTCAAGCATTCTTAATGAAATGACCAGAGCTGAATAGAAAAAAAAATGACTTTCAAGATGAAGACTCAAGAGAAGTACATAAAGGTCAATATGAAAAAGAAATATAAAAGCACTCAATGACAATAAACCCTTGATATTTCTATGTGGGAAGATGATAATTAAATTCCTAAGAACTTTATGATTATTAGAGAGAAATCAGAAAGGATATACATAGGCAGAGGGAAGAGGTGTGAGTTGACTATGATGGCATGATTCAAAGAAAATAAGGAGTAAGAAAGTGGGATGCACTGGGGAGAAGAATGCACTGGGAGAAGAGGGAAGGAAGAGGAAGAACAGGAAAAAAACTTTTCTCACATAAAATATTTGGTAAAGGAAGAGATTTTATAGTGGAGGGGATAGCAAAACTGTATTAGTGTGTGTCCTCAAACTTCCCCTCTCAGAACTAGATAAATAAAACTACAAAATAAGCAAAAAAGAAGTTAAAGAAATGAATAATTTCTTTTAAAATTAGATATGATAGGCATCTGTGGAAAACTGAATGGGTGTAAAAAGGAGTAAGACTTTTTCTCAGCTGTATGTGGCACTTTCACAAAAAAAATGACCATCTATTAGGGCATAAAATCTTTACAACTAAAGGGAAAATAGAGTGAATATTAAATGAAACCTTTTCAAACTATAATGCACTAAAATTATGTTCAATAAAGGATCATGAAACATAGATTAAAAATATATTGAAAAATAAGTAATCCAATCTTAAAGAATGAGTAGGTCAAAGAACAAATCATAGAAACAGAACATGTATACCTCAATTCATAATGCTTTTCTTTATTGCTTTTCATAAATATTGATATTTGATTTTTTTTTACAAATTGAAGTTTTGGGGCAACTGTGAATTGATGGTGTACTTAGTGACATTTTTCTTTTTTAAATTTAATTTTATTATTTACTTAATATTTTAGTTTTCAACATTGATTTCCACAAGATTTTGAGTCACAAATTTTTCCCCATTTCTACCCTCCCCCACCCCCACTCCAGGATGGCATATATTCAGATTACCTGATTCCCCAGTCAACCCTCCCTTCTGTCATCCCCTTCCCCCCATCCCTTTTCCCCTTACTTTTTTGTAGGGCAGGATAGATTTCTATGCCCCATTCCCTATATATCTTATTTCTCAGTTGAATGCAAAACAACTTTTTCTTTTGAGCATCTGATTTTAAAACTTTGAGTTCCAAATTCTCTCCCCTCTTCCCTTCCCACCCACCCTCCCTAAGAAAGCTAACAATTCAACATAGGCCACACATGTATCATTATGTAAAACGCTTCCATAATACTCATGTTGTGAAAGACTAACTGTATTACCCTCCATTCTATCCTATCCTCTGTTATTCAGTTTTCTCCCTTGACCCTGTTCCTTTGCAAAAGTGTTTGCTTTTGATTACCTACTCCCCCCATCTGCCTTCCCTTTTATCATCCCCTCTTTTTATCACCTTCCCCTACTTTCCTGTGGGGTAAGATACTCAACTGGGTGTGCATGTTGTTCCCTTCTCAAATCAAATTTGTGAGATAGTTTACCACATTCTATCTCTCCCTTTCTCCCTCTCTCAATATATTCTCTTTCATAAAATAATTTTATTTTATTTTTTACATATCATCCCTTTGTCTCCTCTCTCTCTCTCTCTCTCTCTCTCTCTCTCTCTCTCTCTCTCTCTCTTTTCGAAAGCGTTTGTTTTCGATTACCTCCTCCTCCTGTCTACCCTGCCTTCTATCATCCCCCATTTTTATCTTCTTCCTCCTTCTTTCCTGTGGGGTAAGATACCCAGTTGAGTGTATATGGTATTTTCTCCTTAGGTCAAATCCAATGAAAGCAAGATTTATTCATTCCTCCTCACTTGCCCCCTCTTCCCTTCCTAGAGAACTGCTTTTTCTTGCCACTTTTATGCGAGATAATTTACCCCATTCTATCTCTCCCTTTCTCCCTCTCTCAATATATTCCTCTCTTATCCCTTAATTTGATTTTATTTTTTTAGATATCATCCTTTGGTATTCAACTCACCTTGTGCCCTCTGTATATATATGTGTGTGTGTGTGTGTATTTATACATATATGTATATTTATATGTATGTATAAATATATGTATATTTACACACACACACACACACATATATATATATATATATATATATATATATATATATATATACATGCATATTCCTTTCAGCTATTATGATACTGAGGTCTCATGAATCATGCACATCATCTTTCCATACAGGAATGTAAACAAGATAGTTCAACTTTAGTAAGTCCCTTATGATTTCTCTTTCTTGTTTGCCTTTCCATGCTTCTCTTGATTCTTGTGTTTGAAAGTCAAATTTTCTATTCAGCTCTGGTCTTTTCACTGAGCAAGCTTGAAAGTCCTCTATTTTGTTGAAAATCCATATTTTGCCTTGGAGCATAATACTCAGTTTTGCTGGGTAGGTGATTCTTGCTTTTAATCTTTGCTCCATTGACCTCCTTCAATGCCCTTCAATCCCTTAATGTGGAAGCAGCTAGATCCTGTGTTATCCTGATTGTTTTTTCCACAGTACTCAAATTGTTTCTTTCTGGCTGCTTGTAGTATTTTCTCCTTGATCTGGGAGCTCTGGAATTTGGCAACAATATTCCTAGGAGTTTTCTTTTTGGGATCTTTTTCAGGAAGCAATCTGTGGATTCTTTCAATTTCTATTTTGCCCTCTGTCTCTAGAATATCAGGGCCGTTCTCCTTCATAATTTCTTGAAAGATGTTATCTAGGCTCGTTTTTTGATCATGGCTTTCAGGTAATCCAATAATTTTTAAATTCTCTCTCCTGGATCTATTTTCCTGGTCAGTGGTTTTTCCTATGACATATTTCACATTGTCTTCCATTTTTTCATTCCTTTGGTTCTGTCTGATAATATCTTGATTTCTGATCATGTCACTAGCTTCCACTTGCTCCAATCTAATTTTTAAGGTAGTATTTTCTTCAGTGGTCTTTTGGACCTCCTTTTCCATTTGGCTAATTCTGCCTTTCAAGGCATTCTTCTCCTATTGGCTTTTTGGAGCTCTTTTGCCTTTTGAATTAGTCTATTTTTTAAGGTGTTATTTTCTTCAATATTTTTTTCAGTATTTTTTTGGTTCTTCTTTAGCAAGTCATTGACATGTTTTTCATGGTTTTCTTGCATCATTCTCGTTTGTCATCTCAATTTTTCCTCTACTTCTCTAACTTCTTTTTTGAGCTCTTCCATGGCCTGAGACCAGTTCCTGTTTTTCTTGGAGGCTTTTGATGTAGGCTCTTTGACTTTGTTGACTTCTTGCTGTATGTTTTGGTCGTCTTTGTCGCCAAAGAAAGATTCCAAAGTCTGAGACTGAATCTGAGTGCATTTTTGCTGCCTGGCCATATTCCCAGCCAGCTTACTTGACTCTTGAGTTTTACAGCAGGGTATGACTGCTTGTAGTGTAAAGAGTACTTTGTTCTAAGTTTAAGGGGATTCACCATTGATTTCAGAGCAATTTCTATACCACCACCTGCACTCCTCCTTCCTCAAGAACCACCAACTTGGACCTGACCCAAATCTTAAGCAGGCTCTGCACTCCTGCTCTGATCTGCCACTTAATTCCTCCCACCAGGTGGGCCTGGGGCTGGAAGTAACTGCAACTGTAGTTCTGTAGCTGCATCTCCCCCTGCTGCCCTCAGGTGGTGGCCAAACTGCAAACTCTTTTCACTCTGTCCCCTGCAGGTCTTCCCACTAACCTTCTCTGTTGTCTTTGGGGTTTGTGGGTTGAGAACTCTGGCAACTGCCACAGCTCACTGATTCAGGGTACTAGGGCTTGTTCTGCCCATCTCCTGGTCTAGTTGGTCCTGCTGCCTCCAGTGCTGGGCTCTGCTCCCCTGTGCTCCATGCACAATAGACCTCATCCGGTGACCATCCAGGCTGTTATGGGCTGGATCCCTACTTCCCTCTGCTATTTTGTGGGTTCTGCAGTTCTAGAATTTGTTCAGAGCAGTTTTTTATAGGTTTTTGGAGGAACCTGGCAGGGAGCTCACACAAGTCCCTGCTTTCCAGCTGCCATCTTGGCTCTGCCTTCTCTTATATGATTTATACATAGACATTTTCAAAGTTGTTGTCTTTGCCTTCATACCACTGTGTTCATTACCCTTGTCAGCAACTTGATTATTTTCTATCCACTCATTGATCCCTGTGGCTATGGATATTACAACAGCCATTACCCCTATCTCAACTTCTGAGTCACTCTAGACCAAGAAGTTATACTCTATGACATTATTATAGGGTGAGCTCACATTTTGGAGAACACTTCATGTAGTACGACAGTTATTTTGAATTGCTGCACCGATACTCACTGAAATCTTACCGTATATTGGCTAGTATCTTCCATTATTTCCATATTAATGGTTTTATTCTTCTCTGTGATACATACATGATTCTCTGAATTTTCTCTATAATGGCAAATAAACCTCTTCACATTGGAAGCCTGACCCACCCTTGGACCTGACACACTGGAAAAATCCTGGATCCCTCCCACATGTTCTTGTGATTGGTTCTTCCTAGAACATTCATTTTAAGGAGGTTATCTAGGCCAACAGCTATGTCTTCAGTGCTCTCTAAACTGTACTTCTGACTCTCTGGACATTATCAACACACATAATTTTCAGTTTTCTTTTATATATAATCTTTCCCAACCAGAATGTAAACTCCTTGAGAGAAATATTGAGATGTCTTTCTGCTTTTATTTATATTTCCAGTGCTTAGTAAAGATCGGGGTATATGGTTAGTGTTTAATTAATGCATGTTGACTTGCCAGAACTGTCCTGTACTTGTCTTTGAATTTATTATTATTGTTGAACAACTCCTTGGGTCCCAGGAGAGATTTTCATGAATGCCAGGGCAGGCAAAAAGAATAGTTGTTGAGAAAGGCTTTCACAGCACCATTTATAATTTCATCAATTTATGACAAATTATATATAATGATGACCTGTATAGAGTCATCAATCTAAAAACATGGGTGGCCAGAGGAGCAGGGTGTGGGGGACAACCTATATTTATTTCTGAAAAGAGTAGTTTTACATTGCATTTATATAAATGGGGGTTAGCACACAATTATGCAACTTAATATGGGATCACCTATGTGGAAGACAGTGGAAACCTACTTCCTCAGGAATTGGAAGACCAAAATATATATGGATTTTATATATTGGACTACCATTTTTTTTTTGTGAACAGCATTTTCTCACTATCTACACAGCCAGCCAGGATCAATACTTTTCCATTGCTTACTTAGCTAGCAACATCTTAATTTTCCTTTGGCTGTTTAGTCAAAAGAGTTATCTTCCCTAAAAAAAAAAAAAGCCTGACAGGACCTTTGATGATTTTCACTATTGCTTGTCTAATTTCTATACTCCATATTGTTCACTTTCCCAGGCAACATTAGATATGTCACTGCCTAAAACTAAAACATTAAAAAATGAGCAAAAAGGCCAAAAATCATGTTCCATTTGTCAGAGACACATAAGAGAAAAAACAATGGGAACAAGTCTAGGCATAAGCCAAACCTTCACTATATATAAATTTATATAGGCCACAATACCTTTCTCTTCCTCCTGTAAGCTTCAAAAAGAAATGAGTTGACACTTCTTTACCTGAAGGAAGCTCAAGTAAAATAATAAGATTTAAGTATCAGATGATCAAGAAGTTGGAGGCCTAGATACTTTCTCTGATTTTCATGACTTATCAAACATCTTTCCAAAAAAAAATTATGAATAAGAAATGATAAATTTATGCTGTTGAAGCAGTATAAGTCACCACTAAAATTAACAACATAAAAATTGAGGAAAGAGCAGAAGAGTTTAATCCCAAATCATTGAAATACTCAGCAAACCGTCCTTTAATGTTTACCAAAATCTGGCAGGATTATATAGTATAAGCCAATCCATAGCCTCGCAACATAACTTGCTTATGTCCAACTCTTTCTTATGTCATGGAAAATGAAAGGGGAAAAATTTGTTCTGGCTTTGGCTATGGTATAGAAATATTTTGTCCTGCATCAGAGCTCATTTAGAGAAGTGAAGAAGAGAGGAAAATGGGGACCAGTGTGTATGTGTGTCTCTGAAGCAAAGGAGACTAAAGTCCAATTAAGGCCTGTGGTATCTCCCTAATATTTCACTAGGCAGAAAGTAAAAGTGTGTAATCTCCATGTAGGGAAGTACAGAAGGATATTGAAAAAGTTTTGAGGCCTAGTCACCAGGGGAAATCATCATCAAAATAGAATAGACTTAAATTGTGAGAGATCTCTGAATTAAAAAAAAAATAGTTAAGAGATAACATCAGCAGATAAAACAGTAAAAGATTTAAATAACCATAGGGAAGATTACCTCCAGATAATTTAAATTTAGATATCTATGAATAAAAATGTTAATAAATAGAAAAATGAATCAATACTTACAGAGGCATGGGACCCTGTGGATTCTTGAGAATGGAAATACAGAGGAAATTTCTGAATGGTTTAGTAAAGAATAAGAACTATGAAAACAGAATTTATGGCCTTGTAGCAGAAATAATTAGCAGGATAAAAGTAATCCATATTAGAAACCAAACCAATAACCAAGAGGGAGAACAATGGTTTAGGAATGCAAATATATAAAAGTAAAGGACAATCTAGGAGAAGAAAACAAAAAGCAATGAAGTTATGAGAAAACTGTGATCCCTATTTAGGCAAAATATATTACTTATCTTGAAAATAAAATTCATAGATAGCTTAAGTATTTTAACTTGGAGAACATAAGAGAAGTAAAAAAACCAACCAACCAAACAAACAAAACCAAACCCTGAATGCCATAAAGCAAGACCACCCAGAACTTCTGAAGACAATGTTCCAATAAAAAAAGAAAGAATGAAAACACACACACACACAACTCTAAGACACACAATCATTAAATTTTATTATTCTAATAAAAAAAATTCTGTCATTCACCAAGAGAAAGCCTTTAAAATATAAGGGAAATATTTTTTAAATTAATTTAATTTTAATTAAAAAAGAAAAGAAATATTCTTCACCCCACAGAAATCAAAGCAAAAAGTTAAACATATATAGCAACAAAAGAAACACAAGCAAAGAAATTGACATCAAGAACGGGGAGGGGGGGGGAGGGGTGTGTAAGAGAGAGAGAGAGAGAGAGAGAGAGAGAGAGAGAGAGAGAGAGAGAGACTTCTCTCAGACCTAAGTGGTTAACAGCAACAAAAATAATAACAGAGAGACCTGTAAGAGAATTTTTTTTTTAAAATTTCACAATGAGGTGATCATGTGTCAAGAGAGGAGAAATATAAGTGCATTTATACACACACACACACACACACACACTCACACACACACACACAAACATACACACACAATTATATCTATATATCCTATATATCTCCCCAATGTCTGGAAAATAGTTGGTGTTTAATAAATGTTTATACATATACCTATATAAGTTAATTCCAAAACATTTTATGCTTTTGTAGTTTTTTTACAAATATTTTCTTTTTTAAAACATTTCTTGCTTATAAAAATTTACATAAATTCCAGTGAACTTCATGGATTTATTCTTTCATTTTTCTACTTTTCTTGATTTTTTTGGTCTCCTCTTTTCCTTTGTTTATAACTTCAAATTTGTTTTCTTGTACTACATATTTATATATATATATACGTATATGTGTGTATGTATATGTATATACATATATACAAACAGACACACATTTATTTTTCTAGAATTATTTCAAATAATGATGGGGAGATCAGGAATCATTGCTTCTCCTGTTTTGTACTGGTTGAGCTTACTATTCAGCTAACTTAAATTTTTAAGCTTTTCCCCCACAGATGCTATTGTTTATTCTTCCTGTATTCATATAGTTTATCATATTTAAATTGATACCTTAATATTTGTCCTTATTTTAATAGGTTTTGCCAAGAGTTCCCACATGTATAGATATTTTTGCAACTTGATTCTTTTCAATAATGTATTATTGTACTTTTTAAAAATTATGCAATGTTTGCCTTCATCCAAATTGTTTAACAAAACATTGCCAGTGTTAATGTTCATATTAACAATTTGAGTCTGGTTTTTCATCTGGATCTGGATTAATTTAAACCCATTGTCATCCAAAGTACTTAACCAGAATACAGTTAAATACATATTGGATGGGATTATTCCTGAAGCACAATGAGAGAATTGATGGGATTAGGACACCAAGTGGTTTAATTGTAGGAATTGAGTAAACAGGCTGATTCTATCTTGTGACTCAATTCTAGAGCTAGCTAGATTTCTTTTCAATTATGGATCTAGACTAAATTCTGTCTTGTGAGAAAACTTCATTAAATTGTGAGAGCTGGGAGAAAACCTTGTTGTACTGTTTCAAACTATCCCTGAGTGATTGAGAAGCTGGAACTCCTCTGTCTGCTGTTTAGAAGCCATTAAGAAAAGACCTAGTTATTCTGACCAGAAACCCAGTCAGGTCCAAAGAGTGATGAAAGGAGGTTTCTCATAATTGTATATCTCAAGCAACTTATATGTCTTATCTGAAAACTGGCCCCATATTGATTAATCCATATTTTTTTTTTATTGTATACAGACACTTGGAGGAGTGGGACACCTCTTTTTTTCTTATTTCAGAGAATTGCATTTGTTTGTTCTCTGACTTCCAGATTGGAAAGTTCCTAATCTTTGTTCTAATTAAAAATCAGGTTACCTGATGTATTATTTTGTTTTAATTAATTGGTTATATTTGATTAATAGTTTTTAAAATATAAAAGCCTATCTCCCCCTATTTTGAAGATCTAGCCCTAAGCTGAGGAAGGGGTCTGATCCCGATTTGTTAGGCTACTGGCATGCATTACTTAATAAATCAAAATGGTCAGAAGGTTGAACATTTGTTTGCCTATTCATTTCATCTTTCACCTGCCACAATAAACAGGTGGAATGACTACTTTCTCCAACCATGGAGGCAGGGTACCCATCTCCCCATTAGATTGTTCCCTTTCCTATCCCTCATGATCATCACACCCTTCCATGAGGCCTTCTTGGTCAGGGAAGCCAATGACATCTTGGAAGAACTAGATGGCAGTGGGATCAACAAGATAGCAGTCATTATGTACCCATAGTAACATTAACCTTAGACTTTCTCAATTCTTATCGTCCCCTGGCCTACATATCTACTGTGTTTTCTTCTATGATTTACTTCCCTTCATTCTTGATCTCGGCCAGTCACATTCCATCCCTCTTCTGGTATTCTTTGAAAACTAGATTCTTCTAAAGACACCAATACTTCCTGGCAACCTTAGCAAGTCTTTCAGCTTCTTTTCTCATAGCACCTGAGAAACAAACGCAAGAAGAGGAGTTGTCATGATCCTCTTTCTTTAATGCTACTCTCTGGTCTTCTTTCTGCCACCTTCACTGAGCAATCACAGCTCTGCTTTTAAATTTAATTCCATTCTGCATAGTTACCATTCCAGTCTTTACTGAACTCTAAGTTAGTATGTTTCTTCAATCCATACATTATCTTTATCATAACCATTTCTTCCACCTCCAAACCTGTCTCCTTTGAACTTTTTGGTCTCCAGTTTCTTAAGATCTTCATTTGTAGTTACTTCTGTCTTCAGTATACCATAGACATGCACAGAAGTTATTATAGCCATTATCATGTACCTAAACTGAATTTGGCCCAATTCACCTGGGATTTCTAGTTATGGCTCCATATATAAATCCAACTTTCCATGAGTGTATGATTAAAGACTTTATATGATATCTTGCTAAAATCTAGGTAATTTTTTTTTCCATGAAATTGTTTGAACTAACAATATGACATCAGGGAGGTCTGACATTTAGTCTATGTTATTTCTATTAGCCAGAATTCTGAAATTTTCTACTTTCTATAAAATGTATTTTCAATAACGATGCTTAATTTCACATTAATGTTGCTATATTTAAAATAAATCAAAACCTTAGCCATTCATATATTTTTTTTTTCATTTAAATTAAGCATATCCACACATTTTTGGTATTCAAAGAACCTTAATATTTAAAGACGTAGTTGCTTGAAAAGGTAATCGCTGTGTTCCTATGTAAATCAGATGGGTTGTCTTTCCAATTATATTCTTGCAGGGATTATCATAGGCAGAAATAGATTCTCTTTTTATTTCCTCAAAGGTTGATGCAATAATCTTGCCAAGTCAAAAATCCTCTAAATTAAACAAGATGTGAATAATGCTTTTATTAAGCTAATTCCAATAGTTTGGCTGGAACCACAGTTAGATAATCTTTAGCCCTTCTTTAAGTATTTCCTTCATTTTGAGGAACTTTCTTGGAACATCAAATAAGTCATTCTTACCATAGCATGCTATCAAGTAAACTCTTGAGAAAAAATTAGCAGAGAAACACATTGCGAATTATGCAATTTTGCTACTTTTACTCTTCTCAACTTTTGAGGGAAGGAAGGTATTTCTTAATTTTACACCTTGAAATGACCAGTTCTCGAATAGAAGATGTAGGGCAGAATAATGATAATAAAGTTCTGAAATGGAGCTGTGTAAGTTGGGTAGAGAATGCAGAATTCACTGTGAACTCTGCTTCTCTCCCAAATAAGAAGCCATGCATACTTCAAAGAGAGGAGGTCATAGTAGAAATTGAATTATGGTATTAACATTGAGGAACTGGGTTCAAGCAAACTTAGGTATTCCAGAATTCCCAATAAATCCTGATCCATTATCTGACTAAGCCTGACATTATTATCATATTTTCTTTTCTTTTCTTTTTCTTTTAAGAAGCTGGCTGTGTAATGTCTTGTTTTGCATTCAAAAGCCACCCACATACTCAGGCTAAGTCCCATTCCTCTTCATTTCAATCAAATTTCACATTTCATTACAACAGAATTTATTTGATGGTCAAATTTTAGATTTTATTGCCTTTCAGTTAGATTTGATTCCAATTTAATGTTCTAACTATGCTTGTAAAACAGGCAATAAAACAATCTTTTCAGATTTGGGAAATACTCTTTTATTCTTTATTTCTATCTTCTTCATTGTTACACTTGAGCTGAATTTTATGGAACAATCACTTTCCTAATCTAATTACTGCAATTCCCTGGTAGATGGCCCCTCTTGCCCCACAATCACAAAATTACCATAAATACACAATTCAGCTGCCAACATCTCAACTTACACATGCACCAGTGAGCAGAATTCTATCTTCATCTCTCTAAATTGTCTTCATGCTAAATTTCATCCACTCTTAGAATTTTCATGCAAACTAATCAAGTCTTACCTTGACATAGCACTTTGTTTCTGGGGAAGTTATTTTGTCTCATTTCCATCATTTAGCCTCACCTTCCAGTGTTTACAACTGACTGAGTTGTCAGTTAACTCAGACTAACTTGGGTTGTAAGAATCTTATTTAATTCAACCTTCAAAATTTCCATGAAATAATGTTAAGAGATTATTGTTTCTCCCATCAGTTAAAAAAAGAGAGAGATGTACAGGTTGATGTAATGAAAAGAACACTAGATGTAAAAGGCTGAGGACTGAAATTCATATATTGGCTCAACAATTGTCTACCGGTATGCCTCTGGGCCTCAGTTGCCTCTTTTGCAAAAGAAGAAGTTAGAGTTAATACTCTCTAAAATCTTTGAAGGAATTAAGGATGCTTACCCTAGATAAGAGAAAATTTAGTGGAGATGGTGTGTGTGTGTGTGTGTGTGTGTGTGTGTGTGTGTGTGTGGAGAAGGGAATAATAGAGGTAATAAAGATTTTAAAGGGCTCTTGCATGGAAGAGAGATTAGATTTTGTTCTTTTTGTATCTCAGAAATTTTAGGCTTCATGAAAAGGAAACTTCCTGACAATTAGCACTAGCAAGTTATATTGGTTGCCTTGGGCAATAGCAGGTTTCTGCTCATTGTTACATTTCAATTAATTAAAAAGCTACCATTTTATTTGTTAGGTATGATTTTGAAGCAATTCTTGGTTACAGATACCAGTATACAAATTATACATTTTCCTGAAAAGGTAACTGTATATGGTCTCTTCTACTTACCCCAGTGCCTATCAGGCAGCCAAACAATTATCCTATTGTAATTATCCCATTTTGAGAAATTATCTAACATGGTTTCTCTTCTTTATCTCCTACTTCTATCTCAAGGAGATAAGACATATATACCATTTTTTTTCTTTCACTGCTCATAGGTTAACTGCTCTCACTTTAGACAGTTTTATCCCTTATACACTATACTATTTAACACCTTGTTTATTTTCCCTTCAAAAATTTTCTATCTAATCTCCCTCACCCTCCTTTTTAATTGTCTCTCTTTATTCACATAGTAAACCAAGAAAAAAAGGACCTAATCATGACTGATAAGTATAAAAGTGTACAGGTGCGTTAAGGAAAATGAATTGTTTAGGAGAACAAAGTGGCCTAGAAGTCAGAGATTTTATTTCAATAAATCACAAATTAATATCTGTAAGATAACTTCACATCTTAAATAAATTCTTTATTTTGCAGATGAGGAAATTAAAGTTCAGAAGGTTTAAATGACCTTCCTGAGCTCATACAGATATTAAGTGGAAGATTTCAAATTGTATCCATGTTACCTTACTCCAAACCCAGGAACATTTCCATTGTACACACTGTTTTAGTACTGGCTCCTCTTCTAACAATCTATATGACCACTTAACATTTCTATTTCTCAGTTGCGGTTAGAATTTTGAATAATTGTGGTTTTATTTCTAAAATTATAAAATTTTAATATCTAAGCCTCTAAATAAATAAATAGAAATAAAGTGCCTACTACATGATGGACATTGAGGTAAGTTTTAGGAATATAAAGACAAATTTGAAATTATCCCTTCTCTCACAGAATTTTCATTACAACAGAGAACACATGGTCAGAGAAGTAGTACAACCAGCTCATGCTGGTAAGTTGGACGTTTGCCAGGTGTCCTGAGAATCTAATGAAAATAAACTTAAAGTAGAAAGGAAGGAATGACTTGTTATCATTTTTTGGTCATTTCAGTTATATCTGTCTCTTCATGACTCTGCTTAGTATTTTCTTGGCCCAGACATTGGAAGGCTTTGCCATTTCCTTCTCAGATGATTTTATAGATGAGGAATTGTGGAAAAGAGGTTTAGTGACTTGCCCAGGGAGGCCAGATTTGAATTCAGGAAAATGAGTCTTCTCAAGTCCAGGCCAGGAACTCTATCTAAAGCACCACCTAGCTGCCCGTGGAAAGTCTAATTTTATATGTTTTTTTTTTAAATATTTATTTTATTGAGTATTTTTTAAAAGGAAGATTGACAACCAAAGACCAGAAATTCATGAAAATTATTTTTAATGAAGTAGTAGTAAGTACTCTGTCCTCAAAGGTCTCTATGTAAATTTCCAATAATTAGATAACAGACAAGAGAAATCAGACTTCATAATACAAGGAGGTAAATTAGACATCAAAAGTATCATTGATAACTTGTTGGATGAAGCCAATGACTAGACCATGACAATGGATGGGGTAAAGCTTCTACCAATGAAAAGGGCTACATAAAAGTGAAGAAAATTAAAAAAAAAAAACTTTAGTAACAATGCAGGATATAAAATAAACCCACATAAATTGTCAGCATTTCTATATATTACTAACAAAGCCCAACAGCAAGAGATAGAAAGAGAAATTCCACTTAAAGATACTGTAGACACTACAAAATATATGGGAGTCTATTTGACAAGATAAATCCAGGGCTTATATGGACACAACTATGAAACACTATTCACACAAATAAAGTCAGATCTAAATAAATGGAATAACATCAGTTGTTCATGGTTAGCTCAAGGTAATATAATTAAAAAGCCAATGTTACCTAAATTAACTTACTTATTCAGTGCCATAACAATCAAACTACCAAAATTATCTTACAGAGCTGGATAAAATAATAATAAAATTCATCTGGAAGAACAAAAGGTACAGAATGTCAAGGGAATTAATGAAAAGAAATGTTAGGGAAGGTGGCCTAGCCATGCCAGATATTAAATTGTACTATAAATAAGCAGTCATCAAAACTACCTGTTACTGGCTAAGAAACAGTGGTGGATCAGTGGGATAGGTTAGGTAAACAAGATGCAGTAGTCAATGACTCTAGAAATGTACTCTTTGATAAATCCAAAGTATCCAGTTTCTGGGCTAAGAATTCACTACTTCACAAAAACTTCTGGGAAAATTGGAAAACATTAGGGCAGAAACTGGGCATAGACCAATATCTTACATGGCATACCAAAATCATGTCAAAATGGGTTCATGATTTAGGAATAAAGGCTGATACTATAAACAATTTGGGAGAGCAAGGAATAGTTTACCTATCAGATTTATGAGAAAGCAAAGAATTCATGACACAAGAAGAGATAGAGAGCATTACAAAATGCAAAATGGATAATTTTGATTATGTTAAACTGAAAAGGGTTTGTATAAACAAAGCCAATGCAACAAGGATTAGGAGGCAAGAAGAAAATTTGGAGAAAATCTTTACAACCAGTCTCTCTGATAAAGGCCTCATCTTTAAAATATACAGGGAACTGAGCCAAATTTATAGGAATACAAGTTATTCCCCAATTGAGAACTGGTCAAAGGATATGAACAGGCAGTTTTCAGAGGAAGAAATTAAAGATATCTATAACCATATGAAAAAATGCTCTAAATCACTACTGATTAGAGAAATGCAAATCAAAACAACTAGGTACTGCATCTGTCCTCCTTAGCCAACAAGACAAAATAGGAAAATGATAAATGCTGGAGAGGATGTGGGAAATTGGAACATTAATACTATGTTGATAGAGTTGTGAAGAGAGCCAACCATTTTGGACAGCAATTTGGAACTATACCCAAAGGGCTACAAAAATCCGCATACCCTTCGACCCAGCAATACCACTCCTAGGGCTATAACCCAAAGAGATCACATGAGTAGGAAGGGGACCTATATGTACAAAAATATTTATAGCTGCTCTTTTTGTGGTAGCAAAGAATTGTAAATCAAGGGGATGCCCATCAAATGGGGAATGGCTGAACAAGTTATGGTATATGAATGTAATGGAGTACTATTGTGCTATGAGAAATGGGGAAGATACGGACTTCATAATAACCTGAAAAGACCTACACGATGTGATGCTGAATGACAGGAGCAGAACCAGAAGTTGTACACCACCACAGAGATATTCGTTGGTGATGACCAACTTTGACAGCCTTAGCTCTTCTCGTCAATACAATGCTCAAAGACAGCTCCAAAAGACTCATGATGGAGAAAGCTATCTATGTCTAGAGAAAGGACTGTGGAGTATGAATTCAGATTGAGGCAAACTATTTGCTCTCTTTTTTTCTCTTCTTTTATGGTTTTGTTTCTTCTCTTTCATGATTCATTCCATTGGTCATGGTTCTTCTTTACAACTTGACTATTGTGTAAAGAAGTTTAATGCAAAGGTTTATATGGAATCTATATCAGACTACATGCCATCTTGGAGGGAGGGGGGAGGTTAAGGAAGGGAAGATAATTTGAAACTCAAAAACACGTAGAGCTTAGTGTTGTAAACTAAAAATAAAAAAATCTAATTAAAAATAAATAAAAATCTACTGCTTAAAAAAGAGGAGAAGAAAGTGCTGTTTATTAAGAATATATATCCAAATGATATTATCCAGGGACATGAAAGGGAGAGACAAGATCAAGAGCATTTGGGAGAAGATCAAAGAAGGAAGAAATAGAAGCAATTTTGCCATTGGAATATATTATATACTACATGGAAAGAAAGAGAAATTGATGAAGAGATTAGGAAACAGTATAACAACAACACAGTAGCATAATATAGCAATAATTAAGGACTTCAATTATCCAAGTATTTACTCAAGTTCTTATTCGACTGTAAACAGATAAATTATAACTTTCAGATTTGCCTAAACAACAATTTTAACTTTTAAAATGTGAAGAAAGTAGCAAGGAGAAGCTCTATTCTGGATCGAATCCTCATTAACTGTGAAGATCTGGTTAGAGGTAAAATGAATGAGAATCTTGAGGAAAGTGTTACTTCACCCTAGAGTTTTTGATAAATGAGAGTAAATATAAACATTGTATGATATGAACTCTAGATTTGTAAAAATCAGATTTCAAAAAATTCCGAGGAAAGAAATTTAAGATCTTATTAACCAAAATTCTTCAAATAAATTTATTCCAAGAGAAATGAGAGATGCTCAAGTATGAAATTTTGAAATCATAAAAAGATATATTTTCAAAGAAGAAAAAAAATCAGAAAAAAACTAATAAAAATTCTCAGGAAGCTTACCATTTAAGTCAGAATTTTAAGTGAGATATATAGATGATGGAGATAAGATTGGAAAATGGAGGATAAATGTGACATGGTTTTGTAAAAATTGTGGCAGGAATTCTAAAGCTAATAATTAGTTGAACTGAAGAGTGAAGATAAGGAGAATAAGAAGTGATTTTAAGTTATATGAGAAGAAAAGTGAGAATTAAAGTAGTCATAAGACATTATTTACATAGAATAGATAAAATTATGATAACTGAGAGTACACTAAAGAAAGGCTATGCATTGTTATTTTATTTTTGTTCTCTCTGCAACAGAGAAAAAAAATTTATACTGGAAATGACAGAATAAAAATGACTGGATGGTAGCTGTCATACAAGACAAATAAAGATATAGTAAGGAAGTAATTAACTACCATGGATGAATGAATTCACATTGCTTAGATGAACTATGTCCCCAGAACTAAATTAAATGGGGAGATGTGACTGTAGATTCATCATCTTTGATTTTTTTAAAAAAATGTATATTAAAACAGTTGAGAAGTTCCAAAGATTGAAGAAGAAAAACACTATTCTAATATTCAAAAATATAAAGAACAAAGTTTGGAAACTATACTCTAAAGGAAATGAATAAAGGAAGGAAGAAAAGAAAGAAGGAAAAGAAGGAAGGAAGGAGGAAAGGAAGGAAGGAAAGTAGGTAGGAAGGAAAAAATAAAGGATTGATAAACTAGAGTAAGTTCAGAGGAGTGCCTGCAGGATTGTGAAAGGTTTTGAAGCCAAGTTATATAAAATAGTTTTAAGAAATGGGCATATTTAGTTGACTTCAAGTACATAAAGTACATAAAAGATTTTCATGTGGAAGAAAGACTAGGCATGGTCCATTTGGCCATGAAGGATAAAAGAAGAAGCACAGAGTAAATGTCACAACACTGAGAATTTAATCTTGTCCTGGGGGGAAAGTCTAACAATCAGAGTTCTCCAAAAAAATCAAATGTGCTTCTAGAGTAGTTGTGGTTTTTCTCAATATTTGAAGGACTTCAAGTAGAAGTAGGGAACAATTTGTTAGTTACATTATTGTGAGGATGTTTGGTCTCTTCTCATTTGTACAGTCTGTGAATTAGATGCTAGTATTGCATTGTCCTTGTGACTTAATGCCCTTTGGTAAAATTATTTCTTTAGGAAAATGCAATCAGAATTCCTAGTGAGGACTTAGTGATTATTTTTCATGATTGAATTTTATCTTTGACATTAAATATATGTATCTATCCTATTAATGAAATCTATATTGACAAATAATGCTTTGGAGCAAAATCTTTCCATTAGAAGTTGTTTTTGTTTCTTCTCTTCCATACCTTTTCCTTGAACTGTGTTTTCTAAATAAAATGAACATACAATCTTGTACATATATGTATGCATGTATGTACATATATACACATTTATGTATGTGTGTATATATATATCACATTATAAGTTTCCACAGCACTGATAAATATGCAATGGATAAGAATTGGTTTAGGAGATGTTTACTTTCCACAACACTGATAGATATGTAGTGGATAAGAAGTGGATTAGGAGATGTTTACTTGACCAATACCCGAGGGTCCTTCCTAAGTTCATATATATTAAATCATATTCCGTTGGGTCCTAATTGCAATGAAGATATTCTACAGTGAGGAGTGAATTAGATAGGCTTTAGCTCAGAAGTAGTGTTTTGCAATGTGCTCATGGCCGAAGGGTCAGATTTAATGATGCCACAAATATCATCCCCTAAGTGACTCACTGGTTTGTTGACATCAAGCAGTTTCATATTCTCTCTCTCTCTCTCTCTCTCTCTCTCTCTCTCTCTCTCTCTCTCTCTCTCTCTCTCTCTCTCTCTCTCTCTGCCTCTCCCTCATTTTGTTATCCCAAGGAATTAGGAAAATAACCGAATTTTACTTAGCACCAGATTTTAAAGTGTAAATAAGCAATAATGTTCTAACATTTAAGAAGGAAAATTAAATTGAAGAAAGGAAGGTAGAACATATCATGGATAGCCCTGGTGAGGGCATCAGCCTTCTCTTATTATAAGGTCCCTTGCCTATAATGGATGAAAGCAGTGAGAACCTCTGTTTCTAAGTTCTACAGACTGGGGCGTTATACTTTGGTGGTAAAACTGTGTATTCAGGGAGCAGATTAAGCAATATGATGATGTGACATTTTTCTGAGGAGGATCAAAATTATAGGTTTGAAAGGCTAGTTGTTACACTCTTCTGTGTTTGTGTTTCCTTGACCTGATAAAGACTGACATTCTTATAGCAGTTACAGAATTTTAAAGTTTTTACAAACATTATATCATTTGGCCTGCACAACAGATCTGTGAACAAATGTACTGTTAAATGTAATCAGTTTCATTTTTGGATGGGGAAGTTAGCCTGAGAAAGGTTAAGTGAACTGCCTCTGGTCAACTAGGTATTAATAAAGACAGGCTTCATATCCAAGTCTCCCCTCAGACCCAAATTAGCATAATTTATAGTGCAATAAACTGTCCATATGCCTTTTCTCTCTCTCCCATGCCTGCAATGCATTTTATTCTCACCTCTGCCTCTTGTAATCCCTTGCCTTCTTTGAGACTCATTTTTAGAATCACTTTCTGCAAGAATATTTCCCTGAATCCGTCAATTCTGGTTTCCTATCTCTAATAATTGTATTACAATTATTTTCTATATATTATGCATGTGCATACTTATTGATGGGGTTAGTTGATATTCACTTAAATCACCTCACTCCAATTGAAATGAGTGATCAGATGGCAATTAATCAATATAAATCATAAGCTTTATACTCAATGTGAAACTTCTTTTAAATTCACTTGATTGACTGAAGTCACACCAGTAAAGAATTTTGCTCTAATTGACAGGACTGTTTTCTGATGCTTTCTGTGTCTAGTAAAACAAAAACAAAATAAAACATCAATTTACCTGGAATTGAAGAATTCCTGCAGTCAGAGTAAGCATGTCTTTCCAAAACACTTCTGAGTAGGAATCATCTTGGGTGGGATTGGGAGAGAGGATAGTACTCTCCTTTGACCTTAGAAAAGCTTTCCAACATTTTGACCTGAAGTCCTTAATTTTGTACTTTCAATATTTTCATCAAAAGTCTAGCATCACTTTTCTCTCCCTTCACCTCTTCTTCCTTCTGCCCTGTAGGCCAGTAATTAGTAGCAGTGGCTACTTAGGGAACTAAGGAAAGATTGAACTAAGGGCATTTCTTGAGTGCCACCAGGAAATTAGAGGAAAGGATTTTAAACTTGTGAGTTATCCCTTTACCATGTATGATCCCTATGCTTGTGTATATTTTCTACTAAAATCTATACATATTTGTGTAAGACAAATCAAAAGTTATCATTGTATCACCTAAGTAAAATACTCCTTTGTAAAAGTCATTTGATTTTGGCCAAGTGATTCTCAATTGATAATCTTGGGGGGAAAGCCAATTATTTGAGAATGAATAGATAACATTAAAGATTCACTCACCTGACCCCTTAGGAGGACCTTTAGAATTCTGAAGAGAAGATGTAGCCAAACACTGGGGATTGAATCTGTCAGTGGAAGTGAAAGTTGGAATCAGAACCATCCAGAAATGGCTTATATTATTATGCATACAAGACTATTCATATTTTACTGTTTTACAGATTATATCTACCAATAGAATGCAAGTTCTGGTTTCATTTTATCTTTATACCTAAATGCCTAGTAGAATACCTGGTACAGTTTTAGTGTTTAATACATATTTTTTTAATAAATGCATGGGACAGGAAATGTATAAAGTAGCCAAAGGTCTGGGAAGTAATAACTCTCTGTCAAAAGGTTAAATTGAACTTGATAGGACTTTTTGAGTTCTTTCCTATTTGCAGTTTTTATTTCTGATATCAAAAGACAGCAGTTGTAGGACTTGAATAAATAAGATGAATAATAATAGCAAGTTTCTAGGGAAAGCTCTCAAAATATCTTAGCTAAAGAATTCTCAAGTATTTTATGTGTAATTCCTTCCTTCTTCCCTCTTTCTTCCTTTTTCTATCCTTTCCTATTATTTCAATTTTACCTCTGAAGCTCGCTTGCTTCACACATTCCAATATATTCCAAAATTAGAACCTGTGCCCAAATTAAAAATGATTACTCTGCTTCTGTTTTTTGGCAATGAAGACTGAAATATTATGCTTTAAAAATATCTTTCAACCTGAGTTCCTGCTCAGTTGAGCAAGCATTGCAAATATCAGCTTAGTGTAATCCCCAGCTCCACATCATCAGCAGAGCCATTTATCCACACATGTGGAAAACAGCAAATAAGTAAATCAATTGTGAGGGCAAAGGGAGGATCTGGTCCTTCTGTTCTCAATCTTTGAACCGTAGTGTTTCTGAATTGACACTCTTGTTCTGTACATGGAGCTCAGTCATTTCTTTAGACATTAGGGTTTAAGTCAGACCAACTGTGAAAAAATTACACAGGCTTTGGACAAAACCAAACAGAGTCAGTTAGCTTAGCCTTTGCCCAAATATCAGCACTCACCAGAAATAAATTAATGACTGCCTTAAACATGTATTAAAATTGGAAGTAATCCCAAAGAGAACACTTAACTGAATCCACTCCTCTTCCTCTAAAAGGATGGGTGATATAGGAAAGGAATAAATATATTTCACAACTGGAAATGGTATAACAATTCTATATGAGATAGAATTGACCCAGGCTCTAACTATTCTGAAGTCAAACTATACAGTTATTGAAGTGCTGCAGCATTCTGTAGAAGGTAGAGCTAAATTGTTTGAGCTCATCTTAAAAGTCAAATATCCTATACAAATATGCCAGTTATGAGGCAATGGAAAGCTAAGACAAAAGAATCAGAGAAAACAAAGAAATATTAGTGATCATTCTGACAAGGTAAATAGTCTGTATTTAGGAGTACCTTGAAAGAAAAACAATCTTTCCACTACAAATTGATTGTTATGTAATTAGCAGTATTATTAATGTATATTTTGGCACCTAACAAAGAAGTCAGCAGCAGTTTGAAATCTTCAGATTTTTAAATAAAGTTAAGAAACAAGAAGGGAATATAATAGCGAGAATCCTTTGAATGAGAATGGCAATTTAATTGATACATTTTTCTTAACAAGGGCTTGTTCTCTTCAGGTCCTTCTTCTTTAAACAGTACAACTTGTATGTTGTGCACTGAATGAGATAGAGGTTGCAACATGAAACAATACTGGAGAATGCACGTGATCCTGGACTATAGGAATTGTCCATCCAAGCAATGCCTATTTCATCCAATTTTTCTAAAAACTGTTGTTTAATATAATGCATTACTAAATGGCCATATCTGTAAGGGAGCTGTGCTATCTTTTCACAAACTTGTATTACATTGGAAACAATTCCACAGTTAGAGGATCACAGTTTGAATCCTGGATTTGTCACTCAGTAACATTGAGCCAGGCTTAGGCAATTAACTTACCTTTTCACTTCATCTGTAAAATTAAGCTATACCTCTAAGTTCTCTCCTATCTTTAAATCTATAATTTTTATTTAAGTTTCAATTTTTCTCCCACTGGAAGTTTGTGTGATGTCAGAGCACTCTGATGAACTGGCCTAACTCAGCTATCAGCCAAATGTTACCTGTGCCCCATGGCCATTTTTTATGTTCTTTCAAGGCCAGATCTATTATTTTGTCTGTAAAAATGGTTCAGTAAAACTAAGAGGTGTGTGTGGATTTTCAAAGCTTATACCAAAGAAGCATAATCTTTGAAAGTTTCCACAAACATTTAAGTGCTTTTTGTATAGGGCAGATATTTGATTATCTATCATTTAAGCAGCAGCTGACCTAAATAAACAGAATAACATCTTATTTTTGGATTCAGGATGGTGACATTTGGCCACAGAAACCCTGAATGACCATCTACTAAGTCAGAAAGAGATTAATTACTGTGTCAGTGGGATTTTTTTTTTTAGTGCACTGTCAGTAGTTTAGTTTCAGACCCCTGAGACATTGAAATGAAAAAGAACAAATGACTGAATGAGTCAGTCAGTCACTAAGCATTCCTTAAGTATATACTATGTTTCAGGTACTATGTTAAAGGCAGAGTAATGAAATACTTTTGAAGTACTATGCATATTTGTTATAAAAGAGCTCATTTTCAGGGGAGAAGGATATTGATGATTAAGGAAAGAAAGAAAAAGCAAAATCAACAATAACACATTTGTAAATATACAGAAGGGGAAAAAAGAAATGCAGAGAGTTTTGATATAAATACGTATATAGAGAGATTAAATAATATATAATGAAAGTTCATTTTAAGTGATCCTTTTTCCTCTTATTATTTATAAATTAAAATTGTTGTGTTTCTATTGATAAGTTAAAAGTAAAAAGAATATGTCAAAGAAGAAATTAAGAAACAGCATATACTCCTACAGAACCAGTTTTTGGGGAAAGGCCTATAGTAGTTTACAAAATAACATGGGTCTTGAGTGAGAAAGCATTCAGTACTAATCCCCTGACTTCAAATCCATTGGTCCTTTAATTACAGTGCTGCCTCTGTATATTCTGTTTTTTTTTTGTTTCCCCTGCACAATGTTGCACAGTCAATATTATCTTCTATACCTTTGGGCTTACTGGCCAATTGATTCAGAGACACCCCATTCACTTTTATTATCTTAGCATCTATTGGGGCACTTGGTAGCTAGGAGTTGTTCTTTTAAGTTGTCTTTTGCTGCATGAGAACTACAAAAAATACCGTCTATGTCTCAGCTTGAAATGTTTGAGTACAGCAAATTTTTCTTAAAGGAAGGAGGAGACTTGGGTGTTTATAAGCAGCAAGGAAGGAACCGAAGATAAAAGAGACAGAAGAAATCTTATATATGTAAGGAGCTAAGATCAATGGGTTTTGTGGATAAATTGTCTTCAATGAAGAGGTTTCATCAAAGACTGGGATAATGAAGAAGAGAATAAAAGATTCTATCAATGTGTTTTGATAAGTAGGAAAAAAAGAATAAGAAAAATGGAAAATATTTTTGCTTTTCTCAATAAAGTTTGAGGCAAAGTCCTTACCTATAAAAGTAGGTATGTTCATGTAGCTTGGCTGAGACCAATGAGCCTTTGTTGTCACTTCTTCACATTAATATATTTAATGAACAAATTAGGTAACAATTTTAATTCCAAAGATCTTTGCCCGAAACAGAATCTTTTATTTTACCTTTCAACTTCATTACCCTAGTCCACGGATTTTGTCATGTGGAGCTGTACAAGATGGAGATGCCAGTGTAAAATCACTTGCTCATCAACATGTTTGAGAATATGTCAGCATGACAGCCTGGGTTTTTTCTCCTTTGTTATATAAAAAATGCATTATTCATATCTCCAAGTTTGGTAAACTACAACATCATTTAACTGGAGAAGAAAATATGTGGAAGAATAATGAATCAGACCAAGATAACATGGATTAGCTCATCAATATAATGAAATGTTTATGATTTTAAAGATCAAAGATAAGCTTGCCTTGACATTAGATTAGGAAATTCCATATGTGACAGAAATAAGTTCCAGAAAACCCACTTGAATCTTCACCAACCTGCAAAAGGCATCAGACCTAGACTCAGCCCAGACAGAAAAGGAATAGAGGGAACTGGGCACAGCACTTGCATGACAGGTTGCAATAGGCCTGAAGAAAAGGAAACTATACCCACATAAATTATTTGGCATAGAAAACAAGGCCAAGAGAAAGTGAATTATCCAGTGTGGAGTGCGATTGAAACTGCTTTGATTTCAAGACCTAACATTAAAGGGGAAGGAGATTAAAAAAATAGTGAAAGGGAACTGAGGAAAACAAAAAAAAATACATAAAGACTTTAATAAGATGAAATCTCAGCTAAATACCTAGAGTACAAGGACATAAATCAATAAAAAACGTATTAGTACCAGAAAGGATGAGGTGCAGCAAGTCAATAAAAAATTGCAAACATCTCTAGATAAGTATTTCAAGAGAAAGAAAAATGAACAATAACTTATGAAACTTAGAATTCTCTGGATTACCAAGAAAGGATGCAACTTCTGTAAGGTGTTACTCCTGGTTCAAGAGACAAATCATAAGCTTGAAAAAAAAAGAATTAGATGAGAACAAATGGAAAAATGCATGGCCTTCAGAGCAGAAAAATAGAGAAAAAAGAAAAGAACATCTTAAATTTATAATAGAAAATTTCTCTAAAAAATAAAAGGAAATAACAGACTGGAAATACAAATATACTGAGGTAAAAAGCAATAATATTAAAATTATATGTGATCTTTATGTAAGCCAAACACATTTATCTGAAGGATAAGATGCATAGGGAAAATATAAAGATCACATACCATCCAGGAAAAAAAATCATGCCAAGTAAAAAGCAAACAAATATATTTGAACATCTTAAGGAAATAAATATCAACAACAAAAAAAACAACTTCCCAGAACTTCTGATTACAGAAAAAGAAAGCACCAAATGAAACCACTGGTCTAGGGGTAAATAGATGGGAACAAACTATGCTAAAAACATACACACACACACATACATACATGTCATAGATAGATACACATGTATGTATGTGTCACATATACATTTGCACACATGAATATATGCACATATATATATACACAAATATGTGTGTATATGTGTAAGTGTGTATAGATATGTATATATGTATTGTGTACATGTATTTTCAATTGACAAACAAACAATATTATTAGTTACCAGGAGAAAATTACCTTCAAACGTAAATGATTTTTAATAAGGTAATACAATCTGTATATGGTAGAAAAAGATAGAAGAGAATGGAACAATATTTTTTGAAAATCATGGGAACTCAATATGCAACCCCAAATGACCTACTCTGTAAACCCAAGCCTAATTATGAATGGGGAAAAAAAGAATGTTCAATGAAATAGAAGTATGTGTAACTTTTCTGATGAACATATAAATGCATACACACATACTTACATATATGTATATGTACATATAAATATGTGTGTATATATGTACACATGTACGTATATGTAGACATATATGCAAATAATATACATTTCTCAAACAACAGAAATATAAGAAAGATAAATATAACTACAACGGAAACTCTCAGTAACAAAATTAAATGTCCCATCTTTTGACACTCTTAATAGAGTAAAAATAGAAAGAGAAAGGCCTCTATAAATTTTAGAAAGAAAGAAAAAGAGAAAAAAGAAAGGAAGGATGGAACAAGGGAAGGAAGAAAAAGAAAGTTTTCAATACATAGCTACATAGTCCAACAAACCAATTATGGAGAAATAATTTGTTAAAAAGTAAATATTTATTTTCATTTTTTTTAGAAATTGAGAGAGAATGAAATAAAAAAAAGATGAACAAATAAAAGAAGTTAGGCAGTAGCAGAGTGGGAATGATTTGGAATAACTGCTTAACAGAAGAGGGGAAAAATGTAAAAAATATTAAAAGTAATATTTTTTAAAAAAATTAATAAGTAGAACGCCACCAATATAGGTGAGAGTGCTTTCCAGATCTTACATCATCATATCAATATATGTTTTAATTATTTCCCATCCTTTTTCCTCTCATAACACTCATTTTCACCCCACAGATCTACTCTTTGCTCCTGGACCACCTTTTTCCTTATCTTCACTTTTTCAAATTACACCCTTCCTTCCAGAAGTATGGTAAATGTCACTTTTTCCTTGTAATTTCATTGGATTATAGTATAGGAAAATATTCGCTGCTTTTGAACTCCCACAACTTCTTTTGACTTGATTCCAGTACTCAGTAATGTCATCATTAATTTGTACTTGTTGGTGGATACTATGTTTTCCTTTTTTAATTATTTTTTTTTTATTTTTAATTTACAAAACTCAGTTCCACAAGTTTTTGAGTTCCAAATTTTCTCCCCCTTCCTCTCCTCCTCCCTTGTCCCCAAGATAGTATGTAATCCAACATAAGTTCTACATATACCTTCTCATTAAACTCATTTATACAATAGTCGAGTTGTAAAGAAGAATTATAACCAATAGATTGAATCATGAGAAATAAGAAACACAGCCAAAAAAAAGAGAAGAAAAAAGAAGAGAGCAAATAGTTTGTCTTAATTTGCATTCAGATTCCATAATTCTTTCTCTGGATGTGGATAGCTTTTTCCATCATGAATATTTTGGAGCTATCTTTGAACCTTGTATTGCTGAAAGGAGCCAAGTCTAGCAAAGTTGGTCATCACGAATACCATGTGTCTGTAATTGTGTATAATGTTCTGGGTCTGCACCCCTCATTCAGCATTAGATCACCTAAGTCGTTCCAATTATTATGAAGTGCATCTGCTACCCATTTCATATAGCATGATAATATTTCATTACATTAATATACCATAACTTGTTTACCATTCCCCAGTTGATGGGCATCCCTTTCATTTCCAGTCCTTTGCCACCACAAAAAGAGCAGCTATAAATATTTTTGTACATATGTGGTCCATTTCTTACTTCTATGATCTCTTTGGGACATAGCCCTACAAGTGGTATTGTGGAGTCAAAGAGGGTACACATCTTTATAGCCCTTTGGGCATAGTTCCAAATTGCTCTCCAGAACGGTTGGATCAGTTCACAACTCCATCAACAATGTAACACCGTTCCAATTTTCCCACATCCTCTCCAGCATTTATGATTTTCCTGTTTTGTCATGTTGGCCAATTGGGGAGGAGAGATGTGGTATCTAACAGTTGTTTTCATTTGAATTTCTCAAATCAATAGTGATTTAGAGCATTTTTCATATGATTACAGATGTTTTAATTTCTTCCTCTCAAAATTGCCTGTTCATATCTTTTGACCATTTCTCAAATGGTGAATGACTTGCAGTTTTATAAATTTGACTCACTTCCCTATATATTTTAGAGATGAGGCTTTTATTAGAGAAAGTG
Organism: Phalanger gymnotis; assembly: GCA_028646595.1. Classification (NCBI taxonomy): domain Eukaryota; kingdom Metazoa; phylum Chordata; class Mammalia; order Diprotodontia; family Phalangeridae; genus Phalanger; species Phalanger gymnotis. The sequence goes on from CM053625.1 coordinate 294,302,187, forward strand.
ATTGTAATTTTTTTTTCCCTAAATTTTGTGCTTCCCTCCTAATCTTAACTTTTCAATTTGACAAAATAAAAATTAACCATTTGGGCTCAGATTCAATCTAGCTTTACTCAGATTCTTCTAGCTCACTAGCATTAGCATCACAAATGCTCAGGCTCCTTAAGACTCTACCCAATATGACAAATCTTTAATAAACTTTGGTTTCCTTGGTTGAGAAAAAAAATATTCATTTTGCATTTTGTAACACTCTCTTTCTCTTGTTTGGTCATAAATTCTTCCCTCCTCCATAAATCTATCAGGCAAACTGTTCCTTGTTCTCTCAAATTGCTTATAGTATCAACCTTTATACCTAGATAGTGGACCCATTTTGATTTTATTTTTTATACGGTGTAAGATATTGGTCTATGCCAAATTTCTGCCTTACTATATTCCAGTTTTTGTGAAATAGTTTGGGTTTATCAAAGAGTAGATTACTATAGTCATTGACTACTGTGTCTTATTCACCTAACCTATTCCACTGATCCACTACTCTACTTTTTTATTTTGCACTCAACAAGTATTTATTTATTTTTTGGCAGCTCTTCTTTTTTTATTATGTAATATATTTATTTTTCAACATTGATTTTCACGAGTTTAAATTACAAATTTTCTCCCCATTTCTACCCTCCTACCCACTCCAAGATGCTGTATATTCTGGTTGCCCTGTTCACCAGTCTGCCCTCCTTTCTGTCACCCCACTACCCTCCCATCCCCTTTTCCCTTCCTTTCTTGTAGGGCAAGATAAATTTCTATGCCCCATTGCCTGTGTATCTTATTTTCAAGTGGCATGCAAAAAACTTTTTTTTTGTTTTTGAACATCTGTTTTTAAAACTTTGGGTTCCAAATTCTCTCCTCTCTTCCCTTCCCACACACCCTCCCTCCCTAAGAAGTCAAGCAATTCAACATAGGTCACATGCGTGTCATTATGTATAACCCTTCCACAATACTCATGTTGTGAAAGAATAACTATTTTGCTTCTTCCTAACCTAACCCCCTTTATTGAATTTTCTCTCTTGACCCTGTCCCTTTTGGAAAGTGTTTATTGTTGATTACCTCCTCCCCCCATCCGCCCTCCCTTCTATCATCCCCCCTTTTTTATCTTCTTCCTACTTCTTTCCTCTGGGGTAAGATACCCAATTGAGTATGTATGGTATTCCCTCCTCAGGTCAAATCGATGAGAGCAAGATTCGCTCATTCCCCCTCACCTGCCTTCTCTTCTCTTCCTACAGATCTGCTTTTTCTTGCCACTTTTATGTGAGATAATTTGCCCCATTATATCTCTCCGTATCTCCCTCTCTCAATATATGCCTCTCTTTTCCCTTAATTTGATTTTATTTCTTTTAGATATCTTCCCTTTGTCTTCAACTCACCCTGTGCCTGCTCTCTCTCTCTCTCTCTCTCTCTCTCTCTCTCTCTCTCTCTCTCTCTCTCTCTCTCTCTCCATATATATTATATATATATATATAATATATATGTATATATATACAAATATACATATGTGTGTATGTATATATATACACATACATATATACATACATACACGCTGAAATATACATGTATACACATATATATATGCATATTCCCTTCAGCTACCCTAATATTGAGGTCTCATGAATCATACACATCATCGTTCCATGTAGGTGTGTAAATAGTTCAACTTTAGTAAGTCCCATGCAATTTCTTTTTCTTGCTCTTTTTCTTGATTACCTTTTCATGCTTCTCTTGATTCTTGTGTTTGAAAGTCAAACTTTCTATTCAGCTCTGCTCTTTGCCCTGAGAAAGCATGAAAGGCCTCTATTTTATTGAAAATCCATATTTTACCTTGGAGCATGATACTCAGTTTTGCTGGGTAAGTGATTCTTGGTTTTAATCTTAGCTCCATTGATCTCTGGAATATCGTATTCCAAGCCCTTCAATCTCCTAATGTAGAAGTTGCTAGATCTTGGGTTATTCTGATTTTGTTTCCACAATACTCAAATTGTTTCTTTCTAGCTGCTTGTAGTATTTTCTCCTTGACCTGGGAGCTCTGGAATTTGGTGACAATATTCCTGGGAGATTTCTTTTTGGGATCTATTTGAGGAGGTGATCTGTGGATTTTTTAAATTTCTATTTTGCCCTGTGGCTCTAGAATATCAGGGCAGTTCTCCTTGACAATTTCTTGAAAGATGAT
>CM053625.1:294304892-294340575 GCA_028646595.1 Phalanger gymnotis
TCCTTTTGTTCTATTTGATAATATCTTGATTTCTCATCAAGTCACTAGCTTCCACTTGCTCCAATCTAATTTTTAAGCTAGTGTTTTCTTCAGTGGCCTTTTGGACCTCCTTTTCCATTTGGCTAATTCTGCCTTTCAAGGCATTCTTCTCCTCATTGGCTTTTTGGAGGTTTTTTGCCATTTGAGTTAGTCTAGTTTTTAAGGTGCTGTTTTCTTCCGTATATTTTTCAGTATTTTTTTGGGGTCTCCTTTAGCAAGTCATTGACTTGTTTTGCATGGTTTTCTCTCATCCTTCTCACTTCTCTTCCCAATTTTTCCTCTACTTCTCTAACTTGCTTTTCCAAATCCTTTTTGATCTCTTCCATGGCCTGAGACCAGTTGACGTTTTTCTTGGAGGTTTCTGTTGCAGGCTCTTTGACTTTGTTGATTTCTTCTGGCTGTATGTTTTGGTCTTCTTTGTCACCAAAGAAAGATTCCAGAGTCTGAGACTGAATCTGGGTGCATTTTTGCTTCTTGGCCATGTTCCCAGCCAATTTACTTGACTCTTGAGTTTTTCAGTGGGGTATGACTTCTTGTAGAGTACAGAGTTCTATGTTCCAAGCTTGGGGGGATGAGCCAGCGCACACACTCCTCCTTCTCCAAGAACCCCCAGCCTGGACTGGACTTAGATCTTCAGCAGGTTCTGCACTCCTGCTCTGATCCACCACTTAATTCCTCCCACCAGGTGGGCCTGGGGCCAGAAGCAACTGCAGCTGTAGTTCTGTAGGTGCCCCACCCTGCTGCCCCTGGGGTGGTGGCCAAACCTCAAACTCCCTGACCCCAGCAGCTTTTTCCACTAACCTTCTCTGTTGTCTTTGGTGTTTGTGGGTTGAGAAGTCTGGTAAGTGCCACAGGTCACTGATTCAGGGTGCTACAGGCCAGCTTCACCCGGTCTGGTTGTCCACTCCTGGTCTGGTTAGTCCGCACTGCCCACACTGTGCTCTGCTCCTCTTTGCTCCCAGCTCCTGGATCCATGTGGGATAGACCTTAACCATATACCATCTGTAGTAGGAAGGCAGAATTTATAATCTCAAGTATAATCATGTATATGTTTGAATGGTTGAAATTGCAAGGTATGAGAGATTCTCTAAGTAGAAAACAACAAAAAATTTACTTCGGCCCCACCGCAGCAGATCCATGAACCAGCCTCCCCATTCTGACATCTTGACAAAAAGACTCCAGGTCCAGAAAGCCTGCCTCACAAGAGTAGCCAGGAGGCCATAGAAAAACAATACAGTATTTAGCCAAATCATTTTTACTGGCCTCAAGTCCTTGCTCACACTCCTGGGTCTACACACGGGTCAGCTCTGCTTCCACAGCTTCCTGCTTCCACTGTAGTTGTCTCTTGGCTTACCTTTCCTGGTAGCCGAGCTTCTGGCATTCTCAAGCCCCATCTCAATGACCAGAGACCATTGGTTCCCGAGTTGGCCCCTCTTAAGTCATCAATCTACACCCACACAGGTTTCATACCTGATAGGGCTTTGGGCCTAGGGCTTAGCACTTAACAGCTGAAACTACTTTCACTCAAAGTAAACAAAAGCCATTCTAAGGAGACAATTTTGCTTAACAACACACTCTCCACCCCTTGTTCTAGGATACACCATCCAGGCTGTCCTGCATTGGAACCCTTCTTCCCTCTGCTGTTTTGTGGGTTCTGCAGTTCTAGAATTGGTTCAGAGCCATTTTTTATAGGTTTTTGGAGGGACTTTGTGGGGAACTTATGCTAGTCTCTGTTTTCCATCTGCCACCTTGGCTCTTCCCCCCCCCCCCAGCCACCCCAGTACTCTATTTCTTAGCTAGTACTCAGTAGTTTTGATGACTGCTGCTTTATAGTACAATTTAATACCTGGTATCTCTAGGTCACTTTCCCTAGCATTTCTTTTCCTTAATTCCCTTGATATTCCAGACCTTTTGTTCTTCCAGATGAATTTTGTTATTATTTTATCCATCTCTGTAAAATAATTGTTTGGTACTTTGATTGGTATGGCACTGAATAAGTAAATTAATTTAGGTAAAGTTGTCATTTTTATTATATTATATCTTCCTAACCATGACCAAATGATGTTTTTCCATTCATTTAGGTCTGACTTTATTGGTGCAAAATGTTTTGTAATTATGTTTATATAGGTCCTGGGTTTGTCTTGGGAGGTAGACTCCTAAATATTTGATAATGTCTACAGTAACTTTAAATGGAATTTCTCTTTCTATATCTTCCTGTTGGGCTTTGTTAGTAATATATAGGAATGCTGAGAATTTATGCGAGTTTATTTTATATCCTGAAAATTTGATAAAGTCATTTATTATTTCAAGTGCTGTTTTTTACTTGATTCTCTAGGATTCTTGAGGCAAATTATCATATCATCTGTAAATAGGTTTAATTTAATTTCTTTTTAGCCTATTCTAATTCCTTCAATTTCTTTTTCTTCCTTTATTGTTAAAGCTAACTTTTCTAGTACCAAGTTGAAAAATAGGGGTAATAATGGGCATTTGTGTTTCATCCTTGATCTTATTGGAAAAGCATCTAATTTATCAACATTACATAGAATGCTTGCTGAAGGTTTTGGGTAGATGCTATTTATGATTTTAAGGAAGATTTGTTTATTCCAATGATTTCTAATGTTTTTAGTATGAATGTGTGTTGCATTTTGTCAAAACTTTTCCTGAATCTATTGAGATAATCATAGGGTTTCTAATAGTTTGGTTGTTGATATGTTCAATTATGCTGATAGATTTCCTAATGCTGAACCAGCCTTGCATTCCTGGATTAAGTCCTACCTAGTTATAATGTATTGTTCTGCTGATAAGTTGCTATAATACTTTTGCTAACATTTTATTTAAAATTTTAGCATTGATATTCATAGGGAAATTGGTACATAACATTCTTTGCATTTTGACTTTTCTTGTTTTAGATGATAGTGCCACATGTGTGTCATAAAAAAGGGTTTGCTAGGACTCCTTTTCCTTTTATTTTTCCCAAATAGTCTAAAAAGTATAGGAATTAATTGTTCTTTAAATGTTTGATAGAATTCACTTGTAAATCCATCTGGCCTTGGTGATATTTTCCTGGGGAATTCATTGATGGCTTGCTCAATTTCTTTTTCTGTGATGGGGTTATTTAGTTATTTTACATCCTCTTCTGTTAACGTGGACAATTCATATTTTTAAAAATATTCATCTTTTCCCCTAAGATTATCAAATTAATTAGCATAAAATCTGACAAAATTATTCCTAATTATTGTTTTAATTTCTTCTTCAATTGAGTTGAATTCACTCTTTTCATTTGTGATTCTAATTTGTTTTTGTTCTTTCTTTTTTTAATCAAATTGACAAAACTTTTTTGACTTTATTGTTTTTTTCAAAAAACAGCTCTTAGTTTTATTTATTAGTTTTATAGTTTTATTGATTTCAATTTCATTAATCTCTGCTTTAGTTTTCAGTATTTTTGATTTATTATTTAGTTGGAGATTTTCAATTTGTTATTCTAGATTTTTAAGTTGCATGTCTAATTCATTGATCTCCTTTTTCTCTATTGCATTCAGACATATAAAACTTCCCCCTAAAAACTGCTTTTGCTGCATTCCATAAATGTTGGTATGTTGTTTCATTATTGTCATTCTCTTGAATGAAGTTAATGATTATTTGTATGATTCGTTGTTTGACCCATTTGTTCCTAGGACTGGATTACTTTGTTTCCAATTAATTCTCAATCTATCTTCTTATGGCATCTTATTACAAATAATTTTATTGCATCATGATCTAAAAAGGATGCGTTCACTATTTCAGGCTTTCTGCCTGGGATTTTATGCCCCGGTAAAAAGTCACTTTTTGTATATATGTCATATACCACTGACAAAAAGTATATTCCTTTCTATCCCCATTCAGTTTTCTCTAGAAGTCTATCATATCTAACTTTTCTACGATTCTGTTCACCCGGTTAACTTTTTTCTTGTTTATTTTGAGATTAGATTTATCAAGTTCAGAGACGGAGGGGTTAAGATCCTCCACTAGTATGGTTTTGCTGTCTATATCTTACTGTAACTCCCCTAAATTCTCCTCTATGAATCTGGATGCCAAACCATTTGGTTCAAATACATTAAGTTACTTCATTGTCTGTGGTGACTTTTAGCAGGATATAGTTTCCTTCTTTATTTCTTTTAGTTAGATTTACCTTTGCTTTTGCTTTGTCTGAGATTGGGATTGCTACTCTTGCTTTTTTTTTTTTTTACTTCAGCTGAAGAGTAATATATTCTACTCCAGTCTTTTACCTTTTCACTGTGTGTATTCCCCTGTTTCGAATGTGTTTCTCGTAAACAACATGTTGTAGGATTTTTGATTTTTAATCTTTTCTGTTATCTGCCTCTTTTTTATGGGAGAATTCACCCCATTCATACTCACAGTTATCATTACTATCTCTCTTTTTTCCATCTCAAACCTGCTCTTACTGTTTATGTTTTTATTTCTCCCTTGTCCCTTACCCTCTTCAAAAGAATTTTGCTTTTAACCACCACTTCCTTCCATATTCCCTGCCTTCATCCCTCTTCCTTATCTTACCCTTTCTACTTACTACTTCTTCACTCCCTTATAACAACCCCCCCTTTTCTTTCTCCTTTCATCTCCTACTGCCTGTAGGGCAATTTTAGTTTCTATACTTAATGGTGTATTTTATTCCCTCCTTCAATCAAATCTGATGAGAGTAAAGCTCAAATATTGTTCTTCTTCCTCCTTTCTTTTCTCCTAGTATAATTTTTTTTATCTCTTCATGTGATATAATTTACCCTTTTCTGTCTCCTCCTCACCTTTTCTCCCACTATAATCCCTTTTTGTCCCTTAATTAAGTTTTTAATCATCACATCAGTGAATTTTCCCCAAGCCCCTCTGTCTATGAATATGCCTTTTAGATGTTGTACTAATTATGCCATTCTCAAAATTCTCAAATATCTTCCTCCCATATAGGGATATAAACAGTTTGCCCTTGTTGAATGACAAGATTTTTTTTCCCCTTTATACACTTTTTCCCCCCTCTTTACCTTTTTATGCCTCTCCTGGGTCTTGTAATTGAAGATCCAGAGATCAAACTTTCAATTGAGCTCTGGGCTTTTCATCTGAAAGGTCTGGAATTCTTTTACTTCATTGAATGTCCATCTCCTGGCCTGAAAGATTGTGCTCAGTTTTGCTGGATAGTTGATCCTTGGTTGTAGTATAAGTGCCTTTGCCTTTCAGAATATCATATTACAATTCTCCAGTCTTTTAATAGAGAAGCTCCAAAGTCTTTTGTGATCCTGACTGAAGTTCCACAACATTTGAATTATTTATTTCTGGCTGCTTGCAATATTTTCTCCTTGACCTGATAATGCTGGAATTTGGTTACAACATTCCTTGGATTTTTCAATTTGAGATCTCTTTCAGGGGGTGATCAGTGGATTCTTTGATGAGCATTTTACCCTCTGGTTCTAGGACTTTGAGACAGTTTAACTTGATGATTTCTTGGAAGGTACTATCCAGGCTGTTTTTTTCATCATGGCTTTCACCAAGACCAATAATTCTTAGATTATCTCTCCTGAACCTATTTCCCTGGTCAATTGTTTTCCAATGAGATATTTTAAGTTTTCTTTTACTTTTTCATTCTTTAGATTTTCATGGACTGATTCTTCATGCCTCAAAGAATCATTAGTTTGCACTTGCCCAATTTTAATTTTTAATGAATTATTTTCTTTTTATGGAATTTTATCATTTTTATATAATATTTTAGTTTTCAACATTGATTTCCACAAGATTTTGGATTACAAATATTTTCCCCATTTTTACCCTCCCCCCCCCACTACAGGATGGCATGTATTCTGATTGCCTTGTTCCCCAGTCAGCCTTCCCTTCTGTCACCTCACCCCCTTTCCCCTTAGTTTCTTGTAGGTCGGGAAAGATTTCTATGCCCCATTCCCTATATATCTTATTTCCCAGCTGCACACACAAAAAAATAATTTTTGAGCATCTGCTTTTAAGACTTTGAGTTCCAAATACCCTCCCCTCTTCTTTTCTCACCCAACCTCCCTAAGGAAGGGAAGCAATTCAACATAGATCACACCTGTATCATTATGTAAAACACTTCCACAGTGCTCATGTTGTGAAAGGCTAACCATATTCCCTTCCATCCTATTTTGTCCCCCTTTATTCAATTTTCTCCCTTGACCCTGTCACTTTTCAAAAGTATTTGCTTTGATTACCTCCTCCCCCCCCATCTGCCCTCCTTTCTATTACCCCCTCCCCCTTGGTATCCCCTTCCCCTGACTTTCCTGTAGAGCAAGATCCAATTTGAGTGTGTATGTTATTTCCTCTTCAGGTTGAATCTGATGAGAGTAAGATTCACTCATTACCCCCCCCCCAACTCACCTTTCTTCCCTTCCAACAGAACTGCTTTTTCTTGCCACTTGTATGTGAGATAATTTACCCCATTCTATCTCTTCCTTTCTCCCTCTCTCATTATATTCCTCTCTCATGCCATAAAATTTTTAAATTTTTTAGATATCATCCCTTCATATTCAACTTATCCTGTGCCCTCTGTCTATATATATGTATATTCCTTTCACGTACCCTAATACTGAGAAAGGTCTCATGAATTACACACATCATTTTTCCATGTAGGAATGTAAACAAAACAGTTCAACTTTAGTAAGTCTCTTATGAATTCCCTTTGTTGTTTGCCTTTTCATGCTTCTCTTGATTCTTATATTTGAAAGTCAAATTTTCTATTCAGCTCTGGTCTTTTCCCTGAGAAACCTTGAAAGTCCTCTATTTAATAGAAAATCCATATTTTGCCTTGGAGGATTATACTCCATTTTTTCTGGATAGGTGATTCCTGGTTTTAATCTTAGCTCCTTTAACCTCTGGAATATCATATTCCAAGCCCTCTGATGCCTTAATGTAGAAGCTGCTAGATCTTGTGTTATTTTCATTGCTTCCACACTACTTAAATTGTTTCTTTCTGGCTCCTTGCAGTATTTTCTCCTTGACCCAGAAACTTGAAATTTGGCAACAATATTCCTAGGTCAGTGGATTCATTCAATTTCTATTTTACCCTCTGGTTCTAGAATATCAGGGTAGTTTTCCTTGATAATTTCTGAAAAGATGACATCTAGGCCCTTTTTTTGATCATGGCTTTCCGTTGGTCCAATAATTTTTAAATTTTCTCTCCTGCATCTATTTTCAGGCCAGTGGTTTTTCCAATGAAATATTTCACATTGTCTTCTATTTTTTTTCATTCCTTTAGTTCTGTTTTATACTATCTTGATTTCTGATCACGTCACTAGCTTCCACTTGTTCCAATCTAATTTTTAAGGTAGTATTTTCTTCAGTGGTCTTTTGGACCTCCTTTTCTATTTGGGTAATTCTGCCTTTCAAGGCATTCTTCTCCTCATTGGCTTTTTGGAGCTCTTTTGCAGTTTGGGTTAGTCTATTCTTTAAGGTGTTATTTTCTTCAGTATTGTTTTGGGTCTCCTTTAGCAAGTCATTGACTTGTTTTTCAGGATTTTCTTGCATCACTCTCATTTCTCATCCCAATTTTCCCTCTACTTCTCTTATTTGTTTTTCCAAATCCTTTTTGAGCTCTTCCATGGCCTGAGCCCAATTCATATTTTTCTTGGAGGCTTTTGATGTAGTCTCTTTGACTTTGTTGACTTCCTCTGGCTGTGTGTTTTGATCTTCTTTGTCACCAAAAAAGGAATCTAGAGTTTGAGTCTGAGTTCATTTTAGCTGCCTGTTCATGTTCCCAGACAACTATTTGACCCTTGAGCTTTTTGTCAGTGTATGACTGCTTGTAAAAAGTACTTTGTCCCAAGCTTTAGGGTCCAAGCAATGCTGTTTTCAGAGCTACTTCTACTCCACCCTCAGCCCAGGCTCTGTCACAGCAGCACTCCTCCTCCTCCAAGAACCACCAACCAGGACCACAATGAAGATCCAAGCAAGACACAGCAAGAGAATCTGCCTTTTTGCCCACAAAGTTTCCCGCCCTTCCATTCTGATCCACTGCTAGATTCCTCCCATGGTGTGAGCCAGGGATTTGGAGGCAGCTGATGCTGGAGCTCTGGAAGCAGCCTCAGGAGTTTCCTACTGCTGCCACCATCACCACAGCACCACCTCCACCACCCCCAGGACTGGTGGTCAGACCTCTCTGAACTCTATTCCACCATTTCCCACCAACCTGCTCTTTGGCGTTTGTGGGTTGAGATGTCAGGTAACTGCCACAGCTCAATGATTCATCGCCCTAAGGCCTGTTTCAGCTGGCTGACTCCCATTCTGGTCTATCCTAGCATGGCCCACACTGGGCTGCACTCCACTCCCAGCATCCTGTGATAGACCCTTTTCCAGTGACCATGCAGGCTCTCCTAGGCTGTATAACTATTTCCCTCTCCTATTTCATGGGTTCCACAGCTCTAGAATTTATTCAGAGCCATTTTTACAGGTGTTTGGAGGGATTTGGGGGAGAGCTTAAGCAAGTCCCTGCTTTCTACCTGTTACAACAATCAGGCTAGCAGCTGTTGTGGGAGTGAAAGACCAACACAAGCCCAACAAGCATGCTACCAGCATGCTGCCAAAGCCCAGGTTCTTTTGATCTGCTTTGGTAAGGAAAGCAATGTTAAGGTGTTGACAAGCTTACTTTAATTCAGCATACAAATACCATTCACTTAGTTCAGGGGAAAAAGCCAGCACCCTGAATTTTGGAGCAAACACAAACAAATTACAAACAGCAACAGATAGACTTTGTCTGATTCAAATCCCAATACATAATTACCAGAGTTTAACAAAGTCTCAGCACCCGAGTTTACATGCTAGAGGGCTCTTAGCTACAGCTGCCTGGAGTCTTCACATGGAGTCTTCACATCATGCATCAACGTACCACCAAGAGTGAGAGCCCTGCGCAAATAACTCTGTCTTCTCTACTTATACCATTTCAGACGTCATCAAATGTCATCTGAATGGCCAGAGCTTAGGCTCCTATGATTGGCTCTTGAGTTAACACCTCCCCTTAGTACCCTGGGAGCTTCACATCCACATAGGCTTAGCACCTAATAGGGGTTTGGGCCTGGGGCTTAGCCTAGTAAGACTCAATGAAATACACTGAATTAATCAAAGGAAACAAAAGCCAAACTCTTCAAGGGCACTTGGTTGAACTGAATGCTAAGAGCCCATTTTGCTTACCAACACACCAGCCACCATCTTGGCTCTTCCCCCCATGAATTATTTTCTTAAGATAGATTCTGTTTCTTTCTTTCCATTTGGCCTATTTTACTTTTCAAGGATTCATTTTCTCCTGTTAGATTCTGTAGTTTTTTTTTTTCTTTTACCTGTTTAATTTGACTTGTAACATCCTATTTGACCTCTTCCAAGAATGTTTTTTTGGGCTTGAGACCAGATCATATTGCCCTTTGAGGTTTCACTTGTGGGTATGGTGTTAATGCTGTCTTCTTCTGAATTCATATTTTGATAATTCTGTTTCCCAATAATATGATCCATTTTTTTATTTTCCTAGCTTACTTCTTCATGGTAGTTGCCTTTTTCTTGACTTTTTAACTGGATCTCTGCTTCTGGGGTGCAGGGGTCTCTGCTCCAATCTCTTTTGGGAGTTAGGGGCCTAGTTATTGCCTTCGTTTGCTATAGTTGTAGGTTTTGTCAACAAGAAGCTATAAACTGCCACAGCTCACCTGATGCTGAGCTCAAGCTGGTTCCTATGTGCCAAGGATTAAGCCCCAATGAAGTTTTTCTGATTTTCCCTGAAGTCACAGGGTGAGGTGTGGGAGAGGGGTGCTCTGGCTGCTCGAAGTCATCTCTTCTGATAGGGCTGTGCTATATAGCAGGAGTGGTCTCAGCTTTAGGTCTGCACTGGTGTCTGCAATTTCCCTGGCTGTTGCAATGGTAATCAGAGTGTGACTTTTTTTTACTGTTTTCTCTTTTGGAATGCTAAGGCAATCAAGTACCTTTATGATTCTTGCTTTTTTGAAAGGCCCAGGTAAAGTAGGACCTTTTGTCTTTCTTTGTGGAATGCTTCTCAGCACTAAGATAATCAAGTACTTTTGATGAGTCTTGCCTTTCAAATGTAATGGCAAGCAAAGTGGGACATTTTGCTGTTTTTTGTTTGGGTGTTTCTCAGCACTGAGGCAATTGGGTGTCTTTGAGTTTTGTCTTTGTTTGAATAAAGAGTCATTGATTGGAAAAAAAAGTATATGATGGGGTGCTTGTGATTAAAGATCTTTCCCACACCCCTTTTTCTAGGTAGGGCTCTGAGCCCTCAGTACCCTGAACAAGGTATATGAACTCTGACATTGGAGTTTTGCTTTTTAGGGCACACTCATTTAGAGAGTATTGGTGTGGAGACTCTGGGTAACCATTAAGGAACCCCCCAGATTTGAGAAATCCAGATTTTGGTGCTTCTGTCTAACTATGTCTGTGTTTCTGTGGATAGAGTGGTTTGTATTATTTGCTCTATTTATATACTTTCTGCTTATCAGTTCTGTTTCATTCCCTCTGAAGTTCAGGGTGTTGGCTTATCCTGCTAAACTAAGTGAATGATATATGTATGTTTAATTGAACTGAGATTGTAAACCCATTAATTTTGCTTTCCTTAGAAAAGCAGATCAAAGATACTATGCTAGCAGCCCTCCTGTGTGCTAATGTTATTGGTCTTACACCTCCACAGAAGCTGCAAGCAGCATTGTTGTTACAAAATGGCGCAGTTGGGCAGGATCTGCAAATGAAAAAGAAAGTATGGGGTTTTGGGAGACTGGGATAGTGGTTAGATATTTCCCAGTTATTGGGTTGCTCTTTATACTTGAGGTGGCTATGGTTCTGTGAAGCCCCAGGAGCAGTGGAGCCCTGAAGGAAAATGGGCAAGTAGCAGTGATAGGAGTGTTTTCCTAGGAGCTCAGAGCAGGGACACCATTAGACAACCTCTTCTTCCCCTGCCCTACCACATTAGCACTCCTGAGGAGAAAGACTAGTATAGTGACTGTGGTAAGAAAACAAGCAGAGGCTCAAGGGAGGTGGGGATGGCCAGAGCCAGGGCTTGAATGGATTAGCCCGACTCTGGATTGTGATTATATTGTATATGGAGCCATGAAATAGGAGCTAAGTATTGCCTTTTATATCCTGGAGCAAGTTGGTGAGATGAGAGAAAAAGTAGAGAATGGCCTCATACTGACTCCATCGGAGTAGTTGGTGAGGTGAGAGAAGAAGCTGATAAATGCCCACATACTGACCCAATCAGACCTGAGGACTGCCTAAGTACAACTTTGGAAAGGTGAGAGTGAGAACAGAGAGGTGCCTACTCAGGCAGAAGGCAGGAGTAGCCAGCTCCTGCTGGAGAAGGAAAAACCATGGGGCCTGTAATTTAGGAATTCAGCCATAGGGAAAGATAAAAACTTTGCAGCAAGGTGCCGAGTGTGCTTTTTTTGCTGCCTTCTCCTGGGAAGGTTTGGGACCCATGGGGAGGGTGGTGTTTTCCATGATTGGTGGGAGGAAGTGCCATGGACACCCAAGGATGCCACCATGTAGGTTTAGTGGCCCAGCCATGCCTCAGGACTTGTAATCAAGGGCTGGAACAGTGTGGACTGGAAGAACACACCCCCAAGAGAATTTTATTTGGACTTTTTTGTTTGTGTTGGGATTTTGGTCATTAAAGCATGCTGGTACCTGAGGGTGCCAGGAGTTAGCCTGCAATGGCAGTGTAGGGAGAAGGACACACCCTCAAAAAGGACTTCCCTTGGACACTCTGTGTTAACTAAAAAGATTGTAACTTTTTGTGACCTGGGATGAATGGTGTTTGTATTGTAAACAAGTATTTTATGGAATGATACTGAATGATATGTTTTATAATGTTCTGACTGTTATGCTTTAGTTCCCTGATATGTGATTGCAAATTATAGTGCCTCTATTTCTTCCATGATCCATGGCCATTTAGATTTGTAAGGCCAAGGATCTTGGAAGGGATGGAGATGTAATGTTAATCAAGGTGGGACGTTTTTACTGTTTCTCTTTTGGAATGCTAAGGCAATCAAGTGAATTTAATGAGTCTTGTCTTTGTCTGAATTGGGCAGGTAAAGTGGGACCTTTAGTCTTTTGTTTTGGAGTGTTTCTCAGCATTGAGGTAATCAAATACAATAGATCCCTCCCTTTCTGGATTCTCCTGGCTTGAATATCCACCACACTCCATCTCCTAGTGGATTCTACCTTCCTCAAATTTGTTCAGATTCACTACTCAAAAGGTATCTGAAAAAAAATTGAGAGAGCTCAGACATGTCCCAATTTTTACTCTGCCATCCTGTCTCTGCCTCAGATGCTGTATTTTCTGTTAGTTTGTAAACTAAGGGAAAGAGCAGTGGCTCTTCAGTCAGAGGTCCTGGGTTCAAATACCATTTTTTTTCACTTACTACTTCAAAAACATCCTCCATTCAGTCACCAAAGTGATTTCCTAAAAAACAGAGCAGACACAATAAACACCATTGACTTCCTATCACCTCGAAGAGCAAACAAAATCTTCTGTTTAGTGTCTTTCATAATCTACACTCCTACTACCTTTTCAATTAAGTTACTTCTAATTCCCTACTAAATAAGGTTGGATCTGTGACAGAGGCTTCTTTGTTGCTCCACAAACAAGATGCTCCATCTATTGACTAGAAAGATTTTCTCTAGCTCTCCCTTGTGTTTGCAATGCTCTCATTTTTCATCTAAGAATACTGGCTCCCCTGCTTCCTTTAAGTTACACCTAAAATTCTGTGTTCTTAGGAAGCCTTTCCCAACATCTACTAATTCTAATTCTTTTCCTCACTTAATACTTAATTGTTTCCTTTTATCTTGTCTATAGGTTGTTTATATACATATATACATACATACATATATATATATACATATATATATACACACATATATATATATATAGTTTATTTTCTGCCCTGTCAGATTATGAGCTTCATGTGGTCTTTTTTTCTGTCTTTTTTTGACTGTCTTTTTTTTTCCTCACCTATATAAAGAATATAACTGATAGTCTCAATGTTATTGTGGGAAAGAACTTTGTAAGTCTTCAGGAACTCTAATAATACCAGATGTTATGATTCATAAATATAAATTCAAAATTTACTAAAAATTTCAACTTTGATTTCTCCCCTTTTCCCCTTCACTTTTCAACAGATGCTTCAGTTATAGGGAAGATTGCATCTGATTGACAAAAAGACTAAAACATGTTCATTTGCCTAAAACATATTTTCAATAAATCAAGAAGGACTTGTATATCTCATATATTCCAGGCCTTGTACTAAATGCTTGTGGTGTTAATGTGATTTAAGATCTTCCCTGCCCATTCAATAGGGCCTTTACTTACACCTTTTACTTACTAAGTGTGAGGCCCCAGGCCCACACCCTTTTGCTAGTTAGGTCACAGAGAGGTGTGAAACCCTCAGGGCCTTAAGGAGAAGTGCTCAGACCAGAGCCAATTGTATGCCAATCAGATGTGCATGAATTCATCCAATCAGAGGCCTGAGTTCTAGCCAATTTGCCTGCTAGGACTTTATATAAAGAGAACCCAGAGTGTGAGAGAAGCAGAACTGAGAGCAGCAGAACTGAGAAGCAGACATCAAGAAGACATTGAGACTGCATAGTGAAGAGGGCAGACAAGAGAGTTGTAGAGATCAAAGTGCTGAGAATCTACATCATCAAGAGACTGGAGAACTGAGAAGCCAAAGGATCCAGGAGACTACAAGGACTCAGTGAACTGCAAGGGCTTTCAGAACTTTGGGAGAAGACTCAGGCAAGCAGAAAGAATTCATGAGTGATCGTTTATGGGAAGGCCCTAGCTGGGGGGAAGGTTAGAAGATGACTTGGTTCCTTGCTATAATACTGTATTATAATTTCCTTGTTGCTACATTGAAGTGGGCCTACTCGTTTTGGAATATAATTACTGCTATATTGAATTGGAGTCATTGGTATTGGCATTGAGTCATCCGGTGTCTAAATAAGTGTTATACTTCCTCTGCCTTCTACTGGAGGGTTTTTCATACTTTGTGATTCCAAACCATACAGGCATGTTCATGATCATCCTCAATGTCATGAATCATGGCTTATTGATACAGTGCTACAAAGGAAAAACTGAAAAACTCTTCGAGGAGTTTTCATTTTTCCATTGTAACCATATTTATTATCATAAAATAAAAGCGTATATAAAATAAATGCATGTGGCTAGAACACTGTCAGAAAAGAATCAAAGTAGCTCTTTCAAGCTTAGCAGTAGTAGTTGAGCAGCTATATCTGGCATCAGATGATAGCAAAATGTATAATAATAATAAAAATAATAATGATAACCAATACAAGGAGGATGGAAGTACAGTAGACTTCTGGGAGCTTAATGCTGATAGTGAAGAGTGATATTCCAGATGGGATACAACCCTAGGATTATAAATTTAGAGAGAGATATCTATCCCACTAGAAAATTAGAACTCTATGGGATCCTGTTCTCTATTTATAATTGGAGGAAACATATATTCTTTGATATTAATCTTGCTATTTTATGTGTTAAGCATGTTTTCCTTCCATTTCAATTATCCTCTGGCTTGATCTGGTATAAAAAGCCAGCTAGTTGGGGGTATCAATGGGAACATGCTTATGACTGTCCTTGCAGGCTAAGAGCTGTGAAGTCAAACAGATTACTGTTACAATTGTCCTTTGAACCTGGGAATGTATTGGGGGGGTGGTTAGTGAAGGTTTTGGTGGAGAATGTCTATGTCCTACATTACAGGAGTAATACTCATTTCTCACCTGGCTGCACTTCTTTGTGACTTTGAGTCATCTCAGTTAAACTTCTCTACCTTGCCCCAGGAAGCTCATTACTGTGAAAATTCTTCATACTGTAAGATCTCCTTAGCCTTGATATTCTGCCTTATCAATATTTTCTTCCTCCCTGATTGGAGGGTGGGACCATGAATTCTAAATCACTATTTAATTGGTGAGTTCATTCCAGATATCTCATTTCTAACCTAGCTGTGCTACTTTGAAATTTCTCTGATTGACTTCCCACCATCAAGTACCTCGCCCTCCCACCACCTTGAAACTTCCTTTTGTGTGTTGTCTTCAGGAACTCTAAGAAACATTAATGTCTTAAGGAACAATTAAATTGTAAGTTCCTTGAGAACAGTAACTATCTTTCTTTTGTCATATTCGTTTCTCAGTACTTAACATAGTTCCTGATTTAACAAATGTTTATTTAATATATACACACACATAGGTACATATACACACACAATATTTTATTACTATTGTAATTATATGTGCATATGTCACTATAATTAGGTATTTATGTGTATGTATATATGTATGTACATCGTTTCTTAAGCAATAGTTCACCGCATTACTTTTTTGTTGATTGAGACATATACAGATAGATATAGACGTAGACATAGATAAATGTAGAGACATACATAGATAGATTTATAAAAACCTTAATATAAATATATGTGTGTTTATATTTTTAGATAGATATGTGTAGCTATAGATATATCTCAATCATCAAAAAAAATAATGTAGGAGTTGATTGTCTAATTTATCTTGCATCCATTTTTAAAAACAAATATCCAAATTAGTTTTAACAGGGTAATAACAAAATTACCTTATTTATTTCCCCTTCTGTACTTATTTCTCTTCTGTATTAAAAATGTTTTATTTTTATTCATTTAAGAACCATTTATATTATTCATTACCCACAAACCTACCTTCCCCCCCCAAAAAAAATGCTTCATTTTAAGAAGTTTCACTATTAGTAATAAATGCTTTTAGAGTACTAGTGGCTAAATAAATGCTTGTAGATGGTCTATGATCACTATGATTTTTATGATTTTATGCTATTTTTAAAGACATTTTGTTGCCAAAAACAGAATGGGTCTCAGGACTGAAGGCTCTTTTGTATTTTTAATCTGTTTCATAAGAATATACATCCATTAAAGTAGTGAAACATTTTTAGTCTACTGAAAGTTTTGATAGTGTCCCACATAAAATGAAAGAACAAAATCACTACTGATGCCTTGAGGACTCACATTCTCATGTGGGGGAAAAATATGCAAATTCTTATGTACTTAGTATAAATGGATTATAACCTGAGAGGGAAGGCTCTGAGAGTGGGATCAGAAACTAAGATAGGCCACCTGCAGAAAGAGGTATTTGAACCACGTCTTAAAGAAAGCTAGGGAAACCTGGAGGTGGGAATAAGAAGAGAGGGGGCATAAGGGGCAATATTCAGCACAACTGGTGAAAATGCAAGGCATTTGGAAATTGAGTACAATGTGGGAGGAACAGCACCCAGTCAGAAGTAGCTAGACCATGGAGTACTTGGAGAGAGATTCAAGTCTGAGAAGACTTGTAAAAGGAGGAAGGGCTAGGTTGTAAGGGCTTTAAATAACCCAAAAAAGGGATTCCATACTTTATTCTAGAAGTAATGGGAAGCCACTGGAGTTTCTTATGTGGTGGAGAGCTTGACATCATGAAAATTGAGCTTTAGAAAAATTATCTTAACATCTTAGTACATGATGAACTGGAGTAAAGAATGACATGATGCAGCAGGACAGAAATACACCATTGCTGCCACTAACACCCATCTGTGACAGTATCATCAGGGAGCAGTTCAACACACAGGGATGTTAAGGGAACTGAACAATTGGTCATAAAGAGAACTCAGGGCACCCCTGTACTAATACTGGGAACGGGAATATTTAGTATCTGAAAGCTCTGTCATCCATTATCCTGTTCCGTACCACAGTTTTAAGACACAAAGTAGAACAGTTGTGTTTATGAAGTAATAGGGGATCTACTTAAATAAGGACCAGAGTACAGACCAGGAGGACAGACAGTATAGCAGCTTCTCCTTAGATTGCAACACTTTGGAAGCATAGAAAACTTACACATCCCACTGATGTGTGAAAGCAGCAGAATATAATTTTTTTAAAAAAAAAAGAAGAAAGAGTTCAGGCTAGACATCCTCCTTCATCCTCAGAGGTGATTAGAGACTATCTCTAACATATACTCCAAAGTCAATAAATAATGTGGGTAAATGAGCGAACAACAACAAAGAACCTGACATAAAAATAGTCTGTGGTGACATGATAGCTCAGAATACAAACTCAGAAGACAATGACTGAAAATATCCACAAGCAAAGCTTCAAAAAATGTAGATTTGACACAAGCTCAACTAAAATTCCTAGAAAAGCTTAACAAAGACAATTAAAAAGAAGCAAAAAGTGATTTAAAAATCAAACCATTGCAGTAGAAGAAAAATTGGGGAAAATGTAAAAACAATGCAAAAAAAATATAAAAGAGGAGAAATTACACCTTGGTAAAAGAAGCACAAAAAATACTGAAGAAAAATAGTCTGTTTAAAAGATGATGAAACTGAATTCACAAATATGAAGCTATCATCTTCTGTTTTGAAGATACCCTCTACTGGGCAATCTTTTCCAGTAATGTAGGATGGACCTTGGTAGTATAAGATCAGGCATGTGATTCTGAGACTGACTCTGAATGACATGTCAGGGAAAGTCAGATGCACTTTTGCTTGAATTCTTTTTTCTGTATCTCAAGTTATTTAATACCTGGCCATGGACCACACTAGACTTGCAAGAAATATTGATATACCACCTTGGCTCCAAGAGGCATACAAAAAACAGTAAAGGATACCATAGGGGAAAACTCTCATCCACCACAGATGAGGGACAACATGCCTTTTGGAGCTTTATAGGATAGCCACATCCCCACACCATCATTTGTCATACTGGAAATTACATGAAGTTGATCTAGTCTGCCCGATACTGTGATTGAATAATATCAATTTGAATAAAAAATAGACCCCAATTTTGTAATGTATTAGTTTTGCAAAGAGATTTTTGCATATTTCATTTGATATTCCTAAAAATTTTGTAATGGTCATAGTATTAATATCAATCTCGTTGTGTAGATGCTGAAATAGACCCAAAATGTTAAATGATTTGCACAAAGTTATGCAAGAAAGAAAATCCCTGTGATAGAATTCGTAAGTATGTTTTAATAACTCCAAGCCCAGTGATCTGTCCACTATGGCACACTGACTCACTTAAAACAATGAAGTGCTTACTTCTGCTACTGATGCTCATGTCCCATTCAAAGCTGAATATCCACTTTACTACCACACATTCTGCTAACAGAATTCCCTTTCCCAATATCCCAGGACTAACAAATGGAGGAGCTAGGAACAAAATAAGGCCTTTTATATACTAGTCAAGTACCCTTCCTATTCGTTACATTGACCTCTTTGACACCTAGAAATATTCAGACCCTTCTATTGTACTCTTTTGCCTCCATAAATGCTCAACTGTTACTGAATAAAGAGATTGTGAGCTCTTTCACTGATGTCTCAAGATGCTGTGGATTTATCCTAACAGATGGTTCAGACACACAGCCCTTCTTAAAATTATATGAGTTGGTGTATGCCTGGGAGTAGTGAAGTGGCTGAAGTGCTGAATCATGACCAATTATGGCCTACAAATATACTGCTCATGCAGTTTTCTTTAGCAGTAATGTGCGAGTGCAACATTCATTTTTGCTCCTGACAGAATCACTGAAGAGAAAGGTACACTCATTGCCATTGACTAATTTCAGGCCCAGTATTCCTAATGTGTTTCTGCTGTTTACTACATCCCCATACAGAGTATTAAATGTTTTTACAGTTATTGACTAAGTCATGCAAACCTTGTACTTCAAGGGGAATTTAATTCTGCCAAAGGGCTATGGGATATTGCGTTTTTGCTTTTCTAGGATTATCTGCTTATTTTTTAAGAACCATAGGATTTAAATAGAGGAAGCAAAATGAAATAGGAGGTATTTTTGAGATATTTCTTATTACAGAACTAATTAGAGGGCATCCTCTAGTCCAAATATTTTACTATTTGAAATATTTCAGTGCTGCCACTGGTTCTTGTTGGTTTCTGTGTGTATGCGTATGTGTATATGAGTATACACATTCACACATATACACATACACATACATGTATATACGTACACATAGACACATATCTGATTGTGTCTTGTGCCTGCCTTTAGGCATTCTATGATAGCTCCCCCTTCTCCTTACAATATATTGTACCACAAGATCAGGGATAGAGAACTGGACTTGGTGCCATAAATATCTTGGTTTTCATATTAACTGAGTCAGTTCCTAGATTGGGATCCTGGGTCAAATCTCATATTATTTCTAAATGCAATTTCCTTATTCAGTGCAATAAAAAAGGATGATAAAAACACTTACTTTTGTGAGTGTGATCTTATGTAATGTGTGTTGATGCCAATTTAACTAGCCTCTTATACAGAAGCAAACACATAGGAAGTATAAAAATTTATATTTATATATTGAATGTTGAGAGAGAGAAAAAGTGAGAGAGAGAGAGAGAGAGACAGAGAGACAGAGAGAGAGAGAATTTTTCAGATAAAAGAAGGTACTGATGAATGCAGGAACAGCATGAGATGGGGAAAACCCTAGAATTTGGAAGCTCCTCAGATGGTAGAAATGACAAAAATGTGTATGTATGCCAGCACAAGCTGTCAGAGTATTCCAAAGGTAGGCCATAGCTACTCTGTAGTTGTGGGCATTCAGTAGTTTTTGAGTTGGGTCTGATTCTTCATGAGCCCTTTTGAGATTTTCTTGGTAAAGATTTCAGAGTGGTATGTCATTTCCTTTTCTACCTCATTTGACAGATGAGTAAACCAAGGCAAATATGTTGTGACTTTGCCAGGATCACACTGCTAGTGAGTGTCTGAGGACAGATTTGGACTTAGGAAGATGAGTCTTTCTGATTCCAGGTCTAATACTCTATCCACTGCCCCACAGCTACCCTGAACTGAATATAATAATAAACAGTTGAGGCTTTCTCTGGTTCATTAAACTATTCTAAGAGAGAAAATATTAGTCAAAATTTTTTCTGTTTCTCTTACTGGAACCTGGTAAATTTAACTTCTGACTCTTTCATTTTTTCTGCCTTATTGCTGCCTCTTGAACTGGCATCATGTGTCCCTGAAAGTTTCTTGTTCTTTTTAAATATTTCTTCCTCGTTGTCTGTGCTTTTATGATAAGTTTTTGCTTCCAAATAAAGATAAACTATTTTTGATTGTTTGCTTCTTTTGCTTTAACTGGTTTCAGAGTGAATGCTTTAAATGACTGGACAACATGATGGCAGGGGTATGTTAGAGAAGAAAAGGAAACCCCTAGACTAATCACTATGGACTTAACCACAAGCTTGTGATGAAGCTCTTTCATTATTCACAGAAAAAAAATAGAAAGGGTTTCACTCATAAGGATATAAATCATTTATTATTAAGAGATAAATAACAAGTAATTGTTTGGTATATTGTACAGGATACCAGATTCAGTCAGTGTGCCTACAATTAAGGCCCAACTCTAACATTTACTACCTGTATAATTTTTTCTAATAATTTCTCATCTCAGCCTCAGTCTTCTCATTTTTTTATATGAATTCAATATATCTTCTCTTTGCTCTGAACATTTAGCCAAGCTAGCCATGAAACATCCTTTACTCTTCCCACTGTTGCAGAATTTTCTTTCTTCAACACTCATTTTAGGAGATACCACATTTGGCAATGAGGCTTCCTCATGTTTATGAATTGAATATCTTTTCTTGAATTTGAATACCTTTTCCTCTTCCTTTGCAAGTTTATCTAGGGCACTTTGAAACTATCCCACACTCACTTACAAACCTACAGTACAATTACTTGTGTGTGTACAAGGTGTATTAACTTGGGTAGCATATAAACTTCTCAAGGATATTGGTTGGGTTTCTTTCCCTTGTATTCCTAGCATTGGATGTGTGGCAGGTATTTAGTAAATTATTCATGGGGTTAGGATATCACTTAAAAATAAGAAATTTTGTATTTTTAATAAAATAAAAAATATAAAATTATCTGACTCACAGTTTCATTTGCTTGTCGATTATAGAAAGTCTTAGAAGTTAGGGAGACTGCTTCATCCTAACTCCTATACAGTCTCAATGGGATTTTAGGGAACGAGTTCTTAAAATGGATTTTATGGAAACCAGACTCACAACCAAAGATTTAATACCTATTAAAAATGAATTTTATAACCTGCAATTCAGAGTTCTTTGGCAACAAAGACATAAAATATATACGGGAAGACAAGGAGGCAAAAGGATAAACAATCATCCTGGGAAATTCTGCTAGATCTTCCTGGCTTCATAATAGGATGTAGTAGCTAGGCACCAAAGACCTTTAAATCTCCCTGCAAGAAGGAAGTTCTCTAGTCACTGAAACTCAGTAGTAAAAAAGAAAAAGAGAGAATGGATGACCCTGATGAGAATAGCTGATGCTCGGTATATGGTAAAAGAGAATTATTGTTCACCAGGAGACCAATGGAGATGCTCAGCTGAGATCATGATGTTGAATGGAGATGTGATATTCAGTAGGAAAAAAATCAGTCATATGATAATGTCACCAGAGGATGTCTCAAATCATGCATTTTTGGAGATATAAATGACTATGGTCATAGGTGTGGCCATACACGTCTTTGATATGACTAGTCTCTGTGTGTTCCCTAGGCACAAGAATATTCTCTGAATTCATGGCATCTTTATTGGTGAGGTTGTACACTATACAAATGGAAAATGTAAATTGTAGAAAAGTTAAAGCCTAATATGCTTGGAGATTTTTTGGCCACTTTATTTGCTATGCCACTGTTTAAGTGTTGTTGTTTTGTTTTGTCTTAATTTGCTTTGCTTTAAATGTGTCTGTATTCTGTCTAGGTTCTGAGTAAATATATTAGGTGATGGTTAGGGCACCATGGTTCTATTTAGCTCCTGATCAACACAGTACTTAGAACCTGGGCTAACTTTTCAGAAGGCCGACAAGTTAGGGTGACTGGAGCTATAGGGAGAATAACACTTTCACTATATTCCTCACAGAACTGTTGGGAACAAAGCTTTTGTTATGTCTGTAGTGCTATAGATGTTTATTATTATTTTCTTTGATTCTAGGGACCCAGTTT
This sequence comes from Phalanger gymnotis, assembly GCA_028646595.1. Classification (NCBI taxonomy): domain Eukaryota; kingdom Metazoa; phylum Chordata; class Mammalia; order Diprotodontia; family Phalangeridae; genus Phalanger; species Phalanger gymnotis. The sequence continues at coordinate 294,326,992 of CM053625.1, forward strand.
CAGTTCTGTTGATGGCATTTCATCAGTGTTACAGTACATTTCAACAAATCAAAAGACAAAATATAGTCCAGAATACAGTTGGCTTTCAAGAACTTTATCTTATTTTATTTGACTAAATAGATCATATTAAAACCTGTAAGAGAATTATATTTTTTCCTTTGAGTATTTGTTGGGAACTAGGAAATAAATGCTTTCAACCCCAAAGCTCCTAAATGAGAAGCCACAGTACAGATATATACTATGAACACCATCCTGCATTTTCTTAGAGAGCCATGTTTATAATTGGGATGACTTTTTGTCCTCTTGTCCTTTTTGCCCCCTTTGAACAATTCAGATACGATCTCCCCCTGTCCTTGTGATCTCTTCCAAGAATTCATCTCTACTGAGTTGTTAAGGGAACTGCCCATTTTCTCCACCAGAGATTGTTAAAGAAGTAGAAACACAACAGATCTGTTAAAGGCCAAGGTTTTATGTACTCAGGGATATTTTCAGCAATGTGCAATGGAATGCATGGTGGTCTGAACCTGACTCAATACAAAGATGGTTTTGCTTGAGAGAAATAAAAAAGAAAGATATTTAATGGTAGTTTAGAATCACAATGGTTTATTATACAAATGTCTAGCTCATTTTTAACATATAAACCCATTGTCATAATTTCTATTCATATAAATATCTATCTTAATAGTAAATTTGAGATCCATTCCAGGTTTAGTTCTATCATCTTATTATCTTATGATATTACATACACAAGTTACTAAAATATTTCTGGATAGAAGATGAAAGTTGATTCTAAATTCAAACTTGTCCTAGTGCCAGTGGGCCCTATTTTATAGATACTAGATATAGATATAAGATTGATGTTCTGACTACCAGGAGAGCAGACAATGAAGAAAATCATAGATATTCTTTTCTGTTGACTAGTATAAGAAGGGAGAGACAAAGAGAGAGAAAGAGTATTTGCTAGTATATATTTATACCTACTCTATTTTTCACCTATGGGCTGTATCTTTTGCATTTTAAACTTATTCAATTACAAATGACAGTGGAATACCCCCACTTTTTGACAAGAGCTCTGTCAATTTTGATACAATATTTTTAGACACTATTAAGAGCACAAAAGCAACTTTATGTTCTGGTCTGTACAGTTTAATGCACTATACAAATGTGAAATAAATTTTCAAAATTGTGTTTAGAGATGCTTGGGATTGAAATTTTCATTATGTACTTGGATGTTTCATGACAGAGATGACAAGGAAAGGAGGGTAATAGAAAGGGGGGGCAGATTGGCAGAGGGAGTAGTCAGAAGCAAAACACTTTTGAGGAGGGACAGGGTGAAAGGAGAGAGAGAATAGAATAAATGGGTAGGGAGAATAGAATGAATGGAAATAGCAATAGTAACTGTGAAAAGATTTTGAAGCAAGTTTCTCTGAAAAAGGCCTCATTTCTCAAACATATAGAGAACTGAGTCAAATTTATAAAAAGAAAACCCATTCTCCAATTGATAAATGATCAAAAATATCAGTTTTCAGATAAAGTCATTAAAGTTAACTATAGCCATATGAGAAAAAAATATTCTAACTATTGATTGGAGAAATACAAATTAAAACAATTCTGAGGTACTACCTCATATGTATTAGATTGGCTAATAGGACAGAAAAGGTAAATGACAAATGTTGTAGGAGATGCAGGAAAAAAATGAGACATTATTGCTCTGTTGGTGGAGTTGCGAACTGATTCAAACATTCTGCAGAGCAATTTGAAACTATTGCCAAAGGGCTATATAACCAGTCATATTCCTTTATCTAGCAATACCAATACTAGGTCTGTATCCCCAAAAAGATAAAAAAAAGGAAAAGGACCTGTATGTACAAAAATACTCATAGCAGCTCTTTCCTGGGGCTAAGAAGTAGAAATGGAGGGTGTGTGCATCAGGGGAATTTTTGAAAAAGCTGTGGTATGTGCTTATTATGGAATACTATTGTACTATAAGAAATGATGTGTAGGATCTCTCAGAAAAACCTGGAAAGATTTGTATGGTCTGATGCAAAGTGAAATGTACTGTGTACGAAGTAATAGGAAGATTCTAAGATGATCAGCTGTGGATGACTTAGCTATTCTCAACAATACAATGATCCAAGACAACTCTGAAAGACTTATAATGAAAAATACTATCCATCCTTAAAGAAAGAACTGATGGTGTCTGAATACAGATTGAAGCATATTTTTTTAACTTTATTAATTTTTCTTGAGTTTTTGTCTGTTTTCTTTCACATGACTATTATGAATATGTTTTTTAGTGACTACACATATATAACCTATATCTAATTCTTCTATATCTTCTATATTTTTTTGTCTAATGCTTTCTCAATGAGGGGTGGGGATGGTAATGAATAAAGATAGATAATTTGAAATTCAGAGTTTTAAAAATGAATGTTAAAAAATGTTTTTATATATTCCTGGAGAAAAAAATACTAAATAAAATTTTAAAAATTAAAAATAAATTTAAAAAAGAGAAAGAGGAGCAACTGTATACCTAACAGGGAGCTGTATTTTAAGTTTTTCTGTAAATATCAGCTTGAGATTCGTACCCAGATTTTTTTAAATGAGCAGAAAAATAACAATTGTTTTAAAATAATGTTCCAATGCCATTAGGGCAATGTAAATTCATCAACTTATTTGGCATTAAAATAACATTATTATTGCTAATTATCATTTATATAAGTGACTTTGTGCTTATTTTTACTCAAATATTCATTCAAAATGTGAAATAAAAAAGTAAAGTACGGCTGTTATTGAGTGCTATAAATATTGGAAAATTTTCACATTTCATGATTCTTACTCTAAAATATCTCTTCCACACTTTCTGTTTTGTTATTCCTGTTCTCCATATTAGTATTCTAAACTGAGGCATAATTCATAACCTTAAGAAAGGTTTGCAAATATAATACTTCTTCCAGTGTAGCCCTGTCAAAGAGAGAATGATGTTAATATGCCATGACTGGTTCTAAGTGAACTTACACTGCTACTTTTAATCACTACTTTGCTCTTCAGAAGATCTTTTAACATTAATCTATTTTTTTCTTAAGTTATCTTAGGATTAATGATAGAGAACCAAGGCAAAACAAGAATATGGTAACTCTTTTCAAGCATTTATATAATTGTCATTTGGGACAGAAATCGAAATAGTTTTTCTTGGCCTCACAGAATACCAAATGGTAAGAAAACTTTATCTTAATAAATAAGGAGAAAGAAAGTTTCCTTTAAAAAATTATAGTTGTCCTAAAGTATAAAGAGATTGCCTCAAGAAGTGCTGACTTTCTAATCTGAATTTAATGTGAGGAAATTTACTTTTTTTAGGGATATTGTAGGTTAGATTCCCGTTTAGTTGTGGATCGGCCCAAATGTTCTTCAAGGCACTTTTAAATTCTAAGATTTTTCTGATTCTCCTTATTGTTTGAGACTATGCTCAGTAAACATTCAGAGTTAAGTAACAAGGGTAAAACTTGGAGGTCTACTAATTTTATTTGGGTTATGTTTACAATTGCCAAAAAGTTTGTTTTTAAGAAAATAGTAATATTAATAACTAAGTAAATTCAATTTAAACAGCACATTTATTTGAGACAAAACAGGACTTTTCAAATAGTATTTAATGGTCAACTACAACATTACCATTGCAAAATTGACCAAAAAAATTATACCAATTCAAGATCTCATTGTGTTTTTACTTGATTTACTTTCATTTAAATATATGAGTTTCTAGTCTCCTGTCCATACCTGAAAAAGATTTAAGATTATTTGAAAGATACAATAGAGATAATGTTGTGCCATATTTGATTATAAATGTCAGAGGAAGCATAAAACAGGAAGATTCCTGTTCCACAAAGTTCCGTGTTACTGTGATAGAGGTAACAAGCAATGAAGCTCAACTTGAAAAGATTTCCCTTAAAGGATGAGCTCTTTCAAAAGTTCTTATTTGTGGATGACATTATGCTTCTTATATTAAGTCCTAGTAAACTGTAGACTCCTGGTAAAATAGTGTAACAATCCAAAAAGTTTATTTAGCCAGTTGCATAAGAAAAAAAAAACAGATGAATAATGTATTTTGTTTATATCCTAATTTACAGTTAGATGAACAGATATAAAGCTTATCCTTCAGCATTTTTACCTATATCTATGGTAAACAAATAGATACATAATGTTAGATAAATTTGTTATTGCTCAGTCATTTCAGTCATGTCTAAGTCTCTATGCCATCTTAAGGTTTTCTTGGTAAATGAATTGCAGTAGCTTACTATTTCCTTCTCCAACTCATTTTACAAATGAAGAAATGAGGCACACATGGTAAAGTGATTTGCCCAGGGTCACATGGCTTGTTAATGTGTGAGGCTGGATTTGAACTTAGGTTTTCCTGACTCCAGGCCCAGTGTTCTATCCCCTATGGCACCTAGTTACCAAGTGGGACATTTTGTTATCTTTTGTTTTGCAGTGCTTCTCAACACAAAGGCAAACGAGGGACTTTGATTGAGTAAGTGAACATTGGAGAACAAGTGACTATTTCTTTCCTTTTGAAGCTTAGACATTTATGAAGGTTGGTCAATTTCCATTAATACCTGATTAGTGATCTGGATATTTGTATGGCTTCTCTGATTCAGCAGCTTGAGCTCATTTACTTACTCCCTGACTACATCCAATGATGTGGAAAACTATTGGGGTCCATAGTAACCCACTGAACAAAGTTACTTTCTTATCAGATCACAAATTTGACTTTCTTCTGTTTAGCTTGTGAAGGAATTTCTACAGCTGTAATCTTCTCTATGTAATATGTGTCAGAAGAGATTGTATCTTATTTCACATGTCAACATTCTGTGAGCATTATTTATTATGCATGTTAATCTTTAAACTGGCGCTGGTCTATGCAGATTTTAAATGTGTTTGTCATATACCATTAGTCACTGTGTGAAATCTCTCAGTAATAGTTAGCCCTTGAATTTTCTGCAGCTAAGGAGAATTTAACACTGATTGATGGTAGATCACTTAGCTGGTTGGCAGACTTTCCAATTTACAGCAGGGAAATTGCTCCTTTCTTTTTGCTCATTGCCTCTTCTGTCGTGGAGCAGGAAGACACATGTGCCAAGGTGCATATGGGAGTCAGAGTCAGACTGGCAATCCTGCACGTCTTCTTTACAATTATGATTTTATCAGTTTCCCAAACTGTACACAGAATGTCAAGTGTCTGCAACCAAATCCTATTACCTTTGGTTGCTGATGGATGTGCATCCTATTTTGCTTCTCCTCACATAAACGCAGAGCAGAGTATGACCTTGCATGTCAATCTGTACTGTTTGGGATAATGTGGATTTCTTTTTGTTCGAGGAATTCCAATGTTGCATTTTATTTCATCAAGTACTTTGTGTCTTTCCTCTTCCCCTGCTATTTCATACCCTTTATTATACCTAGGAGTATAATACTTTGTTCATTCATTCCACTCATTTGCATCTTGGATATATTCCTCCAGTCACTTAAAAGAATGTATTTTTTTTTCTTTAGAGTAGCGACTTTGTCATTTAAAATTTTGCTAAACATAGTGCCCTCCACATATTACATATTGCTTCAATTTTTCCAGTGACTGAATGGATTTTAACACCCCCCCCCCACACACACACACAAAAGGCCCTACAAAAGATTAATTACGCATTAGGCTGTGTTAATCCCTTCATGGATTAACAACAAGTCACTTCAACTCAAAAGACCTAAGAATATTTTAAAATATAAGATATACAAAATAAACTGTAACATATTCCCCTCACCTGAAATTTGTCCCTCCTCAATTTTCCCTATGGCCTTGTGGATGACACAGTTTTCATAGTTAGTTACTTTTTGCCACAATGTCAGTGTAATTTCAAACTCTTTGCTCTAACAACCCCTATATCCAAATTATCAAATTTAGTCAATCTTACTCCACATTTCTCACATCTGTACCTTTCTATTCACTTACACTGTGACTATCAAAGGTCGGAGGTCTCATCATTTATCAGGACTACTATAACAACATTCTTTTTTAACAGTTGACTTTAAATTATTTTTAGTTTTCAACCTTCATTTCGATAAGATTTTGAGTCACACATTTTTCCCTTCCCCACCCCAAGATGGCATGTATTGTGATTGCCCCATTCCCCTGTCTGCCCTCCCTTCTATCACCTCACCCCCCCACACACACTTATCCCTTTCCCCCTTACTTTCCTGTATGGCCAGACAGATTTCTATACTCCATTGCCTGTATATCTTATTTCCCAGTTGCATGTAAAAACATTTTTTAACATTTGTTTTTAGAACTTTGAGTTCCAAATTCTCTCCCTTCTCCTCTCACCCACCCTCCTTGAGAAAGCAAGCAATTCAATGTAGGTTATATGTATTCTTATGCAAAACACTTCCATAACAGTCATGTTGTGAAAGACTATATTTCCCTCCATCCTATACCATCTCACATATATTCAATTTGCTCCTTTGACCCTGTCACTTTTCATAAGTGTTTGCTTTTGACTACCTCCTCCCACACTCCCTTCTATCATCCCCCACCTCTTATCCACTTCCCTCTTGTAGTAGGAAGGCCGAATTTATGATCTCAAAAAGGATCATATAAATATCTGAATGGTTCGAAATCGTTGGGTATACAGAATTCTCCAAGCAGAAGGCATCAAAAAATTTATTCAGGGCCCAGAGCAACAAATTAGGGAACCAACCTCCCCATTCCGGTATTGTGAACACAAGCCTCCAGGCCCAGTAGGCCCACCTCACAAGAGTAGCCAGGAGGCCACAGAAAAATAAGATGGCATAAATCATATTCACCGGCCTCAAGACCTCGCTCGAACTCCTGGGTCCACACAGGGGTCGGCTCCGCTTCGGATTTTTTTCCAGCTGTAGTTTTCTCACCTCTCCTCCCAGCCAAGCCTCTGGTGTTCTCAAGTCCCGCCTCAACGACTAGAGACCAGAGTCCAGAGACCCATTGGTTCCCAAATTGGCCCCTTTTAAGTCCTTAATCTACCTCCACACAGGTTTCACACCTGATAGGGCTTTGGGCCTGGGGCTTAGCATTTAACAGGTGAAAGTACTTCCACAGTAAGCAAAAGCCAAACTCCTCAAGGGCACCCGTTAAACTATGCCCATTTTGCCTTACTGGCACACCTCTACTTTGCTGTAGGGTAAAATTCCCAACTGAGTGTGTAAGTTATTCCCCCCTTAAGCCAAATCCAAAGAGAGCAAAATTCACTTATTCTCTTTCACCTACACCAACTTCCCTTCCATTATAACATCTTTTTCTTGTCACTTTTATGTGAGAAAATTTACCCCATTCTATCTCTCCCTTTCTCCTTCTCCCAATGTATTCCTCTCTCACCCCTCAATTTTATTATTTTTGGATTTCATTCCTTCATATTCCACTCATTCTGTGCCCTTTGTGTGTGTGTGTGTGTGTGTGTGTGTGTGTGTGTATATATACACATACACACCTATATATATATTTATATACATATTTGTATACACACACACATATATATATCATACATATATGATAAATATGTGTGTGTATATGTATACATATATACACACATACATATGATATCTATATGTATATGTAAGTATATATATTATATATATACATATAGATATCATATATATACTTACATATATACTTACATATATATATATATATATATACATACATATATTCTCTTCAACCACCCTAATACTGAGAAAGGTCTCACGAGTTACAAATATCATCTTTCCATTTAGGAATGTAAACAGTTCAATTACAGTAAGTCCCTTATGATTTCTCCTTCCTGTTTACCTTTTCATGCTTCTCTTGATTCTTGCATTTGAAGGCAACTTTCCTATTCAACTGTTTTTTTTTTTCATCAAGAATGCTCGAAAATCTCCTATTTCATTGAAAATCCATATTTTGCCCTGACACATTATACTCGGTTTTGCTGAGGAGGTGATTCTTGGTTTTAATCCTAGCTCCACTGACCTGTGGAATATTATATTCCAAGCCCTTGAGTCCCTCAATGTAGAAGCTGATAAATCTTGTGTTATCCTGACTGTGTTTCCAAAATATTTGAATTGTTTCTTGCTGGCTGCTTGCAATATTTTCTCCTTTACTTGGGAACTCCATAATTTGGCTACAATATTCCTAGGAGTTTTCTTTTTGGGATCTTTCTAAAGAGGTGATTAGTGGATTCTTTCAATTTCTATTTTATCCACTGCTTCTAGAACATCAGGGCAGTTTTCCATGATAATTTCTTGAAAGATTTGTCTAGGCTTATTTTTGGATCATGGCTTTCAGATAGTTGAATAATTTCAAAATATCTCCTCTAGATATATTCTCCAAGTCAGTGGTTTTTCCAATGAGATATTTCACATTGTCTTCTATTTTTTCATTCTTTTGATTGTGTTTTATAATTTCTCAATTTTTCATAAAGTCAGTAGCTTCCACTGACGCCATTCTAATTTTTAAGGCATTATTTTCTTCAATGATGTTTTGGACCTCCTTTTCCATTTAAATAATTCTGATTTTTATTTTTATTCACTTATTTATTTATTTATTCAACCATTTATTTATTCATTCATTCATTTATGTATTTACTTATTCATTTATTTTGATTATTATTTCTTTATTTAATATTTTTAGTTTTCAGCATTGATTTTCACAAGAGTTTGAGTTAAAAATTTTCTCCCCATTTCTACTCCAACCTTCACTCCAAGATGGCATATATTCTCATTGCCCCATTCCCCAGTCAGCCCTCCCCTCGGTCACCCCACCGCCCCTGTCATCCCCTTTTCCCTTACTTTCTTGTAGGTTGAGGTATATTTCTATGCCCCATTGCCTGTATGTCTTATTTCCTAGTTGCACGCCAAAACTTTTTTGAACATCAACTTTTAAAACTTTCAGTTCCAAATTCTCTCCCCTCTTCCCTCCCCTCCCACCCTCCCTAAGAAGGTAAGCAATTCAACATAGGCCACATGTGTATCATCATGCAAAACCCCCAACAATATTCATGTTGTGAAAGTCTAACGATATTTTGCTCCTTCCTGTCCTACCTTCCTTTATTCAATTTTCTCCATTGACCCTGTCCCTTTTTGGAAGTGTTTGCTTTTGATCATTACTTCCCCCTATCTACCCTCCCTTCTAGCATCCCCCCTTTTTGCCTCCTTCTTTTCTGTGGGGTAAGATACCCAATTGACTGTGTATGTTATTCCCTCCTCAGTTCAAATAACATGAGAGCAAGATTCACTCATTCCCCCTCAACTACCCCCTCTTCCCTTCCTACAGAACTGCTTTTTCTTGCCACTTTTATGTGAGATAATTTAATGTATTATGTCTTCCACTTCCTCCCTCTCTCAAAATGTTTGTCTCTCATCCCTTAAATTTATTTTATTTTTTTAGATATAATCCCTTCATATTCAACTCATCTTGTGTCTCTGTATCTGTCTCTCTCTCTTGTCTCTGTCTCTTTCTCTCTCTCTCTGTCTCTCTCTCTCTCTCTCTATGTATATATATATATATATATATGTAATAGGTATGTATGTATGCATATATGCATATATGTATATATATATGTGTATACACACACACATATATATAAATATATATATATATATATTTTTATATATATGTATATAAATATATATATATATATATATTCCCTTCAGCTACCCTAATACTGAGGTCTCATGAATTATACACATCTTTCCATGTAAGAATATAAACAAAACAGTTCAACTTTAGTAAGTCCCTTATGATTTCTCTTTCTTATTTACCTTTACATGCTTCTCTTGATTCTTGTATTTGAAAGTCAAATTTTCTATTCGGCTCTGGTGTTTACACTGAGAAAGCTTGGAAGTCCTTTATTTTATTGAAAATCCATAATTTTTTCCTGGAGTGTTATACTCAGTCCTGTTACGTAGTTGATTCTTGGTTTTAATCCCAGCTCCTTTGATCTGCATAATGTTGTATTCCAAGCCCTTCGGTCCCTTAATGTAGAAGTTGCTAGATATCGCGTTATCCTGATTGTGTTTCCACAATACTCAAATTGTTTCTTTCTGGCTGCTTGTAGTATTTTCTCTTTGATGTGGGAGCTCTGGAATTTGGTGATAATATTCCTAGGTGTTTTCTTTTTGGGATCTTTTTCAGGAGATGATCGGTACATAACTTCAATTTCTATTTTACCCTATGACTCTAGTATATCAGAGCAGTTCTCCTTGATAATTTCTTGAAAGATGATATCTAGGCTCTTTTTTTGACCATGGCTTTCAGGTAGTTCAATAGTTTTTAAATTATCTCTCCTGGATCTATTTTCCAGGTCAGTGATTTTTCCAATGAGATATTTGACATTGTCTTCCATTTTTTCATTCCTTTGGTTCTGTTTATAATATCTTGATTTCTCATCAAGTCGGTAGCTTCCACTTGCTCCAATCTAATTTTTAAGGTAGTATTTTCTTCAGTGGTATTTTGGACCTCCTTTTCCATTTGGCTGCTTCTACCTTTCAAGGCATTCTTCTCCTCATTGCCTTTCTGGAGCTTTCTTGCCATTTTGGTTTGTCTATTTTTAAGGTGTTATTTTCTTCAGTATTTTTTTGGGTCTCCTTTAGCAAGTCTTTGACTTGTTTTTCATTGTTTTCTCTCATCACTCTCATTTCTCTTCCTAATTTTTCCTCTACTTCTCTAACTCGCTTTTTCAAATCCCTTTTGAGCTCTTCCATGGCCTGAGACCAGTTCATGTTTTTCTTGCAGACTTTTGATGTAGGTTCTTTGACTTTGTTGACTTCTTCTGGCTGTATATTTTGGTGTTCTTTGTCACCAAAAAAGATTCCAAAGTCTAAGACTGAATCTGAGTGTGTTTTTGCTGCCTGGCCATGTTCCCAGCCAACTACTTGACTCTTGAGTTTTTCATTGGAGTATGATTGCTTGTCGAGGAGAGAGTACTTTGTCTCAAGCTTGAGGGGCTGTGTAGTTGTTTTCAGAGCTATTTCTACACAGCTAGCTATGCCACACCAATATTCCTTCTCCCCCAAGAACTGTGACTCAGATCTAAGCAGGCTTTGTACTCCTGCTCTGATCCACCACTTAATTCCTCCCACCAGGTGGGCCTGGGTTCTGGAAGCAACTACAGCTGTAGTTCTGTAATCCACCTCAGAGTTACACCACCTCCATTCCTGCTGAGGTGGTGGCAGAACTGAGAACTTCTTTCACTCTGCCCCTGCAGTTTTTCCCACTAAACTTACCTGTTGTGTTTGGTGTTTGTGGGTTGAAAAGTCTCGTAACTGCTGACGCCGGGCACTGGGGCCTATTCTGCTCAGCTCTTCATCAGGTTGGTCTGGGCATGTCCCATACTGAGCTCTGCTCTGCTCCACTCCCAGCTCTGTGAGATAGACCTTACCCTGCAACCATCCAGTCTGTCCTGGCCTGGAGCCCTGATTCTCTCCACTGTTTCATGGGTTCTGCAGTTTTATAATCTGTGCAGATTATTTTCAATATGTGTTTGGAAGATCCTGGGGGAGATTTTTAGGCAAGTCTCTGATTTCCAGCCACCATCTTGGCTCTGCACCCAATTCTGATTTTTAAATTATTATTCTCCTCATCGGCTGTTTTGGACCTCTTTTGCCTTTTGGGTTAGTCTATTTTTTTAGGTGTTGTTTTCTTCAGTATATTTTGGTGTCTCCTTTAGCAAGCTGTACTCATTTTTCATGATTTTCCTGTATCACTCTCATTTCTTTTCACATTGTTCCTCTACTGCTGTTACTTGATTTTCAGAATCCTTTTTGAGCTCTTCCATGATCTGAGACCAATTTATATTTTTCTTGGAGGCTTTTGATGTAATGTCTTTGACTTTGTTAACTTCTTCTGGCTACATGTTTTGATCTTTGTCACCAAAGTAAGATTCTATAGTCTGAGTCCTTTTACACTTTCTGCTCATTTTCCCAGCCAATTACTTGACCTTTGAGCTCTTTGTCAGGGTGTGACTGCTTCCAGTAGAGAGTACTCTGTCCCAAGTTTCAGGGGTTTTGCACTGATGTTTTCAGAGCTACTTCTATTCTGAGGTGGTGTGATACTCCTCTCCTGATCTGTGCTCTGGTCTGTGAGCACGAGTGCTCCTTTCTGCCATGTAACTACCAGGAGGACTCCCTCTCCACAGCCACCACAAACTCACCCACACCAGCATTCCTCCTCTCCCAAGGATAGCCAACCAGGACTGTGACCCAGATCCAAGTAGGGCAAGGCAAGAAAAACCTGCCTCAGTGGCAGCAAAGAGATCCCAGCACTCCTGCTCTGATCAGCCACTTGATTGCTCCCTTTGTCTGTGGGCCTGAAGCTCCTGAAGTAGCCCTCACTGCTGCTGCTTCCACAGCTGCTGAAGCCATCTCTACTGTTCTGGGACTGGGGTGCACCATGCCCTTCTCTCACCCAGGTCCAACAATTTCTCCACTGACCTGATCTGTTGTCTTTGGCATTTGTGGGTTGAGAAGTCTGGAAACTGCCACAGCTACCGATGATTCAGTGCCCTCTGACCTGCTCCACCAGGTCTGCTCTGCCCTTGTGGCCCACTCTGCTCTGTGCTCCACTCCCAGCACAGTGCCATAGACCTTCTCAGTGACCACCCAGGCTGCCTTGGGCTGGAGACTTGTTTTACTCTTTTATTTCATGGGTTTTGCAGATCTAGAATTTGTTAAGAGTCATTTTTTACAGGTGTTTGGATGGATTGGGGGGAGAGTTCAAGGGAGTCCCTGTTTTCATGCTGCCATCTTGGCTCCACCCCTGTAATTAGTCTTTCTGATTCTAGTATCTCTTCTTTCTAAATCATCCTCCAAAATTCTTCCTCAATAGGGCTAACAAGAAAATTGCTAAAGTATTGGTTTAACTTTGTCAGTTCCCTTTCCTTTTTTCTCGAGTGTCTCCAGTCCTATAACATCTAACACAAAGCACATTTCCTCACCCTGTCATTTTAAATGCCCTATACAACCGACCTCCAATTTGCCTTTCCAGTCATTTCATATCTCTCTGTTCTTTACATTTCCATGTTCCAGCCAAACAGACCACTAGTTGCTCTCAATCTGTTATTCTCTCTCATCCCTTGGGCAGGCTGCCTCATATATCTGCAATGTACTCGCTACTCACCTTTATCACTCAGAATCATCTACCTTCAAGCTAAGCTGAGTTGTAGATACTACTGCATGTTGTCAAATTTAAATACAAACTCGGATCCTAAACCATATATAAGAATCTTGGCAGCTGTCTAGTGACTCAGGAAACCACATATTACCATTCTCTGTGTCATATTGTATTGTTTATTTATTTTGCTAGTTATTTCTCAATTACATTTTTTTTTTTATTCTTTTTTTTTTTTTTATTAACATCTTTAGTTTTCGGCATTAATCTTCACATGCGTTTGAATTACAGATTTTTCTCCCCATTTCCACCCCCCCCCACTCCAAGATGGCGTACACTCTGGTTGCCCCATTCCCCAGTCTGCCCTCCTCTCTGTCCCCCCACTCCCCTTCCATCCCCCCCTCCCCCACTTTCTTGTAGGGCAA
>CM053625.1:294341075-294365137 GCA_028646595.1 Phalanger gymnotis
AGTCCCGCTTCCCTCTGCCCCTTTGTGGGTTCTGTAGTTCTAGAATTGGTTCAGAGCCATTTTTTCATAGGTTTTTGGAGGGACTTGGAGGGGAGCTCACGCCGGTTACTGCTTTCCAGTCGCCATCTTGGCTCTGCCCCCTCTCAATTACATTTTAATCTGATACAGGCTATACTTGAATATGCTGTGTGTCATATGCCACTGGGCCCCATATTTGACACCTTTGCTCTATTGCTTTCTCAATATCTTCATCCTCTTCCTTGTTATTTATTCCCTCCTCAAATTTAAGAACAGGATGGAAATTACCTCACTCCCTTTCACTCCATTGATTAGATAAGAACAGATCCCAAGCAATAAATCAATCAATCACTGACTTCAGATTCAGTGTGAAAGGCCATTTGAACTAGAATGACTTTGAGGTATTCTGTAAATTACTAAGCTTTTTAGAACTAGATTTATGGGAAAGGTTGGAGTCAGAATGAATTTCAGTTAAATCTCTTAAAGTGGAAATATTTGGTGAAGGAACTCATTACATTGTGTGTATATAAGTCCTCATGTTAACTCATCAATGTCAGGGACTCTTTCAATTTCCCTCCTACCTTCCCATGTGGCTTTGTATCCTTAGTGCCCAGCACAGTGCTTGATAAAAATTGGGCTGTCAAGAGATGTCTATTGCTTGTTTAATTTTCTCAGATGGGAGGAATTCCTGTGGTTCATGGTGGGTTCTTTCTTGCAATGCTATCATAATGTTGTGCCCACCTACCCAGGAAGGTTCGCAGAATACCTCTGAGCCAGCATGATTGATGTATACTGGCATTTGTGTCTCAAACTCCCTTCCAGATATAAGGCTCGAGAACTCTCAACTTTTCACTGATTTCCTGCCTTTTGATCTCTTTATTGATTACAATAAACAATTTTCAGGCTAATACAGTTTTCTCACTGCAAGGGATAATATCTTCCTTCAACAACTGATTCCCATCTGCTCCTAAAAATTGCCTCAAGACAATCCTAACCCTGGGTAGTCTTCTGTTTTTTTTTTTTCCTTTAAGTAGTGTTGTGAAATCTACCTATCATTCATGGCAGATTAAAACTATATCTAAGCCACAAGTTAAATTTGTTTTTGGGGGGAATCAATATAGCCCCTTTCATGGTCTTCTTTCTGTCCTAAGCCCCAGTGACTCATGTGATTTATTATTTCACTGATTTGACCATCTGTTTTAGTATCATATATTACAAAGCCATAGGGTATCATTTAAAAATTAGAATCTGTTCTTTTAGTAGATGATAAAGGAAACACATGCATTTCTTTGAAGAAGGGTAATACTGGTAAAGGTTGACCAACATCACTTCTGACATTGTATGATGATGAAGTGGTGCCTTTCATTTCATTCCTACAAATACAGAGGATGAAACTATTCACATTTGTCTATGAAGTTAACCAGCTCAGCATGTATGTGATGTATAGCTATTTATCTCCATAGTGGGTACCTGTCAGTGCCAGCTGATGCTTGTCAGCTCTGCATCAATGAGGCAGGCCTGAGAAGCAGATGGCTCCCAGCAGTCTTTGAGCAAACAAAGCATCATTCTGCTGCTTTCAGCTCAGAGGAATCCATCCCAGGTCCTTTTGAATTTCTCATGCTTTCTGGACCCTTGCTTGGCTAATTGAATCTCCTGGTCTTTGCCATGATTGACTTTTCAACTCATCTTCTTAAGTCTTATGTTAAAAGGGTTTGACTCTTTTTAAAAGATTATAATTTGGAAATGGTAAATATTCTGACCCTTACTTCTTCATCACTATGTGGAACTTTCCTACTTATCCATTTTATTTGCACTTCCTGAGGTGAAACCAATGGTTAGTGGATAATTCATCAATAAGAAAGAGACTGAAAAAGAATGAAAGGGTAGTCAAGCAGGCAAGCAAGGACAGAGCAGTGTTGTGCAAACCTCTAGTGGGAAATGTATCAAGGAAGAAGAGATGATCAAAAGTATTAAGTTGTGCAGAGAAGTTAACGAGGATAAAGTTTGGGAAAAATCTATTAGATTCGTCAATTAAGAGATCACTGTTAACTTTCCAGAGTGTAATTTCAGTTGAATGGTTAGAATCCAGATTACCTAGGTTTTAGACATCTTTGAGGAAAGGAAGTGGGGGGCACTGATTATAGATAGCTTTCTTATGGCGTTCAGATGAGGAGGGAGATATAAGATAACAGCTAAAGACAATAGCAGGAAAAAGTGAAGTTATTTTATTGAAGAGGAGACAATATGTTTTTACACAGCAGGAAAGGAGGCAATAGACAAGGAGATATTGAAGAGAAGATACATAAGATAATGATGAGGGTTTCTGCTGGAGATCTAAAGAGTCTGAATCAAGGGAACAAATACATAACTGTAGATGATGGAGACCATGCATGTTAACTGGGCACCATCATCGTCCCAGTCACCTAAACTTGCAAGTTGGCATCATCCTCCACTACTCATTGTCAGCGGGAGGGTCAAAGGAAAAAGAGGCCAAGAATTCATTAAGCACCTATGATGTGCCTCACACTGTGCTAAGCATGATGGGTATTATTATAATCCTAATTTTGCAGTTGAGGAAACTAGGGCAAACAGGTTAAGTAATTTGTCAAAGTCGCAGACTAAGTATCTGGCACTCAATTTGAACTCATCTTTCTGACAACACTCTATCCCTTCCACCACCTAGATTTCACCAAGTTAGAGTCAAAAAGATGAGCTTAAATATAGCCTTAGACATTTGCTAGCTGTTCCACCCAGAGTTAATCATTTAACCTCTCTCAAACTCAACTTCCTAATATTTAAAATGGGGAGGATGTGTGCTGTTAAGCAAAATTGTCTCCTTAGTATGACTTTTGTTCCTTTTGAGTGGAAGTACTTTCAGCTGTTAAGTGCTGAGCCCCAGGCCCAAAGCCCTATCAGGTGTGAAACCTGTGTGGGTGTAGATTAATGACTTAAAAGGGGCCAACTCGGGAACCAATGGTGTCTGGTCGTTGAGGCAGGGCTTAAGAACCCCAGAGGCTAGGCTGCAAGGAAAGGTGAGCCAAGAGACAGTTTCAGCGGAAGCTGTGGAAGCCAGAAGCTGCGGAGGCAGGAAGCTGCAGAAGCAGGGCTTACCCGTGTGTAGACCCAGGAGTGCAAGCAGGAACGTGAGGCCAGTAAAAATGATTTGGCTAAACACTATCTTGTTCTTCTGTGGCCTCCTGGTTACTCTTGTGAGGTGGGCTTTCTGGGCCTGGAGTCTTTTTGTCAAGATGTCGGAATGGGGAGGCTGGTTCATGGTTCTGCTGCAGTGGGGCCTAAATAAATTTCTTGTTGTTTTCTCCTTAGAGAACCTCTCATACCTTGCGATTTCGAACCATTCAAACATATACATGATTATATTTGAGATTATAAATTCGGCCTTCCTACTACAATAAGACACCTATCTCACAGGGTGGTTATGAGGATTAAATGTGTTAATATATGTAAAATAATTTGCAAATATTATATATTATTATTATTATTATACCAAACTTTCAATCCATTGCCAAATCTTGTTGTATCTACCTTTAAATCTCCTATTGTTTGCTTTTATCTATGTCAGCAGCCACAAGCCTATCTCAGGACTTCGCAACTTCTCATCTGGACTATTTTAACAGCATTCTAATTGACCTTCCTGATTCCATTCCAGAATGAATTAAGTTTAAGGCTTAGTTTTTGAGAAAGAAATCTATCCAGCAAAACCTAAGTTAAAGAGGCAACTTTTAGCCATCAAAATGTACCCAATTCACTCTGGAAAATAGATCCCTGCACTCCTAGCAGAGAGTGAGCATAAATACTAAATAGGAACTGTTTCTCTTTTGGCAAAGAACCCTGAGGATCTTCCCCTCCCAGTTTGCTCTTAATTTTAGTTTTGATTAAAGGGGCCATCCCTTGATTAACTTCTTAAAGAGGTCTATTCACTGCTTGGGTTTTACCTCACTCAAAGTGAGAACCTAAAAAGACCTTAGCCCTTTTAGGGCCAGGGTCTCCCAATGCATCCTGAGCCTTCTCCAGTAATCCTGGTGAACTTCAGGCCACTAGATCCAGATAGCAATGGAAGAGAAAGTGAGGCTGGTGATCTCCCTCCCTCACTCAAATCAAAGTCAGCTGCAAGTCATGTCATCATATCCATGATGTCTTCTTCAAGAATGGAGGACAAATACAACCACAACCTGATTCCAACCTCTCTAAGCTCCAATATATGATTCAAAATCCTTCCAAAGAGATTTTTCCAAATTGCAGGTCTAAATATGTCAACTACTCAAACACAACTCAGTGAGAGCCAGTGATTCCCTATTATTTTCAGGAACAAATACAACATATAAGTATCTTCATAAAGTAACCTTTTCTTTCTCTCCCTCTCCCTTTCCCTCTCCTTCTCCTTCTCCTTCTCCTCTCCAAAGGAAAGTGAATTTTGATGGCCAGAAGTTGCCCACTTAACTTGGTGTTTAGGGGCTATATTTCTTTCTTTCTCTCTCTCTTTCTTTCTTTCTTTCTTTCTTTCTTTCTTTCTTTCTTTCTTTCTTTTTCTTTCTTTCTTTCTTTCTTTCTTTCTTTCTTTCTTTCTTTCTTTCTTTCTTTCTTTCTTTCTTTCTTTCTTTCTTTCTTTCTTTCCTTCTTTCTTTCCCCCTTTCTGCTCAGGACAATCCTAACCCTGGGTAGTCTTCTGGTTTTTTTTTTCCCTTAAGTAGTGTCTTGAAATCTACCTATCACCCATGAGAGATCAAAACTATATCTAAGCAACAAGTTAAAATTTTTTGGGGGGAATCAATATAGCCCCTTTCATGGACTTCTTTCTGTCCCAACCCCCACTGACTCATCTGATTTATTATTTCATTGATTTGACCATCTGTTTTAGTATCATATATGACAAAGCCATAGGGTATCATTTAAAAATTATATTGTGTGCATATCTGAAAGGACCAATCTATTTTTGTGTGTAGGAGGTCATAAAATTCATCGAGTCATAGTCTTGGCATTAGGAAGCCTTGAGTTGATATCTTGCCTCAGACATTTCCTTGCTAAGTAAACTTGGCCAAGTAACTTCTCTCATCCTCATTTTCCTCATTTTCAAAATGGGAGCAATAACAGCATCTATCAAACAGGGTTGTTGTGAGGACCAAATGAGATAAGTTATGTAAAGTACTTTACAAACCTCAAATTTCTACATAACTTCTAGCTGATATTGTTACCGGGCTAGTAATTATCTTTACTATAAAATACATCTGTAAATTATGATGGTATTCTTCTCTACAGGCATTTGATGACCATCAACTAATGGTTGCTGTTGTGTGCACCAGTGAAGAGAGGAACCACACTTAGAAAAAAAAGATTTTGAAGTACTCATACATATGAGAAAGAACTAGATGTTTCACATCATTGATATTGAGAATATTCAGGTGAGAGGACTCCCACTACTTTTGCAGTGGGCATCTCCTCTGCAATTTTCCATCTTAGAGAGTTGCCTTTTGCTCTAATAGCCAAAATAATTTGCTCAGAATAACTCAAACACTATATGTCAGAGACTAGATTTGAACCAATATCTTCCTTACTTTGAGAACAGTTCTTTGTTCATTACTAAGCACTGGCTTTTATTTCAAGTATATGAAAGAGAAATACCTTCAACTCAGTACAGTACAATCACTCTAACAAATGACTAGAAACACTCTGAAGTTACAGAAAATTTTAGTATATATATATATACACACACACATATATATATATACACACACATATATATATATGTGTGTATATACATAATTTCCTTTTAAAAAGTTCAGTTGCTCCAAACAATTGTCTTGAAATGGCACGACAGATGCTGGCCCACTTAATTATTCAGGTATCCATTTGCACCCCCATGAATCCCAATTTAGAACTGGAGATTGGACTCACAGGTATTCTCAAAAAAAAAGGTTTAATTTGTTTTCTCAACCAGTCCCTAGACCAACTTCTAACATCATCTAGGGCTCTATAAAAATGTACAATTTGATTTGAGTGGTATCAAGTGTGAGAAAGGGAATTAATTATTTTTCCAAGCCTCACTTTTAACATAATATAATTGGAGTGTTCAAGAGGGGAAAAATGTTTAAATGTGTTTCTGTTTTATCTTTCTCCCTCCTTTCCCCCAAGTAATGGTAATTCACAAGGTATAATCCTTGAAATGAAATAACTGTTTACACTCCAGAGAGCACAAATGTGATCAACAATTATTAGTAAATGGAATTATTGCAGAACATAATGGCATCAATGAATGGAAAAAGGATAAGAAAATTTGGAAAAGCGCAATGAAAGCACAAGCAAAGAAGTTAAGTATTGCTTCTACTATTGCGTTCCTGTGTTAATAGATTTTGTTGAATAAACTTTAGAGATAATGATGATGATGATGATGATGATGATGATAAGTTAACATTTTCCATGAATTTAGATAACATGTCAACAAGTAAGTCCTAACACTAGTGTTCATGAAATTTTGGGGGGACCTAGCTATTGTATAATGGAAATCCATAACTAGATCATGATGACTGGAAATGACAGGAGGAATTTCCATCGAGAACCTAGACAGTGATCAATGAAGATAATGTAAGGAAATGGTAGAGAATGTGTATTTCAGCCACTGATGGTTGAAAATATAATGCCTAGAAAAGCATGACCAGATTGTGAGAATTCCATATCAGAAGCATGCCATGTTTCCTGGTTCAATAAATAGTGAATACAGTCATGCAAATATGGACTTCAAAATATTCTGGGCAAAACAACCTGTATATTACACTAAAAAGGGAGTATTATCACAAACTGAGTTCTTGGCTATAATTACCCAGTTTTGACATTGATGCAAGAAAACAACATCCCTCCAATAAAACTTTAAGAACTATCATTTCAAGTTATATTATCATAATAATTAGTAATGTCCATGTAATGTGAGGGGAAAAAGCATTCATAATATATAAACCTGTCAGAAAAAAAATAAATAAATGAGAGAAACAGTGAGGGGCCATGTAATCCTCATCATATGGGTGCTGGAATTGTACTGAATAAATGTGCCTATAGATGAGTCTATATCTTATTCAACTATCATAATCATTTGATTTATTCAAAGTGCAATAGTCCTCACAACATTAAATGTAAAATATTAATTGAATGACATATTTAAATCATTCCTCAATTTGTAGGTGTTGAATTGGTTTCTAATTGCTGTTGTTATTGTTTTGTCACTAGAAAACATCAGATTTCTTTGAGAGTTAGAAATGTTGTCACATAGTAAACCCAGAAAAATTTCACCAAAATAATGAGTAAATCAGAATGATGATGTTATAATAGAAAGCAATTTAATTGGTGGCCAATAGGGAATTCCTTTCTGAATTAGCTATTAGTTTCTATTGATGCTATAGAAGTTTTGGAGCTAAGATAAAAATCAGCACTGAGCTGTGAAAAGGAATAATAAATGACACTATAAGATTACATCTTCTAGTCATATCTAGAAAATCATATTTAATGTTCAAATAGATGTAGCCCCACTCTACTCTGTTCTGCATTTACCTGAGAGAGATACCTTCCTCCACAACTGATGATGTAGCCTTTAAACATCCTATAATTCTGTAGTATACTTTTTATCTTCAGGGTCCAGTTGTTTAAACATGATTTGGATGGCTTTGTACTTTTTCAATCTATTTTTACTGGTCTTGATATTCCACCAAAAGACCCTCTGCCACTTGCTCCAGGCATTTTCATTGGCTGTTCCCCATGTCTGTAATGCATTGCCTCCTCAGTTGTGATTATTACTTTCCTTGTATTCCTTTCAAGTCCAAACTGAAATCTCATCTTCTACAGGAAAGTGACTTCCCTCTGTTAATTATTTCCTATTTATCCAAAAAATTGTTTTTGTGTATACATATGTATGTACGTATGTATTTATATTTTTGTTTGTTAGTTGCCTCCTCCCTTAAAGTGCAAACTTCTTGTGGGCGGAAGCTACCTTTTTGCCTCTTTTTGTATTGAGAACCCTTAGTACAGTGCTTGGCACATAGTAAGGGCTTAATAGATGGTCATTGATTGGTTGATTGGCTGTAATTTGTGGCAGATTGGCCACATTGTCATAGAAACACACCAAAGCTTTCTTGTACCCATTAAAGTTATATGAAATTTAGCACAGATAGTTGCCTGAATTCTAGCTAAATATTCCCAGACCATGACATGACTACAAAGCAAGATGTACAATGTTACACATGGAAAAAAAAAGAACACATATAGGGCACTCTGACATGAAGTTATATGACTCATTACGGAGCTGCAGCTGTTGGTTAGTAATGCTTCTAATTCTTCATTACAATAACAAAACTCATGATTTATCCCTCAAACAATTCCCTTTCCTGAAGATTCAATCTAAGGTCCATTTGAAAGAGAGGACCTTGTAGGTGAGATAAGAAAAAACCAACAACGACAAAACTGGGCCATATTTCTTAAACCCTGTAGAACTATAAGGAAGTAACTTTATATCACTGGATGGGCTTAATTTTCATTTTCTGTATAATGAAGAGGTTTTTATTAAGTGAATTCCATCTTATTAAATTCCATCTTATTAAATATATTTTAAGGTCTATTTTAAATCTGGAATTCTTAGAAATTTATGAATTATCCTTGCATTTTTGTTTGTCTGTATTGTAATAGATAATAATTGCTAGCATTACATATCCCTTTAAGGCTTAGAATACATCATTTTATCTTCACAACAACCCAATGAAGTATGTGCTATTATAATAAAAACTTTGCAGATAAGGAAATTGAGGCTGAGAGAAGTTAAATGACTTGCCTAGCATCACACAGCCTGTAAATATCTCAGGCTGTACTTAAACTAAGGTATTCCTGGCTGCATAGACACAGTTATATTTACTGAATGGCCTCTTATCATAAGACTGTCATCAAATTACAGCTGGAAGGAACCTTATAGGACATTGAGTCCATTTTGCAGATGGGAAACCTGAGTTAAAAAGACATTAACTGACTTGCCCATGGTCAAATAATATGTATCTGAGGTAGGATCTCAACCCAGATCAATCCGCCATAACATGTGTGATATGCATATACATATTCAGATATATGCACCTACATATACATAAACATGTCTTAATATTTCTTATGTTCCTTACCCCAACTCCTATTCCTATTGACAAGTCAGATCTCTAGAAGGCAACTATATCTTCTCCTCAAAATGTTAAGCTTATAACCCTGAGGGGTTATATTAGTAATGTCTTTCTAATGCTATCAACCTGAGCTTTCATTTCAGTGTTTTCCCCCAACATCAATCACCAATTAAAATCTCAATAACAAAATATAATATCAGTGAACAGCACCCCAATATCAATAAACCAGTTATTTCCTTTTTTAAATAAATAACCAATTAATATTGTTATGCTTTTACAAAGGAATATTTACTGAAAAAGTATAGCAGGAATTGACATACAAAAGCATTCTCTTGAACCATGTCACAATATCTCCTATCCCACCATGGTCCCTAGGTAGATTTGGCTCAAATTTAAAGCAGTTCCTAAAAACATCTCCTCCAACTACTTAGTTCCCTTGCAAGGAAATAAACATTCTCCTAAGTACGGAAAAGAATAGATATGAGAGGTAGAGGCAACATTGACACCCTATGTTCCTAGCCACATAGAGATGGTGCCGATGGCTCAAAACCTTTCCATAACATGGGGACTTTTGCCTGTATACTCACTTCCTGTAAATAAAAGGCTTTTCCTCACCATTTTAGAAACATTGTTAAGAAACTTGCCAAAATGGGAACAGCTAGTTAATATCTCAATTAGTATTTGTATCTATCTCCCTGATTTGGCATTCAATATTCTATTCATTGTACCACCTAGCTGACCACTGAAATAATCACAGAATCCCTTTGAATATGCTTTGCATCATTTTGTACCTCCATAAGCAAGAAAAGCTTATTGCACACTATGACAATACTCTTCCCTTGTTACTGGTCCTTTGTTTCATACAATAACATACACTCACAGACACATACAAATGCATACTCAGACACAGACACAGAAAAACACACACACATTCCAGATAATCACTAATAATAAGAGCTAACATTTACATAGCAGTTACCATATGACAGGCACTATTTTGCTGTTCAGTTGAATAGCATGTCCAGCCCTTCATGACCCCATTTGAGGTTTTCTAGGCAAAGACACTGGAATGATTTGTCATTTCCTTCTCTAGCTCACTTTTCAGATGAAAAAATTGAGGCAAACAGGGTTAAGTGACTTGCCCAATATCACAATGCTAATAATGTCTGAGGTCAGATTTGAACTCAACACTAGATCCACTGTACTACCTAGCTACTCTGCCAGGTACTATGCTAATCAATTTAAAGTTATTATCTCATTTGATCTTCACAAAAGCCTTGGGAAGTATTTTACAGATGAGGATACTTAGGCAAACAGGGATTAAGTGATTTGCCCAGTGTCATGTAGCTAGTAAGTGACTGAGGCTGAATTTGGGTCAGTTCTTCCTGATGCTGGACCTGGAGCTCAATCTACCTTGCCACCAAACTATGAAATAATCAAATAGTTTTGTCTATTCACTCAATAAATATTTTTATTATTTCCAGAAAATGGAATGGTGATGTGTACTATATAACACAAATTTGGTATGAAGTGGCCTCTATAGTGATAGAAGGCTGAGAGAGGTATGGGACATACATACACGTATATACACATAAACAATAAGGTGATATTACATGATAAATTAAAGGTGTAGAAGTCCATAACAGTGTTATATGAGATGTACACTTCTGTTGCCCCTCTTGCAATCTCTGATTTCTGTCAAAACTCAGCTTAAGTTCCAGATTCTACATGATACATTGCTGATCCCCACCATAAATTGTTTCAATTTTTATATATATTTTGTATCAATATTTTTTCACTTAAAAATGAAATTTTTGTAGGGGGAGGAGCCAAGGAAGTGGCTCAAAAGCAGGGACTTGTTTAAGCTCACCCCCCAGATCCCTCCAAACTCCTGTAAAAATGGCTCTGAACAAATTATAGAGCTATAGAACCCTCGAAATAGCAGAGGGAAGCAGGGCTGCAGCCCAGGAAAGCCTGGATGGTTGCTGGAAAGAGTCTATTCCATGGAGCTGGGAGCAAAGCAGAGCAGAGCCCAGGGTGGGCTGCTCCAGGACCAATCAGACCAGGAACCAAGTGGAACAGGGCGTAGCACCCTAAATCAGTGAGCTGTGGCAATTAGCAGACTTCTCAACCCACAAACACCAAAGACAACAGAGCAGGTTAGTGGAAAGACTGCTGGAAATGAGTAAAAAGAGTGCACAGTCAGCCCTCACCCCAGGGGTGCAGAAGTGGTGCAGCTCTGAGGCTGCTTCCAGAGCACCATCTGTGATTGCTTCCAGCCCCAGGCCTACCCTGTGGGAAGAGTTAACCAGCTGATCAGAACAGGAGTGCAGAGCCTCCTTGCATCTGAGTTGTGGTCCGGGTTAGCAGTTCTTGGGGGAGGAGGAGTGTTGGTGTGGCTGAGTTGGCTGTGTAGAAGCAGCTCTGAAAACAGCAGCACTCGGCCCCTAAAGCTTGCAACAAAGTACTCTCTACTCTTCAAGCAGTTATACCCTGACAAAAACCTCAAGCGTCAAGTAGTTTGGTGGGAACATGGCCAGGCAGAGAAAAAGGATGCAGACTCAGATTCAGACTCAGACTTTGGAATCATTTTTGGCAACAAAGAAGAGCAAAACATACAGCCAGAAGTCAACAAAGTCAAAGAGGCTACATCAAAAACCTGCAAGAAAAATATGAATTGGTCTCAGGACATAGAAGAGCTCAAAAAAGATTTGGAAAAGCAAGTAAGAGAAGTAGAGGAAAAATTGGGAAGAGGAATGAGAGTGATGCAAGAAAATCATAACAAACAAGTCAATGACTTGAAGGGACAGTGTCAAGGGAGAAAATTTAACAAAGGGGGCAGGATATGATGGAGGGAAATATAGTTAGTCTTTCACAACATGACTAGTTACGGGAGTGTTTTGCATAATGATCCATGTGTGGCTTATGTTGAATTGCTTGCATTCTTAGGGAGAGTGCATGGGGAGGGGAGAGGGGAGAGAATTTGGAACTCAAAGTTTTAAAAGCAGATGATCAAAAAAATTGTTTTTTATATGCAACTGGGAAATAAGATATACAGGCATGTGTTGGTAAGCAAAATGGGCTCCTTAGCACTTAATGCCCTTGAAGAGTTTGGCTTTTGTTTGCTTTGCTAAGCCCCAGGCCCAAATTCTTCTTAGGTGTGGAACCTATGTGGGTGTGGATTGGTGACTAGGGTGGATCCCAAGGTGGGGCTGGCTAAAGGGAGGTGTTAACTCCAGAGCCATGCCCTATTAAGTGTTAACTTAACCTATGTGGATGTGAACCTCCCAGGGTCCTAAGGGGAGGAGCTAACTAGAACCAATCACAGCAGCCTAAATTCTGGCCATTCAGATGACATTTGATGATGTCTGAAGCCCTATAAGAAGGAAGGACAGAGCTATTTGTGCAGGGCACTTGAGATGGTGCTGATGAGGAGACTCTGGGCAGCTGTAGCTAAGGAGGCCTCCAGCTTGTAAACCTCGATGCTGAGACTTTGTTGAACTCTGGTAACTATGTTGGGTTTGAATCAGACAAGGTCTGTCTGTTGATGTTTGTAACTTGTTTGTATTTTGTTTTGAAGTTCAGTGTGCTGGTCTTTTTCACCTGAGCTAAGTGGATGAAATTGGTGTACTGAATTAAAGTAAGTGTGTTGACCCCTTTACCCTGCTTTCCTTAGTTAAGCAGATCAAAAGAATCTGTGCTTTGGTGGGTGCTGGCAGCTTTCCGGGTGCTGGTTGTTGGTGGATCTTGCATCCCCACAGAAGCTGCTAGCCAGATTGTGGAAACAAGGCAATGGGGCATAGAAATCTATCTTGCCATACAAGAAAGTAAGGGGAAAAAAGGATGGGGAGGAGGGGGAGTAGGGATATAGAAAGGAGGGCTGACTGGGGAATGGGGCAATCAGAATATATGCCATTTTGGAGTGAGTGGGACGGTAGAAATGGGGAGAAAATTTGTAACTCAAAATCTTGTGGAAATCAATGTTGAAAACTAAAAAAAAATTAAATAATAAAATATGGGAAAATGAAATTTTTGGAAAGCAAGACCTGTCTTTTTCTGCCTTTGAGTTCCCAGTTCAACTGGAGATACCATAAGAGCTTAATTGACAAGGTATTATTTAATTTAGGTGTTCAAGGAAGGGTGAGAGTTCAATAGGAAAAGAATAAGAGGATAGAAATGTCAGACACAGGGACTGTAATAAGTTAATGTACAGAGATTTTAAACTATTGATTTTTTTCCCCCAGAGGACAGAGACTTGTCTCATTAGCCTAGTTGAGGGGTGGCCAGAATTTGTTTTTTTTTTTTCCTTTTTCTGTAAAAGGGCCTATAAGTTATATTTTAGGTTTTGCAAATCAAGCATCACAATTGAGGCTATTATGTAGATACTTATTTAACAAGAGAGTAAACCTATTTCCACACATTTTTATGGATGAAATTCAAAAATATAATAATAAAATTGAGGACTTTTGGGGGTAATATTGATCTACTAATGAACAAATTTGAATTATCTGTTGAGGGATAAGATTTTACTTAAACAGGGTTCAAAATTAAGGTTACATATAAAAACTGATTGTTAATTTTCTTTGGTTTATTCTTCTGCATAATGAGATTGCATACATGTCATCTTTGAAGATGTTTTTCAGACACAAGTACTGTGAATTGTTGATATCTATCCATGAGCATATGCTTTTAATTAAACATATTCATCAATTAGAAGGCATACAAATAATATTATTAAATTCTTCTCTTTATATTTGCCTTCTAGTGTGAGGCTACATTGCAACTTAATCACATCCAATTGAAGATAAAGCTACTTAATTGCACAGTTAAATGGATTTTGGCAGTTCTTTTGCACTTGAATCACTGTCTGAAAGTCTCCTGGAACTGTAGTTTGGGCTCTGGAAATATATCCAAAGAGAATTTGCTTTGGAATGTAGATTGTGCTTCTTGTTTCTAGGTTTTGATATCCCAGGAATTGTAAAAAAAAATGACTTGACATTATTTGTGGTTCTAACAACTTTAGCCATCATCAAAATGAGTTTATCATCGGGTAAGTTCCACACACAAATGATGTTTTGTATTCTAATTTTAGTTTGAATTTGTTAAGAAACATTATCAAGTCTACAGCAAAACTAATTTCCAAAGTCATTCATTTTTTTTTGTGAGAATAGTAGTCAAGAGCATTTCTTCACACTGAGAAAAATTTCAATCTTGCCCCAGAGCTAAAAAAGAAAAGTAAAATAATATTTCTTCTTTTTCTAGCCTTGATATGATCAGTATGCATTGGTAATAAAAATAAAATCTCATAGTTTAGTGATACAAATGCCACTCAAAGTGCATCAACTTATAATTGTGGCACTGTGGTTTTTCATGAAATGAGAAGTATGAAGAAGCAATGAGAGCACCACACAAGAATCTTTGTTACTAAAAGAAAAAAAAAAAAGCTCTGCCATTTAGTGCAAAAGCAACCACAGCAATATGCCCCCAAATAAGCAGAATATCCTGAATATGTCCCAATAAAATTTTATTTATTTTTTAAAATATTGTTACTTGTGACCTATTAAAACATGTGGCAGATTGAATTTGATCTGTGGACCTGAATTTGCTGATCCAAGGTTTAGAGCATAAAGGACAAGGAAGAAATATGAGAAAGTATTTAAGAATCAGAATAGCAGCATATCACAGAACATCAGATTTGAGAAAGCCTATACTGGCAATGATATGAAGGATAGATGTATTTTAACAGAATTGGCCCCACTCAAATTCAAAGGTCAATACAGCTTGATGGAGGTGTGTAGAGACTTTTATCAAATAATTCTAATGCGGGTTTGTTACTTTCTCATTATCCTTTTCTGCATCATTATCCATATTGTACAAAGTAATATCATCTGTACTTTCCCAGCCCTTTTCTATTCTTTCTTCTCTCAGTAACTTAATTAACTATAATAGTTTTGAATATCATTTCTGAAGGCATGCTTCTTATATCTATTTATCCAACTTTAGTCTTTCTCTTGATTTTCAATCATATATCTAGTGCCTTCTTTTAGAAATCTCAAACTAAATAAACACAATATAGATTATTACCTTTTTCTCAAACTTACCCTTCTTCTGAATTTTCACATTTCTTTCGAAGATGTCACTATCCTTTTAGTCATCCAGTTTTAAAGCTAACTTTAGAATTATCCTCAACCCCTTACTCTCCTTTATCCAAAGTATCCATTTAGTTCTCAAATCTTGTTGATTTCATCTTTTATATCCATCCTCTTCTCTTCACTCACTTGGCTACTATACTACTGTAGGCATACTTGACCCCTCCCAGAACTTTGCAGTAGCTTCCTAATTGATCTCCTGGCCCTGCCTTCTTTCTCTCTATGGTACCCTCCATTTAACTACCAAAGTATCTGATATTCTTAAATCATGTTTCACCATGTCACAGCCTTGTTTAAAAAAAAAAAACTCCAATGATTCTTAATGTCTCTAGGTTCGAATAACAAACTCCTCTGTTTATAATTTGAAAGACTTCAAAGAAGATCCCAACCTGCCTCCTAACCTTATCATATATTACCACTCTTTATGTACTCAGTAATCAAGTCAAATTATCTTTCTTGGTATTCAAATTACAAAACACATCACCCTTCTCTTTTCTTGTGTGTCAGCTAGCCTCCATTTTTGCAATGCAATCATTAATCAAATGACTCTCTATTGCTTCAAAGCTGTCTCAGGTCAAATGGGACCTTCTACATAATTTTTTCCTCATTTTTCCCAACTGCAAGTTCACTTTCCAACAAAGAAAAAAAAACATCTTGTATTTATTTTGTCTATATTTAAATATAAATGTTGTTATTCTTCAGTTATTTCAGTCCTGTCCTACTCTTTGTGACTTTACTTGGGGTTCTTTTGTCAAAGATACTAAAGTGATTTTCTATTTCCTTCTTCAGCCTATCAACAAGTGACATCATCATCATCATCATCAAAACAACATTTATATACCTCTTACTATATGTCAGGCCCAGTGCTAAGTATTTCAAAAGTATTATGTCATTTGATCCTAATGATAATATTATTACTAGATTTTATATAGCATCTCAAAATTAGCAAAGCACTTTATACATTTTATCTTATTTGATTCTCACAACAATCCTGAAACATAGGTGCTATTATTATCCCCATTTTATAAATGAAGAAGTTGACATAAATAAAAGTTAAGTGAATTGCCCATGTCACATAATTAAGTGTCTGAGGCAAGATTCGAACATATATTTTCTTGTCTGCAGGTTTATCCCTCTATCTATTTACTATTCCACCTAACTTCCAAGATTATGAAGAGTACACACAAACATTTCTCAAAAGAAGCATTGCATGACTCTTCTAAACCACTAATGCTAAGAAATACAAATCAGAGTCACTCTGATGCTTCCTCCTACTCACAATAAAATGGCAAAGATTAAAAAAAATGGGAATAATTAATGTCAGAGGGGTTGTCAGAAATCTGGCATACATATATATGTATATGTATATGTATATATATATATATATACATATATATATATATACACACACATTTAATTAGAAATTCCACTACTAGGCATCTACCTCACTGAGGTCAAAATAGAGTGCCTACCTATAAGGTAAGGGCAGCTAGTTGATGAATTGAGAGCACTCACTTGGAATCAGGAAGACTCACCTTCTTGAGTCCAAATCCAGCCTCAGACACTTACTATCTATATGAACATGGGTAAGTGACAACCCTATTTACTTCAGTTTATCATCTGTAAAATGAGTGCAAAGCAAATGGCAAACCATTCTAGTATCTTTGCCAAGAAAACCCCAAAGGGGGTCATGCAGAGTCAGACTAAACTGTCTCAACAAAAACAAAAACAAACAAACAAACAAAAAATATATTTATGGTACCACATGTTTACTAGCAAAAACCTGGAAAGAAAGTGGAAACTCATTGGTGAAAAACCAAAGAAATTGATACATGAATATAGTGGAATATTCTTGGCCATAAAGAAACAATACATATAAAAAATTGA
Source organism: Phalanger gymnotis (assembly GCA_028646595.1). Lineage (NCBI taxonomy): Eukaryota > Metazoa > Chordata > Mammalia > Diprotodontia > Phalangeridae > Phalanger > Phalanger gymnotis. Next base: position 294,358,285 of record CM053625.1, read on the forward strand.
AAGAAGCATGAAAAGATCAATATCAACTTATGCAAACGGAATAAGGAAAACTATATGTACAATGAACACAATGAAGTAACCAGACTTTTTAAAATGGAAAACTATACAAATAAAACAGTTAAACTTATCTGCAGAAAATTTTCAGAAAATGCAACTCTCTTCTTTCATTGCAGAGATAGAAGTCTACATGATGTAATTTTAATAGGCCGTCAGATCTTTTAACAGGCAGTAATAGGCAGTCAATCTGTTAGTTTCATCTAAACGCTTTTTTCAGTACATTCTAAACATTTTTTTTTACTGGGATGCCTCATTGACTAGGAGACTATAAATAAATTCTATTATTAACTATACATGTTTAGTGAATACTAAGCCAGAAATTTTGTGGCAACTGAAGAATAGTTTCATGGCAGATTCTGCCTGATTTTGAATTTGTCTTTCTTTCCCACTTCAGTGCCTACGTGGATTTTACAATCATTTCAAGAAAACAAAATAAATTAGACTGATTATTTTAAGTATCCTGAGTGTGTATAAGATGAGATTTGTGGGATCATGTAGGGCGAGGATATTGTCTCCTGGAACAATGTTTGTTCTCAACATATTTTTGTCCCTTGTACTTCCAGAGAGCTAAATTTTGACCTCTTTCACAATAATTCTTCTTTGGAGAAAAAAAAAACTAAATTAATACCCATGAAAATGTCACTGTTGAATCATAAGCCATTAAAATGATTATGATTGGATCTAGTGTCTAAGTACCACATTTCAATATTGATCTTTAGTTATTAAGTCAACATTCATGCCATCACTCACTCTTGCTAGAAATTCCACAAAGAAGTATTATTGTGACTGTCTCAAGCAGTATAAAATCCAATTGGGAAGATGTCCATGCAGTAAGAAATAAAATGAGATTGGAGGTATAGCTAAGTTCTAAGTCAATAATTATCACCAAATTCTTTCAACTTATTTCAAGTTCATAATTATTGTGTCTATCTCTACTCCTCTATCTGATGAAATATTCCGTAAAATTGCTCCATTCAGATTTTAACAATATTCCATTTAAGATGACTATTGACTTTTTAGGAGGTCATCATTTTTTAAATGAAAAAGTTCTAAAGTATGAAAGTAGGATGATCACAATAATTAGAGTATGGAGGTAACCATGAAGTGTCAAGGTGAACCAATCAATGCATATTCTCTCAGTATCTACAAGCTGGGGAAGTGACAAATTTTTCTGGTCAAGGATCAGCTGAGCTAAATACTGAGAGGGCCATGATGAGAAGAAATCTTATTGCTAAAAGATTAAGTCACAAGCTCTTCCTTCCTTCTTTCCTTTTCCTTCATTCTCTCTTTCTTCCTTTATCTATTTATTGATCCATTTGTATATCATCTATTAGATAATCTCTTGAATGGATAAAAAGTGTGTGTGTGTGTGTATGTGTGTGTGTGCACATATGCTCACATACATAGACATATTTTGTCTTCGCCTGATTATGAGTAAAAAAAGTCACCCAATATAGCATAAGTGTAATCTTTTGTGAATATTAACTTATGTTTACTAGATAATATATCTCCTTCGGGAAGAATTCTTTGACTTTACCAAACCATTGTGATCTCTTCTTGCTCTGTACTTTTTATAGCATCAGTTCTTATTTGAAACTTACATACAACTATCTGGGATTTACCTAATCATAGAATATCAGAACTGGAAAGGGCAGCAGAAGTAGCTTTTTCCTTCCCAATATTTAGTAATTTATATGAAATTGAAGCTTACATGTGTCAAGTTTGAGATCGTTCTACTTTGTAGGAGAGCTGATACTAGAGGTTCACTTTCTTGGTCCAGAATTCACTGTTCTTTCAACGGCAACAGAGTTTACCAGTATCAACTATTAATTCTATGTATAAATAAGACAAGTTATCAAGGTAGCCTTCAGGGAATAATACAATAGTATATGATTTTCAAATTGCTTTGCTTTCCATATATTATTTCATTTGAGCTATGCAACAGCCATCTGAAAAAGTGCTTTAGTTCTGATTATACCCATTTTGCAGGTGTAGAAACAGATTGAGAGACCTCGACTTGCCTACATTTACATAGCTAAGGAATGTTAAAGTTAACGTATGAACAGATGTCTTCTTATATTCAATGACTTTACATGGCCTATGTAACGTAATTATGAATGCCAATTCTGTTATCTAGTCCTCCTGATACTGAAGGGAAAGAGGTGAGAAACTGAGCTAAAGATATGATTTCCCTTGGTTGTTGTGGTGGGTAGTTTAAAATAAATTCCCTGCTGAGTCTCTCTGTGTGTTCATGTGTTTGTATATGTATTCTTTTATGTCTTTTAACAAGTGAGTAGAAAGGAAAATTTCAGAAAGAATATTCTGAGGCCCTATGCTATACCTAATGAAATACCACAGTCTTCTGACTCATAAAGTTTTGAAACAGGCTGTCAAACATCCCTAATTCCTTGACCTGGATCCTCTGAAGTGAACACTTTAAGATCTAGAGTCTAACTAACAAGACCATAACTAAGACCATACGCTGAAGCTATGCTCTGTGGTACAAAAATCATGGAGTTGTGGAAATTTAATGCATGCCTTGCTTTAGCAGATATGAAAACACTAGATTGATTAATGTTTCTGCTCAATGAACTTGACCTTAAATATTTCTTGAATTAATTTCATATCAATACCCAAAAAGTTGATGTGCTACCCTAGCTGTCTGATTCTTATCTTGGACAGCAGAATGAGCAACCAGGAAACCCTTATTTAAATATAATCATAACATAGAAGGAAAGTAGAATTAAGTTAGTTTTAGCACTTTTTTACTTAAGACAGGAGTTTGGGTCCAGATGCTGTGTGTGTGTGTGTGGGTGTGGGTGTGGGTGTGTGTGTTTCCACCAGACCTGTAATTTCTTCGATACAGATATGTTTACCTAGGGAACTTATCTTTATCAGTGCAAATGAGTACCTGCTTTCCAAGTTTTTAGTTTGATAATCTCCAGAGGCACTGTAAGGTTAAGGTATTTATCCAAGGAAATGTAGCTATTATGTGTGAGAAGTCAGACTTGAATCCACATCTTGCTGACTCTGAGACAAGATATCCACTACTCCATGATGCCATGCAATTATAGTTTTGACCTAATTAGTATTTACATAACTATAAATGCATGACTGATAATAGTAATAATAGTAATGATAACTAAATCAATAGAGCACTTTTAAATATTCACATAATTTAATATTTATTATCTTATTTGTTCCTCACAGCTCACTGATATTATTACCCTGAGTGTACAGATGGAGAACCTTTGATTAAAAGAAGTTAAATTATATCGCCAGAGTTAAACAATGGTAAATATTCAAGTCAGGATTTAAACACAAGGTTCTTGACTCTAAATCCAGGGTGCTCTAAAATTCATCAAACTTTTCTCTTCAAAAAACTTCAGTCATTTCTAAAATCATAGAACCCTTCTCTTATTAAAAAGACAAAAGGTAACAGTTGACTACCTGTTGACCAATATCCATTCCAATAAGCAGTGGTTTTGTTTAATTTTTTTTCTCATGTCTCAATCAGCAGGCTGCTGCACCTTCTTAGTATTTGATGTGTATTGTTTGCCAAACATTGTGGTGTCTGCTGTGTATTATAGAAAGAAGGAAAACAAACACTATGCTGTGCAAAATGATTTGGAATTAGATGATAAGTTTTAAATGCCTTTCTTTTTGGTAAAATAGCTCTTCTCTCCTACTTGAGTGAGGAATTATTTCCCAGCCAGGGAGATCACATACCAGGTGTTAGTTCAAAATGGTGTGACAGAAGAGGCAAATTGAAGTGTGTGTGTGTGTGTGTGTGTGTGTGTGTGTGTTCATGGTGCAGCCTACAGAGAAATAAAATTGTGTTGGTAAACTCAGAGCAGCAGAGGCCATTTGAGAAACCAGCCCAGTCTGACAGAATGATTTTCAACTACGAGTATAGCATTGTTTATTATGACTTTGAGTGGCAGCCTAATATATTAAATCAGTTCAAAAGATTGTAAAATGCATTAGCATTGGCAATTTAATACCTCCAACAAATTTAACTGTCACTCACAAGCATATCTGCCCTTATTTAAAAAAATTGGGTGAAAAAATTGAACTCCCGTGATGGACGACAGTGTTAGAGGAGACAAAATCCTTTCCATGAGCACAGTCATCATTGGGCCATATAGCATTTATCATAATTATGTTGCACAGAATCTACAGAGGGCTTTGGGCTAGTGTCAGACTGGGTAAAGTCTTTTATGCAAGTTTTACAATGTGAGGAACTAGATTTGGAAAACCACCCAGGCTTTAGTTCATGAAAATTTTATGGAAGGTATATCTGCATTGTAATTTCATCTACATTTATCTGGTGCATTCATCTAATTGTTATTTCCTCACAATTCAGCAACATATTGTGTGAAAATTATTCCATGAAGTGGCTGAAGGGGCCAGGAAAGGAAACCCTATTTCTGAGGTGAGTAAGGATGAATACTTCATGGACTAGGGTTCTGTTGGTATTATTTTTTCAACTTAGACAACTTCTTGTGAAGTCTTACTTGTCCTTAAAGAGTGGGCAAAATGTTTGACTTCAAATCTAGGAGAACTTTTCTTTTCAAAGTACAAAATACATTAGGGAATGGGTACAGATTCTGGGTATTTACTTGAAATTCAGATGAATCTAATTCTATCATTTTCTTAACCCACTGATCAACCAGTAGGAGCTTTGGGCAACGTTGTCTTATATAAAAGGGCCTAAGTACAAAAATAGAAGGATAAGCCAGGGAAACTTTTAAGTTTAAAGATGTGGGGGATGAGTATCTAGGAATGAAACTATGTATAAAAGGCTAAGTCAAAACTCATTGAAAGAGAGAGAGAGAGAGAGAGAGAGAGAGAGGGAGAGACAGCGAGAAAGAGGTGGAGGATCTAATTTCCATTTACACTCCACTGAGCACTAAGAGTATAAATTTGAAAATTTAAAGGCTGCTGGTAACTTTTCTAATTTTGCTTATTTTTATAACTATATTTTCCTTAATGAACTTTGGTGGGAGTGGGCTTTATTGGGGGGATAATAATTCATGCATATGTTTTACTATGTTACATATGTTTACTTAGTATGAAATAATATGCTACATATGTTTACTTAGTATGAAATAAGATTGTATCTTATTTCATACTAAGTAAAGGGATAAAAGTTTTCCAATTAAAAGTAATACATTGTGTCAATAAAGAAGAAAATCAATAGAAGAGACCTGCCCCCAACTCCAGGGCTCAGGAAAGAGAAGAAGCCTGCTAAATGAATGAATTGATCCTAAATGAAAAAGGTTCTTGTGATTTCATCTTATAAAAAGGTAACTTTCAACAAAATAATGAATTAACAAGCATATATTAAGGACAAGTATGATGCTAGACAAAATAACAAGTAGTATCTGGCCTCAAGAAAATTATATATTCTGTTGGAAGACACACCATGTGTATGTATCTATATGTCTTGTTGGGTATCTAATATAATATGTATATATACATATGTATATATATATATATATTACCATGCTTATACAAAATCATTTAAAAAGTACTTTTTGAAGGAAAGGGTACTACATGTAGGAGACTCAAGAAAGAACTCATGTAGAAGAGGATGCTTGAATGGAGTCCTGAAGGAAATCAGGGGTTCCAAGTTGTAGAGATAGTGAAGGTATAGGTATATGGGTCATCATAGGCATAGAGCATTATACAAAAGCATAAAGATCAGAGTAAGTGTGTTAAGTATAAAGGGTATAGATAAGGTCAAAATGGATGGAATAAGACATGGTAATGTTGGGAAGATAAATTTGGGACATGTAAATAGCAATGAAGGACAAAAATGACTTTATCTTTGATCCTATAAGTAATTGGGAAGGGACAGACCCAAATGGTGGAGAAAAAGCAAGTACATGCCTGAGCTCTCCCAAATTCTCCTTCAAATAGCGGGGTGGAGCCAAGATGGAGACTGGAAAGAAGTAACTGGCGTGAGCTCCCCACCAAGTTCCTCCAAAAACCTATAAAAAAAATGGCTCTTAACCAATTCTAGAACTGCAGAACCCACAAAGTGGCAGAGGGAAGCAGGGCTCCAGCCCAGGACAGCCGGGATGGTCTCTGGGTAAGGTCTGTCCCGAACGGAACTCCCAGCCCCCAGCTGAGGAGCTGAGCCAAGCAAAGCCCAGCCTGCGAGGCGCGGCACGGCAGACCACGGACCGACAAGACCAGGAGTGGAGCGCAGAGTGCCCTAGCATGCTGAATTACTGAGCTGTGGCATGTACCAGACCTCACAACCCACAAACAGCAAAGATAACACAGAAGGTTAGTGGGAAAAGCTGCGGGACAGGACGGAGTTTGCCGTTCGAACTACCACCCCTGAGGCAACAGAGGAGGGGCAGCTTTAGAAATTGAGCTGCAGTTGTTTCTGGCCCCAGGCCCACCTAGTGGGAGGAATTAAGTGGCTGATCAGAGCAGGAGTGCAGAGCCTGCTGAAGATTTAAGCCCAGTCCGGGAAGGGGGTTCTTGGGGAAGGAGGAATGCTGGTGAGGCAGCGCATCCGCCCAAGCGTGGAACATAGAACTCTTTAGTCACACCCCGTTGAAAAACTCAAGGGTTAAGTAAGTTGTCTGGGAACATGGCCAGACAGCAAAAACACACCCAGATTCAGTCTCAGACTCTGGAGTCCTTCTTTGGTGACAAAGAAGACCAAAACATACAGTCAGAAGAAGTTAACAAACTCATAGAGCCTACAACAAAAACCTCCAAGAGGGACATGAACTGGTCTCCGGCCATGGAAGAACTCAAAAAGGATTTAGAAAAG
>CM053625.1:294373163-294386232 GCA_028646595.1 Phalanger gymnotis
AAACTCTGGAACTTGGCGACAATATTCCTAGGAGATTTCTTTTTGGGATCCATTTGAGGAGGTGATCTGTGGATACTTTCAATTTCTATTTTGCCCTGTGGCTCTAGAATATCAGGGCTTCCACTTGCTCCAATCTAATTTTTAAGGTAGTATTTTCTTCAGTGGTCATTTAGACCTCCTTTTCCATTTGGGTAATTCTACCTTACAAGGCATTCTTCTCCTCATTGGCTTTTTGGAGCACTTTTGCCATTTGAGTTAGTATAGTTTTTAAGGTGTTGTTTTCTTCAGTATATTTTTCAGTATATTTTTGCATCTCCTTTAGCCAGTCATTGACTTGTTTTTCATGGTTTTCTTGAATCCTTCTCATTTCTCTTCCCAATTTTTCCTCTACTTCTCCAACTTGCTTTTCCAAATCCTTTTTGAGCTCTTCCATGGCCTGTGACCAGTTCATGTTTTTCTTGGAGGCTTTTGTTGCAGGCTCTTTGACTTTGTTGATTTCTTCTGGCTGTATGTTTTGGTCTTCTTTGTCACCAAAGAAAGATTCGGAGTCTGAGACTGAATCTGAGTGCGTTTTTGCTGCCTGGCCATGCTCCCAGCCAACTTACTTGACCCTTGAGTTTTTTAGTGGGGTATGACTTCTCGTAGAGTAAAGAGTTCTATGTTCCACGCTTGGGGGGACGTGCCAGCTCTGCCACATCAGCACTCTTCCTTCCCCAAGAACTCCCTACCCGGACTGGACTTAGATCTTCAGCAGGCTCTGCACTCCTGCTCTGATCTGCCACTTAATTCCTCCCACCAGGTGGGCCTGGGTCCAGAAGCAACTGTAGCTGTAGTTCTGAAACTGCCCCACCTCCGCTGTCCCCAGGGCGGTGGCCGGAACCTCAAACTCCCTGTCCCGGGCAGCTTTTCCCACTAATGTTCTCTGTTGTCTTTGGTGTTTGTGGGTTGAGAAGTCTGGTAACTGCTGCAGCTCACTGATACAGGGCACTAGTGCAAGCTCTGCCCAGCTCCTGGTCTGGTTGGTTCGTGCCGCCCATGTTGGGCTCTGCTCTGCTCCCAGCTCCATAAGGGATAGACCTTACCCAGAGACTATCCAGGCTGTCCTGGGCTGGAGCCCTGTTTCCTTCTGCTATTCTGTGGGTTCTGCAGTTCTAGAATTGGTTCAGAGCCATTTTTTATAGGTTTTTGGAAGGACTTGGTGGGGAGCTCACACTAGTTCCTGTTTTCCAGCCTCCATCTTGGCTCCAACCCCAGGGAATAGGTGTGACTGATGTATATTAATCAGCTTTGTTTTTAGTCATTGCCCAGCTTTTCATGACCCCATTTGTAGTTTTCTTGGCAAAGATGCTGCAATCGTTTGTTGTCTCCTTATCCAGTCCATTTTAGAGCTGAGGAAAAAAAAACAGGCCAAAAAATGGTTAAATGACTTGCCAAGGGTCACAGAGCTAGTAAATCTCTGAGGCCAGATTTGACCTCACGAAGCTTAGTCTTCCTGACTCCAGGTCTGGCCCTCTATCTAATGTGTCAATCAGGTTCACAAGCAACTAATAAAGTAAATGAAGTTTTTATACTCTTAATGCCTTCCCTCTGAGATTACTTCCAATTTATTTTGAATATATCTCATATATACATTGTTGTTTGTATATTTTCTTCTAATTAGAATGTGAGCTCCTTAAGGGAAGGGACTGTATTTGCTTTTCTATTTGTCTTCAGCACTTAGCATAGTGCTTGTCCCATAGTAAGCTCTTAATAAATGTTTTTGACTTGTTGAATTGATATGAAAATTGAAAGTATATGTTTCTAGGGACCAAAGTACTTATGTCCACTTATCTAGGCCAGTAATCTTTTTGCAATCAAGGTTTCAGGTAAAATATATGAACAATCATTATTCTGGTGTAGATAGAATTAGAATAGAACTTGACTAGTTTTTCATATGGCTAATACTTCATGTGCAAGAAGCCACTTGGTTCAGTGGATAGAGCACTAAATTGGAGTCAGGACAGACCTAAATTCAAATCTGGCCTCAGATACTAGCTGTGTGACCCTGGGCAACACATTTCACCTCTTTTTGTCTTAATCCATTGGAGGAGAAAATGGCAGGCTACTCCAGTATTTTTGCTAAGAAAACTGCACAGACAGCATTGGCATGCTATAGTCCACAGGATTACAAAGAGTCAGAAATGACCCAACAACAATATTTCACATGGTAAATTTTATAAGAGACAACACTTTTCCAGTATAGGGAAAAACTGTCTAGTAAGCAAAAACAAACTTTGAACTCAAGAAGTTCATGTTATAATGTCAAAAGAGGAGTAAGATGTACTCTGCCTTGGAAAATTAAATTGTAAGCAGAGTAGAAAACAATTTAAATACTAGAAGAGTTGTATTTAATTGCAATGCCAATCGGAGCTACTAGATTTTCTAAAAAAAAACCATAAGATCAAAACTCATGTGTTGGAAGGGGCATCAAAGGATATTTCATTTAATCTCTTTATTTTATAGATGAGAAATGGAGGCCAAATGAAGCTGAATGCTGATCTAAGGTAACACAAGTAATAAAGTAACAATCAGACCTGTAGTTTGAGAATATCAGTTTGGCAGCTGCATGAAAGATAGATTGAAAAGACAAGAAACTGGATGCAGGACATCCAATCAAACAGTTGTTACACTAAGGACTGGTTCCCAGTATTTTTTTAGAATCCCTACTGTGGCCCTGGATTTCACACTCTGAAAGTGTTCTCCACCCCTGTGGTGTCTCCCACTGATTAGATGGTTCCCCATAGAAACTCCATTTATGGAGGGTACCCAGTCCAGTCATATCTGATTCCTCCCAGGAGAACATGCTGGACTTTCTCTACCATGCCTAAGTAATGTATACCTTTTCATTTACCCTACCCATTTCAAGGACACCTAGTGATACAGTAGATAGAATGCTGGGCCTAGAGACAGGAAGACTACTCTTCATGAGTTCAAATCTGGTCTGAGACACTAGCTCTGTGGCTTGGGCAAGACTTAGCCTGTTTTCTTATCCATAAAATGAGCTGCAGAAGAAAACGTCAAACCACTCTAGTGTCTTTGCCTAGAAAACCCCAAATAAGGTCATGAAGATTCAGATAGGACTCAAACATGACTAAACAACAAACATTTTTCAACTTCCTTTTAGGTATTTTCCCCCCCAATAACATGGAATCTCCACAAAGACAAAGACTGCCTTTGTTTCTACTTATATTTCTATTTCTTCAAGCTTTTGTATACTTCCTGGAATATAAAGCAGTTAATTAATGTTTATTGACTGATTGGCTAACTGGTGCTTGTGAGCTTGATGAGGACTTTATACAGGGTAACTGATATGGGAGTAGAGGGAAGGCAGAGGATCTAAAAGATGTTGTAGATGCAGAATTGCCCAAGTTTGGCAATGGCTGGATTTAATATGGGAAGAAAGAGAGGAAATATAAAATATGCCTTTCTTGTGAACTTTGCTCATGAGAAAAATGTGGCTGCCCTCAGTAGATACAGAGAATTTAAGAAATGGGATTAAGTTGGGGAAAGAAAATGAGTTCCTTTTTGGATGTGTCAAGATTAAGATGCTTACCTTAATATAGGTTAAGATGATAAACAATTTGTTTGTTATGCAAGAATTGAGCTCAAGAGAAAAATAAGTACCAGTTACATAGTGGGAAATACCATAATAGAAATGTTTGAACCCATGTGATTTCAAGAAAGCAGAAAGGCACAAAATGTAGAAGAATTTCCAGTACAGAATGGTAGCATACTTCTTTTTATGGGTTTCTTTCTCCCAATAGAATGGGATCTCCAGGGGGAAAAGGACTTCATTTGTTTCTGCTTATATTCATATTTCTTTAAGTTTTTGTATACTTCCTGGACTATCAAGACCTTAAATAAAGATTGTTGACTGACAGACTAACTGGTGCAGGTGAGCCTTGATGAAGACCTATAGTTAGTGGAAAAGATATGGAAGGTCTGGATTATAAGACTGCAGAAATGCAAATAGTTAGGTAGAGACCAGGAGTAAACACTGCAACAATGATTCAGGGAGGTGAATGTAACCAGGAGGAGAGGACATCTTTTTCAAATATAGAGATAGTGGTTTATTTCTTCTAAATCGAAAGCTCACTACATCCAAAAGTTAAGATATGTGCTTCTACTTTTCTTAAGCAAGAAATCTTTTAGGACTGAACAAAATCAGCTTGTATATGCTGTATTTCAACCACATAGTCACTTAAGTGATATTGTACTAGGGGATAATTCTTTATGTAAAATATTCCTTTTCAGGGCAGAGACAAGATAGCAGCTAGAAAGCAGGGACATGCCTAAAGCTCTCCCCAGGACCCTCCAAACACCTAATAAAAATGGCTCTGAATAAATTCTAGAATTGCAGAAGCCTCAAAATAACAGAGGGGAGCAGGGCTCCAGCCCAGGACAGCCTGGATGGTCACTGGGTAAAGTCTATCACATGGAGCTAGGAGCGGTGAGGAGTAGAGATCAGCATGGGCTGCACAAGGACCAGCCAGACCAGGAGCTGGGTGGCCCTGAGTCAGTGAGCTATGGCAGTTACCAGACTTCTCAACCCACAAACACTAAAGACAACAGAGAAGGTTAGTGGGGGAAAAACTGCAAGGACAGAGTGAAAGAAGTTCATTGTTTGGCCACTGGCCAGGGTTGGGGGGGGGTGCAGTGGAGGTGGTGCAGCTACAGAACTTCAGTTACAGTTGCTTCTGGCCCCAGGCCAATCTGGTGGGTGGAATTAAGTGGCAGATCAGAGGTGGAGTGCAGAGCCTGCTCAGATCTGAGTCACGGTCCAAGTTGGCTATTCTTGGGGGAGAAGGAATCCTGGCATGGCAGAACTTGCTGTGTGAAAGTAGTTCTGAAAACAACGGTGAAGCCCCTCAATCTTGGGCCAGAGTACTCTATACTCTACAAGCAGTCAGACCCCAAAGAAAAACTCAAGGCTCAGGTAGTTGGCTAGTAACATGGCTAGGCAGTGAAAATGGACTCAGATTCAGACTAAGACTTTGGAATCTTTCTTAGGTGACAAAGAAGATCAAAACGTAAAGCCAGAAGAAGTGAACAAAGTCAAAGAGCCTACATCAAAAGCCTCCAAGAAAAACACGAACTTGTCTCAGGCCATGGAAGAGCTCAAAAAGGATTTGGAAAAGCAAGTAAGAGAAGTAGACAAAAAATTGGGAAGAGAAATGAGAGTGATGTGGGAAAACTGTGAAAAACAAGTCAATGACTTGCTGAAGGAGACCCAAAAAAATATTGAAGAAAATAATGCCTTAAAAATGGACTAATTGAAATGGCAAAAGAGCTCACAAAAGCCAATGAGGAGAAGAATGCCTTGAAAGGCAGAATTACCCAAAAGAAAAAGAGGTCCAAAAGAACATTAAAGAAAATACTACCTTAAAAATTAGATTGGAGCAAGTGGAAGTTAATGATTTTATGAGAAATCAAGATATTATAAAGGAATGAAACGTAATGAAAAATGGAAGACAATGTAAAATACCTCATTGGAAAAACCACTGACCTGGAAAATAGATCCAGGAGAGATAGTTTAAAAATTATTGGGCTACCTGAAAGCCACTATCAAAAAAAGAGTCTAGACATCATCTTTCAAGAAATTATCAAGGAGAAATGCCCTGATATTCTAGAGCCAGAGGGTAAAAGAGAAATTGAAAGAATCTCCCAATCACCTCTTGAAAAAAGATCCCCAAAAGAAGACTCCTAGGAACCTTGTTGCCAAATTCCAGAGCTCCCAGATCAAGGAGAAAATACTTCAATCATCCAGAAAGAAACACTTTTAGTGCTGTGGAAACACAATCAGAATAACACAAGATCTAGCAGCTTCTATATTAAAGGATCAAAAGACTTGGAATATGATATTCCAGGGGTCAATGGAGCTAGGATTAAAACCAAGAGTCATCTACTCAGCAAAACTGAGTATCATGCTCCAAGGCAAAATATGGATTTTCAATAAAATAGAGGACTTTTAAGCCTTCTCAGTGAAAAGAGCAGAGCTGAATAGAAAATTTGACTTTCAAACACAAGAATCAAGATGAGCATGAAAAGGAAAACAAGAAAGAGAAATCATAAGGGAATTAATAAATTTGAACTGTTTTGCTTACAATCCTACATGGAAAGATGATGTTTATAATTAATGAGAGAGAGGGCACAGGGTGACTTGAATGTGAAGGGATGATCTCTAAAAAAATAAAATCAAATTAAGAGATGAGAGAGAAACACATTGAGAGAGGGAGAAAGGGAGAGATAGAATGGGGTAAATTATCTCTCATAAAAGTGGCAAGAAAAAAACAGTTCTGTAGGAAGAGAAGAGGGGGCAGGTGAGGGGGAATGAGTGAGTCTTGCTGTCATCAGATTTGACCCGAGGAGGGAATAACATACACACTCAATCGGGCATCTTATCCCACAGGAAAGAAGGAGGAAGGAAATAAAAAAGAGAGGATGATAGAAGGGAGGGCAGATAGGGGGAGGAGGTAATCAAAAGAAAACACTTTTGAAAAGGGACAGAGTCAAGGGAGGAAACTGAATAAAGGGGGATAGGTTAAGAAGAAGCAAAATATAGTTACTCTTTCACAACATGAGTACTGTGGGAGGATTTTGCATAATGATACACATGTGTCCTACGTTGAATTACTTGCCTTCTTAGGGAGGGTGGGTGAGGAGGGAAGAGGGGAGAGAATTTGGAACTCAAAGTTTTAAAAGCAGATGTTCAAAAAAAATTTTTGCATGCTACTAGGAAATAAGTTATACAGGCAATGGGGCATAGAAATTTATCTTGCCCTACAAGAAAGTAACAGAAAAGGGGATGAGGGGAGTGGTGTGACAGAAAGGGCAGCTGACTGGGGAATGGAGTAACCAGCATATATGGCATCTTGGAATGGGAGAGGGTAGAAATGGGGAGAAAATTTGTAATTCAAAATCTTGTGGAAATCAATCCTGAAAAGTAAAAATATTAAATAAATAAATATCATATTACCTTAAAAAAATGAAAAGTAATTACTATTGGATGCTACAAGCATAACCCCACCGCAAGGTCAGGTATTCTTCCACTATACACTACACTGTATTGTAAGTGCAAGCAAAGTGGGACTTATTCCTGTTTTTTTGTTTTGTTTTGTTTTGTATTATTTTAAGCCGTAAGGTAATCAAGTGCCTTTCATTGGGTCTTGCCTTTGTTTGTAGGAAACCCACACCCTTTTGCTAATTAAGTCTTGGGCAGTGTTAAGCCCTCAGGCCCTGGAAAAGGGTATACATTCTCAGGGTAGCCATTAAGCTAGACCTCTCTGCACTGGAGGAGCAGAGGTTTTGCTTTGGGGGCCCACTCGTTGGAAGAGTGTTGGTGATTTGACCAGAAGAGACTCTGTGTAGCTGTTGGAATCCTCTTTGCCCCACCCCAGCTTTGAAAACCCAGATGTTTATGTATTTCTCTCTTGGTAACTATGTATGTAATGCCTTGGACAGACAGATAGAAGCTCTGTCTGTTGATTTGTGTTTACTTGCTCTGTTTATATAATTTCTGCTTACAATTTCTTTTTGCATTTGCTATGAAGTTCAGGGTATTAATTTTCCTCCCTAAACTAAGTGAATTAATTAAAATTAATTAAATTAATTAATTAAAATTAATTTAAAATGAGATTGTAAAACCCTTAAAACCCATGGTATCAGTCCTCTTGTGTGCTGGTGTTATGGGCCTTACACAGCCACAGTACCTGCCAGCATCATTGTTGTTACAACATGGCATAGTAAGCAAAATATTCAAATTGAAAGGAAAGCATGGGGCCTGGGATACTTGTTCACTGTTTCCCAGTTGTGGTAACTATAATACTGTAGAGCCTGTAGCAGAAGCAAAGAACTGCCTGTGTGTGGAGCTTTGCTTTCCCAGAAACAGAAACTTGGTACTGGAGCTGCTGGAACCTACTGTCAGTCAGCGGCAGGAAGAAATTGAAGTGGAGGAGTCCCTGTGAGCTGAGATGAGGAGGAGGAGCAGAGAGCTGCCTGTGTGTAAATCCAGGAAAGAACTGGGAGTGGTTGTACCACAGAGAAAGAGACATGGGGTTTAAAAGTTGACCTGGGTTAATATGAAAAGAGGACTTTAATTAGATGCTTCATATTGACTTGGGAGATTGTAACTTGCAGTGACCTAGTGGTGAATGGTGTTTGTATTTTGTGCCACACCTTAAGGATCATGTGTTGTGTTGGGGAAGACCGTGGCCTGGGATCCCCTGCTTGTGTAAACAAGTATTTTGGGGAAGGATATTGAATGATATGTTTTGTTATGTTATGTTATGAATGTTATGCTTTACTTCCCTGAATCTGATTGCAAAGTATAATGCCTCTATTTTTTCCAGAATCCATGGCCATTTTTATTATAAGGCCAAGGATCCTGGAGGGGTGGAATGTGAGGGCAAGCAAAGTGGGACTTTTTACTGTTTTTTTTTTTCTGGAGTGCTTCTCAGAACTAAAACAATTAGGTGCCTTTGATTGAGTCTTGCCTTTGTTTGTAGTAAGGCCTGCACCCTTTTGCTAATTAGGTCAGAGAGGTGCAAAGCCTTCCAGAGGTGTGAAGCCCCTGACCCTGAAAAATGGTATATATACTCTAAGGAAAGCATTTTGTTGGGGGCTCACTCATTGGAAGAGTGTTCCTGTGATTTGGCAAGATGAAACTCTGGATAGCCATTAAGGAGCCCCCCAGCTTTGAAAACCCTGATGTTGGTGCTTCTCTCTCTGCTAAGTATGTATGTATTATCTTGGTCAGACAGAAGTCTTCTCTGTTGATTTGTGTTTATTTGCTCTGTTTACAATTTCTGCTTGTAATTTAGGTTTGTTTTTTCTCTGAAGTTCAGGGTTCTGACTTTTTCCCCTGATCTAAGTGAATGATATGTGTATATTTAATTAAAGTAAGATTATTCACCCCTTTAAATTGTTTTCCTTAGAAAAGCAGATCAAAGATTCCATGCTAGCAGCCCTCCTGTATGTTGGTGTTATTGGTCTTATACAGATATAGCACCTGAAAATAACATTGTTATTACATGTATCTGCTTCTCCTTTATGGGACAACCTTTCAACACTAAAATTTCAATTGTATTTTGCGCAGCTTGTGCCCCACCCCTCCAAAAAGTTATTCTGTGGTTATTGCCCTGAACATGAACATTTCTACTTAAAGTTGTTAATTATAAGGTTGCTAATCAGATATATAATCCCCAAACTACACCTTCACCCCAGAACTCACAGGATCACAGATAGACTTGGATGGGTTTTTAGAAGACATCAATTTCAATATTCTTATTTTTACATTAGAAGAAAATTAAGACAGAAAAGATTAAGAGACTTGCCCAGGGTCATATTGCTAGCAAAAGAAATAGAATTTGAGCTCATGTCTTTCTGATAACAAAGTTCCTTCTACTTCTCTCATTGTAATATCCACTTAAAAGACCTAGAAAAATAATCATGCCTCCAAAGCCTCTGGCATTATTAAATGGTTCAACATCAAAAACAGGATTTTGTGAGTGGATATGACATTCGATATAGTGTATTACTCTCTATGTTTCCACTTCATGTTTGGCTTTTACTTAAATTTTGATTAGTTCATTTAAATGGTTTGATGAATTACTTCTTTGTCCCCTACTTGTAGTATTTTTGCTATCTTCCAGTGATAATTGAGGATGTCTCACTCACATACCTTACCAAAGTTTTCTTTTCACTTATTCGTATTTTGCTTTCTCTTTTATTCAGTTTATTTTGTCCCTTTTGGACTTCTTTTTCTGTTGAATGTGACTGGGTTTTAACTCTCACTCATTCTTCATGCTATTTTCTCCTGGACATCTATTCTACTTCAGAGTAGAATCTACCTCTTTTCTCTTTTTTCCTATTCTACTGGTCATCTTCCTTTTCTCTTCCTCTCCTACTTTACCTCATGTTCTTCCCTTTTGAGGGAATTTTGTTGATATATTGAAGTGGTGACAAAGAAAATAGGGAAGAGATCTGATCTCTCAATCACACACCTTGCTTGAAATCACATTTTCTTTTTTTGATGCACTCAAGAATTACCAGTCATGAGGGAAAGTTTAAACTCACAATGTCCAAAATAGAACTCTATTTCCTTCTCACAGGCCAGAGTAAAAATAATATTCTAAACTTCTTTATTTTAGGCAGAGGCAAACTCATGCTCGTAGTTACCCAGTTTCTCAATATCAGTGTCAATTAATTACTAGATCTTGCATTTTAGTTTTCTATAACATCCTTCGTATTTGTCTACTTTTGCCTAATCAGACAAATGTCAATCCAGTTCAGAATCTCCTTGCATATTGCCTGTAATTTTATAAAAGCTCCCCAATTTGTATCATTGACTCAATGCTTTCTCTACTTCCACACATCCTTAACACAATAATTTGAAAAAGTTGATTTCTTACCATATCAACACTCTCCTCAATAAAATTCAGTGGCTACCTATCACTTATTTCTTTCCCTTTTTGTCATTTTTATGGTTTATTTCATTTCCCCCAACTACATGTAGAAACAATTTTAGTCATTTAAAAGAAAAAAAAATTAAGTTCTGGGTTCTCTCCCTCCCTACACACACACCTCATTGATAAGGCAAGCAATGTGACATAGGTTATACATGTGCTGTCACGCAAAATATTTCCACATTACTCATGTTGTGAAAGAAAACAAAGACAAATAACCAAGAAAAATACAGAAAGCAAAGATAAAGTATGCTTTGATCTTCATGCAGACACTACCAATTCCCTCTTTCAAGACAGATAGTATTTTTCATCATAAATCCTTCAAAACCACCTTGGATTATTGTAATTCTGAGAATAGGTGTCATTCACCAATGACCATTGTACAGTATTGCTGTTAGAGTGTAAAGTGTTATCCTAGTTCTGCATATTTCACTTCATATCACGTAAAACTTTCCAGGTTTTTCTGAGAGTGTCCTCATCATTTCTAATTACACAATAGTTTTCCATAACAATCATATACAACAACTTTTTCATCCATTCTGCCATTGATGGATATCACCTCTATTTCTAATTTTGTTGCCATTAAAAGAGCTCTCTCTCTCACACACACACACATATATATGCACAGGCATATATACAAGCATGCATATATATATACAACTTACATGCATAAACATATATACACAGACATACATCTACACACATGTATACATCTCTCTATATATACATATACTTATGTAAACAATTATATATGTATATGTATGTATGTATATGTGTGTATGTATAGACACATACACACATATCTATATCTATCCATTTATCCATCTATCTTTTTGCTTTTTATCTCTTTGGGATGCAACCTATTAGTGATACTGCTTGGTCAAAGATACCCTTTGACCATGGTTTTATAGTCATGGGGTCAGAGTTCCAAATTCATCTACAGAATGGTTGAATCAGTAAATCACTATCCAACTTCATAAGAAGTCTATCTGTGTCTCAGTTTTCCCACATCCACTCCAACATTTGTCATTTTCCTTTTTTGTCATATTAGTCAACTGAATATGTGTAGGGTTTGAATTTAATATGTTCAGAGTTTTTCTTTAATTTGTATTTCTTCAATCAATAGTGATTTAGAGCATTTTTTCATAAGATTACAGGTAGCTTAGATTACTTTTTCTAAAAAACTGCCTCTTCATATAATTTGACCATATATAAATTAATGAATAACTTTAATTTTTATAAATTTGACTAAATTTTCCACGTATTTGAGAAAGAAGTTTTTTTCATCTGAGAAACTTGCTGTAAAACGTTTTCAGTTATGTGAATTCTGTGTATTTCCCTCCATTTCATTTCCCGTGTTTATCCTATTTTCTCTCTCTCCTTTCACCATGTCCATCCTCAAAAATGTTTTGTTTCTGTCTTTTACCTACCCCAATCTCCCTTCTTTCTATCACCAAACACTTCTCTTATCTCCTTCCCCTCCTACTTTGCTGTAGCATAATACAGATTTCTATAAACAGCTGAGTGTGCCTTCTGTCACTCCCTTTCCCCTTCTCCCAGTAAATGCCTCTTTCTCACCCTCATTTTCATTTTTTTAAATACTACCCCATCATATTCAACTCAAACCCATGTTTGCTGTCTATGTATACTTGTTCTAACAACCATAGTAATGACAAAAACTTTAGAAATTGCAAGTATTATTTTCTTTGTAGGAATATAAACAGTTTAAATTTAATGAATCCGTTATGATTTCTCTTTCTTGTTTACCTTTTTATGCTTCTCTTGAGTCTTGTATTTAAAAGTCAAATTTTCTATTCATTTCTGGTCTTTTCATCAGGAATGCTTTAAAGTCTTCTATTTCATTGAATACCCATTTCCCCTCCTAAGGGACTATACTCAGATTTGTAGGGTAGGGGATTTTTGGTTGTCATCCTAACTCTTTTGTTTCCTGAATAACATTCTCAGACCTCTGATTATTTAATGTGGAAACTGCTAAATCTTGTGTTATTTTGACAATAGCACCATTAAATTTGAGTTGTTTCTTTTGGGCTGCTTGTAATAATTTGTCCTTGACCTGGAAGTTCTGGAATTTGGCTACAATATTTCTGGGAATTTTCTTTTTGGGATCATTTTCAAGAGGTTATTGGTGGATTCTTTCAATTTCTATTTTACCTTCTGACACTAGAATATCACAGCAGTTTTCCTTGATATTTCCTTGAATAATGATGTAGGATAATACAGATTTCTATACCCAGCTGGGTGTGAGTTCTGTCACTCCCTTTCCCTTTCTCCCAGGGTATGCATCTTTCTCACCCCCTGTTTTTATTTTTTAAAATACTATCCCATCATATTTTTTTTTTACTCTTGAACATCTATTTTTTTAAAACCTTGAGTTCCAATTCTCTCTCCTCTTCTCTTCCTATCCACCCTCCCTAACAAGTCAAGCAATTCAACATAGGCCACATGCGTATCATTATGTATAACCCTTCCACAATACTCATGTTGTGAAAGACTAACTATATTTTGCTTCTTCCTAACCTATCCCCCTTTATTGAATTTTCTCCCTT
>CM053625.1:294386732-294403835 GCA_028646595.1 Phalanger gymnotis
GAGGTCAATGGAGCTAGGATTAAAACCAAGAATCACCTACCCAGCAAAACTGAGTATCATGCTCCAAGGCAAAATATGGATTTGCAATAAAATAAAGGACTTTCAAGCTTTCTCAGTGAAAAGACCAGAGCTGAATAGAAAATTTGACTTTCAAACACAAGAATCAAGAGAAGCATGAAAAGGTAATCAAGAGAAAGAACAAGAAAAAGAAATTGCAAGGGACTTACTAAAGTTGAACTGTTTTGTTTACATTCCTATATGGAAAGATGATGTGTATGATTCATGAGACCTCAGTATTAGGGTAGCTGAAGGGAATATGCATATATATATACATATATATGTTCATGTATATATAAATATTTTTGTATATGTGAATGTGTATGTATGTATATATGTGTGTGTGTATATATATATGTGTATATATATATATATATTATATATATATAATACATATATACATATATATATATATATATATATAGAGACAGAGAGAGAGAGAGAGAGAGAGAGAGAGAGAGGGCACAGTGTGAGTTGAAGATAAATAAGAGATGAGAGAGGAATATATTGAGGGAAGGAGATAGGAAGAGATAGTATGGGGTACATTATCTCCCATAAAAGTGGCAAGAAAGAGTAGTTCTGTAGGAAGAGAAGAGAAAGCAGGTGAGAGGGAATGAGTGAGTCTTGCTGTCATAGGATTTGACCTGAGAAGGGAATAACATACACACTCAATTGGGTATCTTATCCCACAGGAAAGAAGGAGGAAGGAAATAAAAAAGGGGGGATGATAGAAGGGAGGGCAGATGGGGGTGGAGGTAATCAGAAACAAATACTTTTGAAAAAGGACATGGTCAAGGGAGAAAATTCAGTAAAGGCAGATAGATTAGGAAGAAGCAAAATACAGTT
This sequence comes from Phalanger gymnotis, assembly GCA_028646595.1. NCBI lineage: Eukaryota > Metazoa > Chordata > Mammalia > Diprotodontia > Phalangeridae > Phalanger > Phalanger gymnotis. Next base: position 294,387,636 of record CM053625.1, read on the forward strand.
AGTCTTTCACAACATGAGTGTTGTTGAAGCATTATACATAATGATACGCATGTGGCCCATGTTGAATTGCTTGACTTCTTAGGGAGGGTGGGTGGGAAGGGAAAAGGGGAGAGAATGTGAAATTCAAAGTTTTAAAAAATAGATGTTCAAAAACAAAAACAAAAAAGTTTTTGCAGGCAACAAGAAAATAAGATACAGGGGTAATGGGACATAGAAATTTATCTTGTCCTACAAGAAAGAAAGGGAAAAGGGGATGGGAGGAGAGTGGGGTGACAGAAGGGAGGGCTGACTGGTGAACAGGGCAACCAGAATATATGCCATCTCGGAGTTGGGGGGAGGGTAGAAATGGGGAGAAAATTTGTAATTCAAACTCCTGTGAAAATCAACGCTGAAAACTAAATATATTAAATAATAAAAAAGGAAAAAAAAATCTATTAAGTACTTACCAATAGCCAGGCATAAAGTAATGAATTTGTTTGCCCAAGCAATTCTTGATTACAATCTTCCAAAAATTGTGGAGGTCTTGCGATCTGTATTGTTGGAAGACATATCCACACCAACGTCTTTTATTTTTGTAGTATTTAAGTAACGATTAAGTGAGAAAGGGTTAGGTAGATTCATGAAAACAATTAATTTAGGCTATAATTCATGGGATACTTAGTTACTCTCCAAGAATTTTAGTGTACTCTTACAGAAATGTCCTAAGTTAAAAGCTTCATTTGTACTAAACTAGAATATAATTATTTTACTCCCCTAATACAGTAATGAAAATCTGTCTGATACACTGAATGGACAATATAAATAGAATGTTACAAATATAATAAATTATACACACATACATACACTCTTCATAATATAACAGAACATCCATCCAAAGAAATTCAACTGGTTGGCTCATTGTGTCAGTTAATTCAGCAGTTATCATAGTGAGACTGACATAAATCGAGCATTAAATACAAGGCCCATCTTATCAAAATGTATTTCAAGGAACAGGTTTCATTTTACCATTGAATAATAATTGCGAGGGGCTGAATATTTTTTAGATATTTCCTCAGCTTTAGACACCTTTCTTGTCATTCTAGACTTTTTGCTGCAGTACTATCTGTTCTTTGTGGTGGGCTTTTATCTAATGTAGGCACTTTTAAAATGGTGAGATTGCAAAACTACATAAGTATGAAGGCATAGAAATACTTATTAGTTGTATTGGAATAGGTTCTAGTGGAATCCAAGATATATTCTATCAGAATGTTCAGTAACATAATCTGTAAGGTTTCTGTCATTGTATAGTAAATAGAAAGCATACAGCAATGTCAGGAAGATGTCAATTTAAGTCCTACATCCTTGGAACTCATACAGTCTTACCGAATGTATGACTACTGACAGGTCGTGTGAGCTTTAAGTGGCCCTCATTCAGAGCTTTACCAGAGGTGTCTAACTTGATGGCTATAAGCTTCAAATAGCCTTGAACTTGATTAAAAAGTAATTGGGGAATGAATGACAAAATAACTAAACATTACCATATAAACTGTTGTTTTCTAGGTACGCAAAAATTGACTCAGTGAAGATACTCCAGGGAGAATTTTCCCACTCTCATAAATAAAAGGACATCTTCAAGTGATAAGCAATCTGCTATTTCCAAATGAGAACAGTTCCTTTATGGCATAAAATCTCTAATGCCTAGAGTGGGCTAAGTCATGATACTAGTAATGGGTTTTCAAAAGCAGAAGCAAAATTTTCAAGTCCAAATAGCTTTCATTTGGCTGATAAAAATCCAAAGCAACACTTAAGTGACACTACTGATAGAAGACTGGGAATGAAGTCAGGAAAATTTGAGTTCAAATTTCAACCCTGACATGTACTAGTGTGACCCTGGCAATGTCACTTAACCTCTCTGTGCCTCTTTTTCCTTATCTTTAAAATGGGGCTAGTGATAACACTGATTTCTCAGGGTATTGGTGAGTGTGGTTATAATAATATGAGATAATACTGGTTCTTTGTAAACTTTAATATTCTTCCTATTTGTAATTATATCCAATTTTTATTTCTTTTAAGTCTCATCAATTCTAGATGTTAATAGCTTACTTTAGGTTCTTGTTATCAATTGCTATTTTATTACAAATGCTTCCTGAGATGGAACAACATCTTTCTCTGCTCCTACTTTCAAGTTAATCTTCAGAAACACATAATAAAAACCTGGGATCAAGTCCTTCCTCTTACACATACTTGCTTCTTGACTTTGGGCAAGTTGCAGCAAAAATAAGGGTACATTTATAGAAGGATATTGCATGTGTTGTGGATTTTGCTTGTTGCAGTTCTTTGCTCTATGGTCTTATTTGGTTACATGAGAGTTTTCAATTCTGAGAGTCAGGAGGACAGGAGAGGTAATATTCCCAGGTATGAGAGACACAAAACAAAAGTATTAATAAAACATATATATACATATATATATACACATATATATGTACATCTGTGTGAGTGTGCACATACATGTATGTCTACATGTATTCCATCCTAGCCTGATTTGTCAGGTATAAATACTTCCATAGATAAATACTATGTATATTTGCATATTTGTATGTGAGCATGCATATTTGTATATGTGTACAAATATACATATACAAATGCATATGTATATGTTCATTATACGTGTGTATGTATGCATATATGTATGTATGTATATATATATATATAGTGTATATATGCATTCGTACATAAATACCATGGCTTGACTTAATCTGTCATAAAACTTGTAAGCTGAGCTTTGTTTGTTAGTTCACATTGGACAAGGAGTGTCATTACCTCCCTTTACATATTTAAAAGAGTGATGGTGATAGTATTGATTTCTTAGTTTCTAAGGGTACAGTTGAGATGCCACAGGTTTAAGGATTAGAGGAGTAGTTATAATAACATTAATGGGGCCAGCTTATTATGGCAATACTCTGTGGCAATTTATAGCACATACAAGTACTCCTCGTGATTATAACAAGATGCAGCTATAATAGTGATTGTAATAATAGCTGATACTTGTTTTGTACTTTAAGATTTGCTGAGAATTTTATATACATAATTTATATAATTCTCAAAAGAAGAAAAAACCCTAATAATAATGTGCTTCTATGAATACCACTTTATAAGTGATTGAGGCAAGATTTGAACAGAAGTCTTCTTCATTTCAAATCTATTGCTTTATCAATCCACATAGCAATCCTTTCATATCGTAAGAGAAAGGGTCAAGATTCTTCTGGAAATATAATGTTTTATGCTGGCAAACATGTAGATAGATTCTCAGTAAAATTACCTTTAAAGATAAAATAATATTGGTTGTGTCTAAGTTATCATGTCATTCATGACTCAAGGTTCTGGTAATCCTTATTCTCAGTCAGGTTGTAATTGGTAGTGGACATAGCCACAATACATGAGATTTTTATAGCTGGAGATCTCAAACACCATTCAGTAACCATAATCATGATGGAATAATTTCATGCCAGCACTCCCCCATCATAGCAATAACCCTGATGAACTCCTTCCATGAACCTCCATTCCTAGATTTGGAAACCTCTTTATTGTAGTTGAATCCACAGTCCCCAGGCCAATCCCATCCCCAGCAGAGGCTCATCCTTCAGCATTACAAAAACCTTATGGTTCTCAAAGTTTACTTATTTTCGTACACTCTATATGCCCAAGATTATATACCCCACCTCTAATTCCCTACTTTCCCCTCAAGGACAAAATAATTCAGATTTATGGCTCTGAATTTCACAACATTCACCTCTTCCCACAAAAATGGAAGGTCGATGAACCACATGCAGAATGACGGTATATTTCTATCTTAAGATTTTTTTTCTTGCCTAAATATTTCTAGCTAAATTAGAATTATCAACTTACTCCATTATGCATATGAATACATAAAATTATATAACATGCATATATTATATATTTACATACATAGAATTTATATTTATGCATTATATGTAATTTTATATATTTATATATTATGTATAACTACACATAATATTAATACTTTTTGCATACCATATATAATCAAGCAAATTATTTTAATGATGATTAATGGTAGTGCAATAAGAGAGAAATACATATACCCACAGCTCCTGCGGTTCATTCTTTGGACCATAAAAAATTTTTATAATATTTACTTTCTCTATGTCATGGGATACTTTATATAAGATAAGAATATTTTCACAAAAGCATTTGTAATGAATTAGTTTCTTCCCTTATTTTACAGGAGCACCTGGCTTTGGACATGACATTTTGACCTACTCCTTTTGAAATATTCTTACTTTCTCCAAACATGTAAATAACAGGAAGTGTGATTTGGTAAATATGAAATAGATACTCCTGATAAGGAGTGGGGAAACTTTAGCATTGAGGCCACATGTGCCCTTCTAGGTCCTTGGGTAGGGCCTTTTGACTGAGTCCAAGTTTTATAGAACAAATCCTGTAATTAAGGGGCCTCGAGGTTGCAGGTTCCCACTTCTGTTTTTGATCATGTTGAATTGATCATAGTTCTTCTACTTTCCTCAATTTAAGGACGAAAGCATAAATTAAGAAGGTATCCATGAATAATTTTCTTAGAAGCACCTTATCTCTTCTTCACATTTTTCTTTCACTTGCAGTCATGGGCACTTAGTAGCACCAAGCATAGGTGTCAAAGTCAGGTGATCCTATAAAAGAAAGGATGAATCTAATTTATTCCTGAAATGCCAATAAAGTGGAATGTAGAAAAAGAAGAGAAATGGACAATTAGGATGAACTATTCATTATCCTTATGCAAAGACAAATTAAATATTGAACTAATAAGTGTGATTCACAATTCAACAAGCATTTATTAAACTTAGGGGTAGGTTCTGAAGATAAAAAGAAAAAAAATACCTGTAGTATCAGAGATCTTGTATTCTATTGTGAGGAAATGATATCTACCAAAGTATTTATGTATAAAATAGAAAAAAAGAAAAAAAATAATTAGTAGATGTGTTAACACATGGAGGAGGGAAGAATCAGGAAAATGCTGTAATAGCAGGTGGTTCTTAATCTGAGCCTTGACTTTAAGTGTTATATAGGGTTTGCCCAACCCTTCGAGTCTCTTTAAATTAGCTATTCTTTACATAGCTTCTCCTGATTCTATCTACATTACCCTTTTTTGCAACTGGCCATCTTGAAGAAGCAGCAGAGATTAGCAAGATAAGAAGATTGCAAAACATAGTGGAACAAATTTCCCTAAATGATATGCGCTACCACTGGATATTAGAATTACGGAAGCTCAGAGATGAAATGGATTTTATGGGCGATATAGTTCTATTCTCTAATGTTATAAATGAAGAAACAAAGGCCCAGAGAGGCAAAGGACACAGAGATAGGAAGTGACAAAGGTGAAATCAGACTTTAAATGACTCTATTCATTTAAGAGAGGATAAAACAGAAAGGAATAAGATATATGATTTCGTTTCTTTTGTACTACATCTCTATTCAACCCAGCTTCCATTGTTTCCCTCCTTTTTTAATTCTGTATTTTTTTCAAAACCTTTCTTAGCCCAATGAAGTCCAAGATAAACACAATATTGGTCCTTTAGACTGCTGTATAAGTCTACAATAAAGTGAAATAAAAAAAAAAAACTAGAAGCATCATCTCTGTTTCAGGCCTAAACTAGCTAAATGTCCCATTTCAACCCTCTGTCTGAGTAGTATGGCTATGATAGGTTTAGCATAATAAAAATGCAGCATTTTTAAAGAAACTTTCTTTAGTCTTGTGATTTTCTCCAAAGAAAAGGAGGTATTGGCATAGTATATATTGACATATGTGGTGCTAATGTGATCAAAGAACTTCCCCTCCCATTCAATAGGCCTTAGGGGGAGCTTGTTAAGGTTAGCTTGATTAAGAGAGGCTTGATTGTAGGCAGGCTCACATCTTTTTGCTATTAGGTGCTAAGACCCAGGCTTACACAGGGTATATATACCCTTTGGGAAGCCATTAAGGTCAAACTAGAGAGCTGCAGAGACCAGAGAGCTAGAAGAAGAAGAAGAGGAAGAAGAAGAAGAAGAAGAAGAAGAAGAAGAAGAAGAAGAAGAAGAAGAAGAAGAAGAAGAAGAAGAAGAAGAAGAAGGAGAAGAAGGAGGAGGAGGAGGAGGAGGAGGAGGAGGAGGAGGAGAGGAAGAGACTGTGAGAGAGGATGGAGAATTGGATGAGAGGGAGAGAAAGAGAGAAAGAGAGGGACCTGGAAGGACTCTGAGACCTGCAAGAGCTTTCAGAACTGCAAGAGGAGAGGGCACGGACAAGCAGAAAGTCACAATTTGTGAGGGAGTGTTTATGGGAAGGCCCCAGCAGAAGGGAAGGTTACAGAATGACTTGCCTCTTTGCTGTGATACTGTGTTTTTGCTGTTACGTTGAGGTGGACTTATTGGTTTTGGAATACAATTGTCGAATTGAGGTTATTGGTTTTGGGATTTGATCCTCTGGTGTTTGAATAAATGTTTTACTTCTTTTGCCTTCTATACAGAGAGTCGCTTATACTTGCAATTCCAAACTATACAGGCATATTCATGGTCACCATCGACATTATAAATCATGCTTTATTGATACAATGTAACAGGCAATGATTTTAAATTATACATGTTTTTAAAAACCAAGTCTTTAAAATGACTGCTAGACACCTTTTGGATTGAAGTGAATTTGATCGCTGAATTTCTAACTGTTTTGTTTTTCTGCTGAAGAACCCTTAGTGGAGCCATGGTTTGGCTAGGTTAAAAAGGCAAATTCCTGTTTGATTTTTTTAAAGTCTCTCATGATATGACTACATCCAATATTTCTAGAGCATTCTCATTCAATTACTCACCCTATGTTCTAGTAAAAGGTGACCTACTTACTGTTCCCCATTCATTCAATATCATTCTTTTATATTTTCAAAGCTCCTGTGCTTGAAGTCCTCTCCTTTTAACCACTACCTGTAGAAATTCTGAGCTCCCTGTCAGCCTTGCTTCAAATGCTGTACCTTAAGAGGTCTTTCCTGATGTTCTCATTTGATCACATTCTTCTAACTCTCTGTGGGAATCGCTTTGTGATTTTGTGTGCATATCTGAAATTTATTTACTTGGTGTTTGCCTCAAGAGAATATAAGCTACTTGAGGACAACATGTGTTTGCTTTCAGCATTTTATACACAGTAGGTGCCTAAAATAGTTTTAGAATGAATGAGTGCTTGAAATATCCTCTCTCTTTCCTCCAAATAGCAACTATAGCAACAAAATATTCAAAGTAAGTAAGATTAAAAAGAAAAGGAGGATGGATTGAAACCAACACATCTCTCACTTTATGCTACTCATTCAATTCACTATTCAGAGAATGTAGATTTACAACGCAAAGGGAACTTAACAGCACTATAATCCAACACTCTAATTTTACAAAAAAGAAGAAATGAGGCTCATTATGATAAGGGAGAACTTGGGACAATAATTGGCACATCAGGTAGGGGTAGAAATAGCCATTTATCTAGCATGTACTTGTGCTAGGTAATGTGTTGAGCACTTTTACAGATATTGTCTAATCTGATCCTCACAACAATTCTGTCAGCTTGGTCCTAGAAAGTGTCAGGTTGACCTGAACTCAGGTCTTCCTGATTCCAGGTCCAGTGATCTTTCAATGGAACAAATGATTTCTTCTGACATAATCCATTAATAAATACTTTTGAATTGATTGATTGCCCTGGGACACTAGTAGCAACTATCAAAGCTCAGATTCAAACTGAAGTCTTGACTCAAAGTTTGTTCATTCTTTCCACTGAATGACTATTCCAGTCACCAAATGGATTATCATTATGACTTTTCTTTGTGTTTTTCCAGACTTCCTTCCCAAACTCTGATATTTCAGAATTTTTTTTGGAAGCAGTCTTCAATAAATCCAAGTGCTCAAGCTACTATGAAAGTTAATCTGGATTGGTGACTTAAGTAATACTTCTCTCACAACACTGTTAATTTCCCCCACCTTGTTCCCTACCCCAGTAACCAGCAATTAAGTGGACTTGGTTCATTTACTCATGGAAGTGACCATAGTCCTTTAGCAAAATAATAACTTTATGTGGCTGAATAAACTCTGAGGGTACAAAACTCATGAGTTCCCTGAAGGTGTATAATTTGCTAGAACTGCCTAACAAATATGTACATCAAAAACTTAGCAAGAATAGACTAGATCTGTGGGTCATTTCTTTCTTCCAGAAATAGATGCTTTTTTCCATATGAAGACTTGATCCAACAAAGGTAAATAGAACTATTTAAGCTATGCTGAAATATAGATCTTTCTGCTTCTTAGAAGGTGACTTCCAGGCAGCTACAGACTTTAAAATACAGATGGGCAAATAGATATTATTGATTTAACTCAGCAGCTTGAAATCCATCAGCCTAGGTAATTCCCACATCCCTTTACAGTCTATTAAATACTCTATTTTTAATTGAAGTTATAATATTTATTTGCTCATTCTCACCTGTTTTGGTATGCTACATTTCTTCAGTAATTTCTCTAGTGATTTGTGCTTGGATTAGACTTTTCCTTCCATTATCTTCTATTTAATTGTCCCCTATCATAGAGGAATATTCCATGACCATTTGAAGTGATTTTTCACAATTTTAAATCAACTTTCCTTTAAAAGTGTTGTAACAATGTACTCCCTTATCATTTCCTTATTGAGACAGCACAGTATAATGGAGCATGCACTCTATTATTACTCATCTGGGTGCCTGAGTTCAATTCTGGGCTCAGCCAATTGTTTCCTGTGTGACCTTAGAGAAATCACTTTCTCTGAAACCTTTACCCAAACACTCTGAAACCTCAGTTTCCTTATCTGAAAAGTTGAGATAATACTATCTGTACTATGATACTCATATCTTCTGGGAGGAAAATCTTTTTGGAAACATTACTGTTTAAATATAAATGATTAATATTCAAAGGCCAGCTAATTTTCCATCTCTGCTTCATGAAAGAGGCAGAAATAATAGAGAGCAAACTATTTAATTCAGAGATTACATTCCTATGTTAGAGGTGTAGAAAGTTATTTATACTTATTCTCAAGAACAAAACTGATCCATTTACTTTTATATCTGTTTATACATAATCTATTTATCTATCCATCTATGGCCCTTTAGCTTAATGAAAGAGATTCAATCTCTTGCATAATACATTTTAAATGGTAATAATATGTACTAGTACCCAGCATTCAATATAGAAGTGATTTTTAATGATATCTCCCAATTTATAACTGAAGGGAACATCCTCAGCTTCATATATTTCAGTCTTTCCCTTGAATTTTAGTGTCTTTCCAACATTGTTACCCTTATTCTATAACTGCTCACTTTATAGTAAAGATATGCATCATTAAGGCAAGGAGGTGACACTAGGATCTAGAAGGTTATGCCTGTAGCATGATTTCTCATGGTCTATAAAAAGTTAAGGGATTTTAGTGTGAGTCTGGTGAAAGATTATATGCCTGTCATATGAGGACCAGTTTAGCTCCTTGATTCATATTTAAAGATAGAAGGGAATTTAGGGAATATGCAGACTTGTTTCATTCTACTCATTTCTCCTCTGGCTACATTAATCTTGGATTTCTCTGACTTCACCAAGGAATTCTTATAAGGAATTTGTTACCATTATTATTTTTAATTATAAGGAATCATTAGGGTGGTATTATTGGAAAACTTTGTCTGCTATATGGAATCAGCCTTACCCCTTTGATTGGAGAGCAGAAAAGTGAACTCCAAAACCTCTTTATAAGGAGGGGAGGAATATCCTGCACAATCATCTCCTCATCTCCTTGTTTTACTACATTTGCTGTTCTCTAACTTTACAATAACAGTGTCCAGGAAATTACTTGCACATCTATAACAGTGTATTTTTCAGTTTTTTTTGGTGTATTAATTGTACCATGAGTTTACAACCTCTATGAGGGTAGTGAGTGTCTTCCTTTTTTATATTTGTATCTCTAGCATACAGCAGATAGTAGAGAATCAATATTCATTGACTGACTGACTACTCTGTCTTTTCTGACCACCAATTCCACAAATTCCTGGACAAACCCACACTGCCTGTAATAGAAGCCATGTCTTGGAGGAATATTGGTCTCCTTGGTAACCACCTCTGGAAAAGTATCATTTCAGAAAACCTAGACATGCTTCACCATACTCTTTCCTCAGTGATCTTTCCTCCTACACAACCTCTTCACCAATTTCCGTGATCTCTCTCTCTCTCTCTCTCTCTCTCTCTCTCTCTCTCTCTCTCTTTCTCTCTCTTTCTCTTCAGCCCTCATATTGTTTCAGCATGAGGTGAAAGGATTCAAAGGAATCCTTTATATGCTAATTAGCTATACACTTAACTTTGAGGACCAAAACCTTCTTCCTGGCTGTCAATTCCTTATTTGCTTTAGAATGTAAGCTGTTCAAAGACAGAAATTAGCTTTGCTTTTGTATTTTTATATTGACACCCTAGGTTTCCGTCTCAGCCTATAAAATGTAGAAACTGGTCAGGTCCTTACAGATCTTATGGTTATATCTCCCTCTCAGGTACTAACAGTACCCCTGAAAATCATTGTTATTCTTGCTATGCCATCACTTCAAGTCCCCATCAAATGTATTTCCTTAATATCAATTTCCAGTTATTTAATCTCCAGTATCATATGCCCATTCCAGTTTGTAGCATTATATTACCATTATTCATTTAACATGTTCTCAATATCATCAATAAGCACTTAACAGCAATTAGTATTAAAAGAGGGAGATTCCCTGAGAAGATACAGCAAAAACAGAAGGATAAACACATCTCACCTGAACTAGGTTCTTTCTCTCTGCTCTACTAAGTCAGTCCCTGGGGAAATTAGATTCAGATTTAACATGACTATTACAGATATTGGCCCTAGGCAGATCACTTCAAGTGCAGAATGTTGATGGACAAATTACTCTCTCTCTCAGAGTAAAGTATCCTGGTTTGTTCTAATGCTAAGTTAACTCAAGCAAGTCTCTTTTCAGGGCAAGATCCCTCTCAGATTTGGTCAGTGAACCTCTGGTTGCTCTTCTAACATTTCAAAGCTCACAAAGTAACAGCATAGTGCCTTCCATTTCCCATACTCATTCATTAAGTACAGGAAAGAAGAAATGAAACAGAGGCATAAGAAACATCAATGCCATGAATTCAAGGCTGCAAGTAAGCCTGGGTGGGAAGATAGAGGAGGTTACATTTGCTATGTTTCTTCCTCCTTGGGCTTATAGTAGTTTTTGCCTCATCACTAGGGGCTGGACAAAGAGATTTGGCTTTTTTTCTAATTTTGTTTTTACACTCAGATCCAGCCCACTAGCCAATTAATAAGCTTTTCTTCTCCATGAAGTAAGTGTAGAAATAATAGTGTGTGTTTGATCTGATTGAACAACTGGGCTTCTCCATTACATATGTAACACAATGCTACTTGCCACTACTATGGCTTTGTAAGGCCAATAACACCAGCACACAGGAGCATTACTAGCACAGGTTCTTTGATCTGCTTTTTCTAAGGAAAGCAAATATGAAGGGCTAACAATCTTACTTTAATTAAATTTACATGTATCATTCACTTACTTCAGGGGAAAAAAGTCAGCACCCTGAACTTCAGAGAAAACACAAATAGAAATTACAAGCAGAAATTTTATAAACAGAACAAAATAACACAAATTTGCAGATAGGTTTCTGGCTGTCTGACCAAGATATTACATGCATTGTTACCAGACAGAGAAGCACCAACATCTGGGTTTTTCAAAGCCTGGGAGCTTTACCCAAAGTCTTGTCTGGTCACATCACAAGACACTCTTCCAGTGAGTGAGCCCGAAGCAAAATGCTAACCTCAGAGTATATATATATACATATATATACACATATATATGTATATATACTTCAAGGTCAGAGGGTATCACAACCATGTGACTCAAACTCCTGTGACCTAAGCCTTCCCATTACTTAAGCAGGTCATCAAAGACTCCAGATTTCATCGAAGACTCTTAAGTAAAACAAATGCAGTACTGAAAGGCGTTTGATTGCCTTAGTGCTGTAAAGCACTCCAAAACAAAAGACAACAAAAAGTCCCACTTTACTTGCAATTACAGCATGTCACCACAAACTTATACAAGCAGGTTCATCAAACCTTCCTTGATGTTGCAGCAGCAACATCTGCATAGACTCTAAGGACTAGCCCCCCATGGTTAATCCTCTCATTAAAAATTATACAAGCAGGCTCATAGAACAACACTACCATCAGTTCTCGTGTAAAGTAAAAGCAGCAACTTCTGTATGTACTCTGAGGACTGGTTCCTCATTGGTTATTTCCCTTGATATAATTTCATTTTGAGTACTTAGGATGGAGAAGTTGTGTCCCCAAAGTTTTCTATAATGTCCACATCAAAATCCCACATGTCCACATCCATATTTGTGATAGTCAGATCCAAAATTGCATTTCCTGTTACTAGTTTTTTTTTCCACATTTTGAAGAATCAATTAAAATTGATAGAAATCAAGATATTAATGCCTGATTCTCCTTCAAAATTCCCAAGGTAAATGTAACCTTGTATATGTAGAAGAACATATGAAATGGAAATTCCATTCAAGGTTCAACCTACTTCCTACTGGATTAGATTTTTCCTTAAAAACCTGGGGTGATCCTAAGCAAATAAATGTCGAACTAATGTTGGGAGAACAGTTCAATTAATTTATAAAGGCTGCTCAATGAACTTGAACAGATATCAAAACAAAACCAAAATAGCTGATAAAGGATTCCTTCTCAGCAGGGTGTAAGTTCCAATCTGCAGCCCTTGTTTTCAAGTCCTGGATCATATTACCCTGTTAACTAGGATATGGAGACAATACCAGGTAGTCTCAGACCTGGTATCATGGGAGGTTTGAGGGGAGAAGTACAGGAAGAAAAGAAAGGAAAGTGAGAGAAAGCTGTGCCTAAAGGCTGATCAAATTTTCACTAATTAGGGCACTGCCCTCCAAGTTTTTGGTTGATTTGTCCAAGTGGATTACTAATTGGCAGAATAGGGAGGCTCAGCCAATTTTAACCTTACCAACCCACTAGGCTAAACCTAAATATCATCCCCAAACTTTACTTGATTGTGTTCAAAACAATTATCTGGGTAATCAGAAAGAATTGTTAATTCACAGATAAGGGCAGCCAGGCATGTTCTCAGCACACTCAAGTACCAGCCTGGGTACTCACCAGTTTCTCAATGTGCTCAATTTTATCCCATAGTGGTTGTTCCCACTCATTTTGGTCCTTAGGTCACTGAACCTACTCAGTCCTTGAGTTCTGTTAGAGTTTTCAGACTTCTCAGATCAACCCTCATGGATCTCACTTTTGACACCAGATTGTTTGATAAAGAACAAAACTCTAAACCTGGAAAAAATTTTTAGAAATAATTTTATTAAGTCAGTGTCTCAGAAAGGAGAACTAGAAAAAAGGTGTGGCTCTCCTCTGTAGCCTTTGTGCATTTCGCATTATATAGGGTTCAAACAAGTATATCAAGTCAGGGACCCTCACTTAAACAATTTAGAAAAAGGGTAGTTTCTAGATGTTGTTTAAGATGTATATCAACAAACAATTATACAAATTCAATAAAAATGGGGCAAAGCTAAAGCACAAACTTTTTGTGCAGACCCAAAATAAGACCTTTTTGGACCCAAAACCAAATTTTGGTTGTGTTCGAGCATTCTTCACAATAATCTATGACTTTCTTTCAGAGTCTCTAGAGTCAGTATGACCTACACCTCACATTCTGGATTAAACAGTATCTCACCATATAAAGCCAAGTTCAAACAAATATTAGTAAATTATTTCTCCTGCACCTGATTTTTTGAATATCTAACAAATATGTATGAATCCTTCAAGCCCTCTGTCACTGATATAACATTCATTTGTGAAAATTTCTGGATGCGTTTCTCAAAGCATTCATCTATTTCCTCTTTATATCTATGTGGTCTTTAGGATACACAAATCATAAAATCACTTCTGTTTCTCACTACTTTGACCTTCACTCAAATAATATATCTCTTATTCTTCTCTTCTGATTCTTGGATGTTCCCACAAGAATATCTCTTGTTAATATATAATTCTTCTCCATCCTTTTCCATTAAACTATTTTGTTTTTTTGAATAAATTATGAAAGTCCAGAGTAATAGTCCATTTATGGGTTGCATCCCATCAAATCTCAGATATACCTATTATGCCACTTCCCATCCCATCTTGTAGTAAGATTTCTGGTTCTCTTATAACTTGTATAAATTTTGAGCATTTATGTATAGATAATTAAGGACATGGGCTTAACTAGTAGCAGGAAGAAGTTTTAGAATGCCCAAAAAGCACTTAGTGATATGGGTCTGGAAGATGAATAGAGAAACAGCTGGATAGATAGATAAATCTAGCAATCGTATTCATAGAGGCCATAATTAAAACAATGGAATGTCATGAGAAAAGCAAATGTAACAGCATCAGGAGAAAAGAAACGAGGTCCCCAGACAGAACCTTGGTAGACAACCACAGTTAGAAGTCATTGCAAGAATGAAAATACATCAAAGCATATTGAACAATGTTTCAATAGGTAGGAGGAGAACTAAGAGAGATGTAAGTCATGGAAAAACAGAGAACAGAGAGATTCCATATAGGAAGATGATAAATAGTGTAAAATGTTGGAGAGAGATAATGGAAAGATGAGGATTGAGAAAGATCATCGGATTTGGCAAATTAATCATCCATAACCTTAAAGAGAGCAGGTTGTGTTGATTGCTGCATATGACTGAAATATTAATCTTTTTCTGGTTATTTTCTTGGGAAGTAAAACTTTCAAATTCTTTTTGTAATCAAGATATATATCAGTGGCATTTTTGTAGCTACCATCCTAGTGAACTTTTATAAGAGAAACAAGGTTGACATGACAAATTTTTAGTATATCTAGGTAAATTCTTACTGATTTTCAAGTATTTTATAAATATTCATAAACCATAGTTTAAATAATTCAGTCTTACAATTATCTCTATATATATGTATACATATGCACACACATGCACACACACACAAGTATGTATTTACATATAATAAGTTTATTTGTTTGAAGTTTATGTGATTACCCAGTAAATATGGCCTATGGTCAGAGAACATATGACTGTTTTCTGCAAAAGAAGTTTTAATTCACTTGAGTTTAAAAACTATTAGCTTAAATTAATTTCTCCCTTATTTTTCTCGGGCTTCAATTATCATGTCTTTGTTCCATGCTCTCCATTTTTAAGATTGTTTTTAATGTAAAAGACTAGAGTAAAACAAGTGTTGAGAATTTATTTTTCCCCTGTCATCAGTCATACCATTTGTCCCAAATAGCACAGTTATTCTTTTATTGGTTCTTTTTTCTCAACAGATAGGTATAAAAGTCATAGGATTGCCATCTCAGAGATGGTAAGACATCCTTTCTAGAACAGGAATTATTTTTACATCTTTCACAAGTTTCCCTTCACACTCTTCTTGAAGTCTTCCATTGAGGGGGAATTTACTATATGGAAATAACAACAATAAATTTATATAATGTTTAATATGCACCAGGCACTATGCTAAGGACTTCATAATTATTATATAATTTGTTCCTCAAAACAACTCAGGGATATGAGTGCTATTATTATTCCCATTTTACAGATGAGAAAACTGAGGGAAAAGGGTAAATGGTGTACCAAGTGTCACCCAGCTAATCTGAAGATGAATTTGGTTTCAAGTCTTCCTGATTTCAAGCAAGGATAGGCTATAAAACATACTTTAATTTATTTTTTCTAATAACAAGCATTTATTTTATCTTCTCCATCTGCTCCCTTCAAAAGGGAAAGAGAAACAAAAAGAGAAAAAGTGAAACAGAGAGAAGATGGGGGGGAGAGAGACACACACAGAGAGACAGACAGACGGACAGACAGGCAGACAGACAGACAGAGACAGAGAGACAGAGAGACTGAGAGAGAGCTGGAAAAGGGGATAGATTCCAGAGTTTCCAGGACAAGGAGAAAATACTACAAGCATCCAGAAAGAAACAATTTGAGTATTGTGGAAACACAATCAGAATAACCCAAAATCTAGCAGCTTCTACACTAAGAAATCGAAGGGGTTGGAATACGATATTCCGGAGGTCAATGGAGCTAGGATTAAAACCAAGA
>CM053625.1:294404335-294419004 GCA_028646595.1 Phalanger gymnotis
TTTTACTTGATTTTCTAGGATCCTCTAAGTAAATCATCATATCATCTGCAAAAAGTGATAATTTAGCTTCTTCTTTGCCTCTTCTAAGTCCTTCAATTTCTTTTTCTTCTCTTATTGCTACAGCTAATGTTTCTAGTACCGAATTGAATAGTGGGGGTGATAATGGACATCCTTGTTTCATCCCTGATCTTATTGGGAATGCAGTTATCTTATCCCCATTATAAATAATGCTTGTTGATGGTTTTAGGTAGATGCTATTTATAATTACAAGGGAGGCTCCATTTATTCCTATGCTTTTAGTGTTTTTAACAGGAATGGGTGTTGTATTTCTTTCTCTGTTTTGACTCCACCTGGTTTGGGTATTAGTACCATATTTGCGTCATAAAAAGAATTTGGTAGGACTCCTTCACCTATTTTCCCAAATAGTCTAAAAAGTATAGGAATTAATTATTCTTTAAATGTTTGATAGAATTCACATGTAGAACCATCTGGCACTGGAGATTTTTTCCTAGGGAGTTCATTGATGGCTTGCTAACCTGGGCAATTTATGTTTTTGTAGATATTCATCCATAACTCTAAGGTTATCAAATTTATGGGCATACAATTGGGCAAATTAATTCCCAATTATTGTTTTGATTTCCTCTTCATTAGAGGTGAACTCGCCCTTTTCATTTTTGATACTGGTGATTTGATTTTCTTCTTTATTTTTTAAATCAAATTGGCCAAAGTTTTATCAATTTCACTGATTTTTTTCACAAAACCAGCTCTTTGTTTTATTTATTAATTAAATAGTTTTCTTAGTTTCAATTTTATTAATCTCTCCTTTGATTTTCAGTATTTCTAATTTGGTATTTAATTGGGGATTTTCAATTTGTTCTTTTTCTAGCTATTTCAGCTGTATGCCCAAATCATTGATCTCCTTTTTCTCTGTTTTATTCATGTAAGCATTTAGAGATGTAAACCTTTCCCTAAGAACTGCTTTTGCTGCATCCCATATGTTTTGGTATGTGGTCTCATTATTGTCATTCTCTTGAATGAGGTTATTAATTGTTTCTCTGATTTGTTCTTTGGCCCACTCATTCTTTAGAATAGATTATTTAGTTTCCAATTAATTTTTAGCTTATTTTTCCATGGTTCTTTGTCACAAATAATTTTTATTGCATCATGATCTGAAAAGTATGCTTTGACTACTTCTGCCTTTCTGCACTGGATTGTGAGGTTTTTATGCCCTAGTACATGGTCAATTTTTTTGAGTACGTGCCTTGTACTGTTGAGAAGAAAGTATATTCCTTTTTATCCCCATTCGGTTTTCTCCAGAGGTGTATCATATCTGCCTTTTCTAAAATTCTGTTTACTTCCTTAATTTCTTTCTTATTTATTTTGAGGTTAGATTTAGCAAGTTCAGAGAGGGGGAGGTTGGGGTCTCCCAATATTATAGTTTTGCTGTCTGTTTCTTCCTGGAACTCCCTTAACCTTTCCTCTAAGAATCTGTATAGCATACCACTTGGTGCATATATCTTAAACAATGATATTGCTTCATTGTTTATGGTGCCTTTTAGCAGGATGTAGTGTCCTTCCTTATCCCTTTTAGTTTAATCTATCTTTACTTTTGCTTTGTCTGAGATTAGGATTGCTACACCTGCTTTTTTACTTTATCTGAGGTGCAATATATTTTACTCCAGCCTTTTACCTTTACCCTGTGTGTATGCCCCTGTTTCAAATGTGTCTCTTGTAAACAGCATATTGCAGGATTATAGTTTTTAGTCTATTCTGCTATCTGCTTCCATTTTATGGGTGAGTTCATCCCATTCACATTCACAGTTATGATTTCTAGCTGTGTCTTTTTCTCCATCCTATTTCCCCCTGTTTATGCTTTTATTTCTCCCTTTCCCCTTCCACTCCTCAACAAAGTTTAGCTTTTGACTGTCACCTTCCTCAGTTTATCCTCCCTCTTTATTCCCCTCCCTTATCTTACCATTTCCCACTTGCTACTTCTTCCCTCCCTTCTGACCACACCCCTCCCTTTTTTCCCTCTTTCCCCTCCTACTTCCTGTAGGACAAGTTAGATTTCTATACTTATCAAGGTATGTTATTACCTTCTTGAACCAGATCAGATGACAGTAAAGATCAAATATTGCTCTTCTCCCTCCCTTCTTTTCCTCTACTACAATGTGTTTTTGTGCCTCTTCATTTGGTATATTTTACCCTTTTCTATTATCTCCTTACCTCTTCTCTCATAGCTCTCCCTTTACATCTCTTAATTATGTTTTTTATCCTTATATCAGTTATTTTTATACAGGCATTCACAGTCCATGTGTGTCCCTTTCAATTGTCATAATAGCTGTACTATGCTCAAGATTGACAAATAGATGCATATATAGAAAACATACTTAAGATGATATAATCCTCTATAAAGATGCAAAAAATTTTCCCTTATCAATTAATAAGTTTTGTGGGGGTATTCCTCCTTGCTTACCTTTTTATGTCTCTCTTGAGTTTTGTATTTGGAGACCAAATTTTCCATTGAGTTCTGGCCTTTTCATCAGGAAGGTCTGGAAATTCCTTATTTCATTGAATGTCCATCTCCTTGCTTGAAAATTTATGCTTAGTTTTGCTGGGTAGTTGATCCTTGATTGTAGTCCCATCTCCTTTGCCCTTCAGAATATTATATTCCAATTTCTCCTGTCTTTTAATGTGGAAGCTGAGAGATCATGTGTGATCCTGACTGTTGTTCCACGATATTTGAATTGTGTCTTTTTGGCTGCTTGCAGTATTTTCTCCTTGACTTTGTAATTCTGAAATTTGGCTATAATATTTCTTGGTGTTTTCAGTTTGGGATCTCTGTCAGAGGGTGATTGGTGAATTCTTTCAATGACTATTTTGCCCTCTGATTCTAGGACCTCTGGGCAGTTATCTTTGATAATTTCTTTGAAGATCCTGTCAAGGCTCTTTTTGTTCATCATGGATTTCCAGTAGACCAATAACTCTTAATTTGTCTCACCTGGGTCTATTTTCCAGGACAGTTGTTTTCACAATCAGATATTTCACATTTTTTTTTCTATTTTTTCATTCTTACATTTTATTTTACTACTTCTTGATGCCTCATAGAGTCATTAGCTTCCACTTGCTCAACTCTAATTTTAATGAGTTAGTATCTTCATTTTGGTTTTGAGTCTCCTTTTCCAGTTGGTTGATTTTACCTCTCAGGTGTCATTTTCTCTATTTAGATTCTGAATCTCTGTAGCCATTTCACTGATCTTATTCTTTAGGGACTTGATTTCATCAGCGGATTTTTTTTCCATTTTTTCTTTTACCTCCTTAATTTGGTTTTTAAAATCCTCCTTTAGCTCTTCTAGTAATGCTTTTTGGGCTTGAGACTAGTTCACATTCCCTTTTGAGGTAGCAGATGCGGGTATAGCGTCATTGCTATCCTCTTCCAAACTGGTATTTTGATCATGCCTGTCTCCATAAAAAGAATCAATTGTCCTCGGGTTTTTAGTGTTCTTCTTCATGTTGGTTAGCCTTTTCCTGGCTTCACAACAAATTTCTGCTTTTGGGACTCAGGGTTCTCTGTCCCAGCTTTCTTATTCTAGGGATTGTGAGTCTAATTGTTGGCTTTGTGAATTCAATTTGTGCCTTCAATTTCCTGAGGTGTGCGGGAGGGGTCTGGCTGCCCAAAATCTCCTCTTCCCCTGGAGTTGTTCTCCAGCACTGTTGCTCTTCAGCAATGGTTTCAGCTCTTTGTTGTTTCAGCTGGTGTCTGGTACTTTGCCTGGAGGAGCAAGAGTACATCTGGGTTCCTTTTATTGACCCCTGCTGGCTTTGCCCCTCTGGGACTCAGGAACTCCTACTACTTGGCCACTGAGGCCTCACTTCTATCTCCTCTATTCCAACATTTTTTTTGTGAGGAATTCTCTGGGTGAGGGGGGGGCAGATTAGAGCTGTTTATGTGGCCATTATGTCTCCTGGAAGTTCAAGAAACCACGTTTCATACCTTTGGGCTGCAAGCCTCAGGAGTTGATGTCTCACGGCCAGTGGTGTTGCGCTGCGTCTTCTTGCTTCCACAGACTGGTGTCCTTTGTTGGGGGGCCTGGGGATCTCCACTGGTTTCAGGTTTCAGCAGGTACCCAGCTTTCTCCCAGCCTGTCTCCCACGTGGGTTTCCTGGCTGGCTGCTTCCCCTTTTGTGCTTTCTGGAGCAGCTCCACATGCTGAGTGTTCTCCAAGCCTATAGATTTGTTCCTTTGGCTTTTCAGACTCTCTCAACTTGGAAATTTGCCCCACTCCAACTGCTTGCAGTTTCTAACTCTCTCAAATCTGCTCAAATGCACTTTTGTATAGGAATCTGACAGAACTTGTGAGAGAGCTCTGGTAAGACGCTGTTTTCATGCAGCTATCTTGGCTCCACCCCCCCCCCCCAACTCTAATATTTTATCAGTAACTTTTATTAAGATGTAAAAAATTATATAATATTAAATTAATTGTCTATTGCTTATATATTATACTTATAAAAGGTCAAAAATTTGAGATTTAAGAAATTATTGGCAATAACAAAATTAAGATTCACATCCTTTTTACCTCATATTTGCAATGGGATTTCAAAAGAGCAAAATGTGTATTCAAATCCTGTCTCTGAAACTTACTACCTGTGTGATTAGGCAAGTCATACATATTTTCTCAGCATCAGTTTCCTCATCTCTAGAAAAGGGATAACTGTGTCACTGATCTGCCAGAGTTGTTGTGAGAATTAAATGAAATAATATGCAAAATCATTTGGGAATCGTAAAGCATGGTATAAATTCTAGCTATTACTGTATATCTTTTACAAAATGCATTTGGAACAAGCAAACACTGATTGACAATGGTTATTTATTACAGAATGGCTCAAAATTTTCTGTCTCGTGTAGTTAGCCTATCTATTCAGTAATTTTCCTGTTGATTTGACATAATAACGAAAGTTCTTGCTATCTTTAAGAGTCATTATGAAACTTTAGTTGCTGATGTATTTAGTGTTTTTTAGATTGCTCTTATGGGTAGCTAGGTGGTACAGAGGATAGAGTGCTAGGTCTGGAGTCACGAAGTCTGGACTCAAGCAGTAGTCATGTGATCCTGGGCAAATCATTTAACCTTGTTTACTTCAGGTACTCATTAGTAAAATGAGCCACAGAAGAAAGCAAAACAAACAAAAAAACCACTTCAATATCTTTGCACAAACCAAAAAAAAGCCACCACCACCACCACCGCCACCACCAACGACAACAAAGCAGCTCATGAAGAGTTAGTCACAACTGAAAGGACTGAAGAACAGATTAATCTTACCATACCACTTAGTTATTTTTCATTTATTTCTTGATTATATATCCCTGCTTCATTCATTTATCAAAGAAGCTCAAAATCTTAAGTGTGTAGGTACATCAAAAATAATCTAACATAACACATAACTGACTAAATCACATAAGTGATTCTCTCCATAGTATATACAAGAAGATGTCATCAAACCCTTATCATAACCAAAAGCCTCAACTGAAATAGATGATTCTGTGTTTGCTATCTCTGTTAGACAACATTAAATTACATAAAAGATAAAAGTACCAGTAAACAACTTCAGACTATTATGCCTAATTTTGTCTTTTGAGACAAAGAAAAACAATTTGCTACAGGTTATTCTTTTGAGTATGTGAAGATATTTCTAATTACCCTATCTGTCTTGGGCACCTAGGTGGGACAGTGGATAGAGCATTAGACTTGGAATCAGAAACACTTATCTTTGTGAGTTCAACTCTGGCTTCATATAGTTACTAGCTATGCCGCCCTGGACAAGTTATTTAACACTATTTGCCTCAGGTCCTTATCGGTAAAATGAGCTGGAGAAGGAAATGGCAAACCACTACAGTATTTTTATGAAGAAAACCCACATGGCTTCATGAAGGATGAAACACAACTGAGATGAAACAACATTATTACCTGTCTTTTACCAAGTCTTTTATTTTCTAAGCTGAATTTAACCAGAGGAAAATACATGGGCATTAACTTTTCTGTTATCAATTTAGATCTTTTGATTATTTCCGTGTAAGTTTTTACCCATAATATTATTTGTCTTTCATTACTTTTAAACATAATGAATGTTTCCTATTCATCTTTTTTGACATAATTTTTAGATATATGTTATGCATACATGTCCGGTGGCAAAGAGAAAGAAAGAACTCATTATACTCTGAGACAAAGAAAATACAGAAAAGAAGAAATACAGTCAGGTCAGAGGAAAGGTATTAAATGCAAACAGCAATCCTTCTAGTCCAAGTGTAACCAAAAGTTGGAGAACATGGAAAGGCCATTATTCATAACTTAGAGAAGAATAAGAAGAGCACAAAAATGATGGATTACTTTAGTGTAAGGAATTTTTGACAAGTTTTTGTAGTATTAATGCCATTGATGATCTTCCCCACCCATACAATAGGGCTCAGGTGGGCCTAGGTGGGAAAACTTAATTATATCTTGCTTAAAAGTAAGCCTACTTACTAGGTACTAAGCCAATGTGGACACAAAGTCCTCAGGACTCCTCAAGGGGAGTTGCTAAGACCAGAGGTAATGGTATGTGCACTGAGTTCTAGTCAATCATGAATTCAGCCAATCAGAGACCTGAGTTCTAGCCAACAGATGCCCACTAGGACCATATAAAAGGAGAGCCAAGAATTTAAAGGGAGGAGAAATTAAGAGGAGAAGATAACTGAATAGGAACAGAACTGAGAGCAACAGAACTGAGGGGAAGATACTGAGGCAGTGGACATCAAGAGGGCACTGAAGAACAGATATTGAGAAAACCAGCATGGGCAGAGCTGCAGAAGACAGTGCTGAGCAGAGACTTAGGATTTGTGAATGATTGTTTACAGGAAGGTCCTAGCTGGGGGTGGGGGGGAAGGGAATGTTACAGGATGACTTGGTTCCTTGCTATAATACTGTATTATAATTTCCTTTTTGCTGCATTGAGGTGGGCTTAGTGGTTTTGGAATATAATTGCTACTATATTGAATTGGGGGTATAGGTTCTCAGATCTGATCCTCTGGAATCTACATAAATGTTATACTTCCTCTGCTTTCTACCTAGAGAGTTTTAATACTTTGTGATTCTAAGCCATTCAGACATGTTCATGGTCATCCTGAAGATCCTGAATCTTGCCTTATTGATATAGTTTTTTCTTATTAAATGACCCAAATTGTTCAGATGGTACACATTGCCATTTTTCTACCCATTGGGAATGGAGCGTGGAAAAAAAAATTAGTGTGATGGAAAGGGTCAAGAAGTTTATCCTAGAACAATTTGGAACTATGACCAAATGGCGATAAAACTATGTATATACTTTGATACAATGATACCACTACTGGGGGGTGGAGCCAAGATGGTGGCTGAAAAAAAAAGAGAATCCCTTAAGCTCTCCCCCAAATACCTCCAAACACCCATAAAAATGAGTCTAAACAAATGACTCAACCCACAAAGTAACAGAGGGAAACAAGTCTCCAGCCCAATATAACCTGTATTGTTACTAGGAAGGGTCTATTGCACCGTCCTGGGACCAGAGAATGGCCCAGTGTGTGCCCTGACGGGACAGACCAAGCCCGAAGTAGGTCAGGCAGAGAAGGCCTCAGGGCCCTGAATCACTGAGCTGTGGCAGTTACTAGATTTCTCAACACACAAACACCAAAGACAACAGAGCAGGTCAGTTGGAAAACTGCTGGATCTGGGTGAGAAGAGGTATGCAGTCCAGCCCCAGCTTTGGGGTGGCAGGGATGGTTGCAGTGGCAACAGCAGGAAACTCCAGCAGCTGCTTCCAGAGATCCAGTGGTGGCTGCTTCCAGGTCCAGGTTTACAGGGAGGGGGGAATCAAGAAATTAATCAGAGCGGAAGTGCAGGAATTGCTTTGCTGGTGCAGAGGCAGGATTCTCTTACTTTGTCCTGCTTGGATCTTTGTCCCAGTTCTGGTTGGTGGTTCTTTGGGGAGGAGGAGCACTACTGTGGCAGAGCTTGTGGTGAGTGTGGAGTAGAAGTAACTCTGCAAACAGCAGTGCAAAACCCCTGAAACTTGGGTCAAAGCATTCTTCACTCTGAAAGCAGTCATACCCTGGCAAAAAGATCAAAAGTCAAGTAATTGACTGGGAAGATGAGCAAGTAGCATAAAAGGACACAGACTATAGAATATTTTTGGTGCAAAGATCAAAACATATAGCCAAAAGAAGACAATGAAGTCAAAAATCCTACATCAAAACCCTCCAAGAAAAAAATATTAATTGGCCTGAGGCCATGGAAGAGTTCAAAAAGGATTTGGAACATCAACTAAGAGAAGTAGAGGAAATATCGGGAAGAGAAATTAGAGTGATGCTAGAAAATCATGAAAAATAAGACAATGAGTTGCTAAAGGAGACCCAAAAATACTAAAGAAAATAATACCTTAAAAAATAGACTAACCCTAATGGCAAAAGACCTCCAAAAAAGCCAATGAGGAAAAGAATGCCTTAAAGGACAGAATTAGCCAAATGAAAAGGGAGGTTCAAAAGACCCCTGAAGAAAATACTACCTTAAAAATTAGAATGGAGCAAGTGGAAGCTAGTGAGTTTATGAGAAATCAAGAAATGATAAAATAGAACCAAAAGAATAAAAAAATGGAAGACAATGTGAAATAACTCATTGGAAAAGCCACTGACCTGGAGGATATATCCAGGAAAGATAATCTAAAAATTATTGGACTGCCTGAAAGCCATGATAAAAAAAAGGACTAGGTATCAGGTTTCAAGACATTATCAAGGAAAACTACCCTGATATTCTAGAACCACAGGACAAAATAGAAATTGAAAGAATTCACTGATTGCCTCTTGAAAAAACCTCAAAAGGAAAAGTCCTAGGAATATTGTAGCCAAATTCCTGAATTCCAATGTCAAGGAAGAAATACTGCTAGCATTTAGAAAGAACAATTCCAGTATTGTGGGAACACAATCAAGACAACACAAGATCTAACAGCTTGTACATTAAGAGATCAAAGGACTTTGAATATGATATTCTAGAGGTCAAAGGAGCTAGAATTACAACCAAGAATCACCTACTCAGCAAAACTAAGTATAATACTCCAAGGCAAAATATGGATTTTCAGTAGAATAGAGGACTTTCAAGCTTTCTCGATGAAAAGACCACAGCTGAATAGGAAATTTGACTTTCAGATACAAGAATCAAAAGAAGCATGAAAAGGTAAACATGAAAGAGAAATCATAAGGAACTTACTAAAGTTGAAACATCTTGTTTACATTCTTATATGAAAAGATGATATTTGAAACTCATGAGACCTTTCTCATTATTAGGGTAGTTGGAGGGAATATACATATATATATACACATATATACACACACATATATATACATATACATATATATACACACACACATGCATATACATATACACACATGTATATGCATATGCAAATGCAAATGCATATGCATACATATATGTGTATATATGTATATACATACTATATATATACACATGTATATATATGCATACATATATATATATATATATTTAGATAGAGGGCACAGGGTGAATTGAATATGAAGAGATGATATCTAAAAAATAAAATTAAATGGTGAGAGAGGAATATACTGTGAGAAGGAGAAAGGGAGAGGTAGACTCGATAAATTATCTCACACACAAGTAGCAATAGAAAGCAATTCTATTGGAAGGGAAGAGGGGGCAGGTGAGAGTGAATTAGTGAATATTGCTCTCATTGGATTTGACTTAAGGAGGGAATAATGTATACACTCAATTGGGTACCTTACCCTATAGGAAAGTAGGGGGGAAGGGAATAAAACGGGGGGATGGTAGAAGGGAAGGCAGATTAGGGAAGGAGGTAATCAAAAGCAAACACATTCAAAAAGGGACAAAGTCAAAGAAGAATATTGAACAAAGGGGGTCAGGATAAGATGGAGGGAAATATAGTTAGTCTTCCACAACATGACTATTATGGAAGTGTTTTGCATAATGACACATGTGTGGCCTATGTTGAATTGCTTGCCTTCTCAAGGCAGGTAGGTGGGGAGGAAAGAAGGGAGAAAATTTCGGACTCAAGGTTCTGAAAACAAATGCTCAAAAAAGTTGTTTTTACATGTAACAAAGAAATAAGATACACAAGGCTTTCAGGTATAGAAATCTATCTTTCCCTACAAGAAAGTAAGGGGAAAGGGATGGGGGGAGAGTGGGGTGATGGAAAGGAGGGCAGACTGGGTGAGGGGGTGATCACAATATATGTCATCTTGTTGTGGGGGAGGATAGAAATGGGGAAATAATTTGCAACTTAAAATTTTGTGGAAATCACTGTTGAAAACTAAAAATATTAAATAATAAAAATAAATTTAAAAAATAGTACTAGTACTAGGTCTGTATTCCAAAGAGATCATATAAAGGGGAAAGTACCTACACGTAAAAAAAATTATAGTGGCTCTTTTTACATTGCCAAAAAATTGGAAATTGAAGAGATATATATCAGTTGGGGAATGTCTGGACACATTGTGGTATATGAAAGTATTGGAAAATAATTGTGTTATAAGAATGACAAGTAAGATGATTTTCGAAAAACCTGGAAAGACTTGCATGAACTGATGAAAAGTGAAGTCAATAGACTGAAGAGAACATTTTATACTGTATCAGAAATATTATAAAATAATCAACTGTGAATGTCTTAGTTATTCTCAGAAATACAATGATCTGAGACAATTCTGAAGGACTTATGAAAAATGCTATCCAGCTCCAGAGAAAGAACTGATACAATCTGAATGTAGATATGAACCTACCAAACATAATGTTTTTCACTTTTTTTCCCATTTTTTGCTTGGTTCTTTTCACAGCATGAGTAATATGGAAATATGTTTTGCATGATTATACATGTATATCAAATAACTCACCATTTCAGGGAAGGGGTAAAGAGGGAGGGAAATAATTTGGAACTCAAAGGTTAAAATAAAGAATGTTAAAATTGTTTTATATATGCTTGGGTAAAATATTATTTTTAGGGTAAAATAAGTGTCTTATTCTTGTCAGGAATATGGTCTAAATACAGAAGAGTCTAGCTTATTTTGGTGATAGATGGAATTTGTTGAGCATTCTATCTGAGTTCTCTGATTTCTCCAAATAAAATGGGAGTTTTGCAAGTGTGTACTTAACAAAGTTTGAAGTCAATTCTAATTTCTTAGAGAAGTTCTGATCTTTCAGGTTCTTTTCAGTTTCCCTTGATTTGGTATCTGAAGTCAGGTGTAGGATCAAATAATTTTTACCTTACTAAGGTAAATGCCAGAATGAACTGTGAGACTTTTCAAAGGTGACCTCTTTCAAAAAGAAAAATCACCATTTACTAAGCAAAGCATTACTCTCAAATGTATACCTCTGAGCTAAGATGCAAACCTAAGAGACAACATTGGCTAGTGTGTCAGAAAAAAAAAAAAGTTTTGATTTTGTAGCCACTGAAGTAAAAAATAGATCTCTCCTTGGAGATTTCAGTCAAAGTTGACCACTCAAGGTCAAATGTGGGGCTGGATACAGTGAGTGCTTCATGAGTCACAGATCTTGGCTAAGTTGCTTTCTAGTGCCACAGAATGAGATGGAACTTCTCTTCTTGTCAACATAGAGAATAAGAACAAGATGTTTTCTCCCATTTGTGTGCAGTATATATAATTGGTTGGGCATTTTATCATTTAATTTTTAAGAAAACTATTTTATTAGTATTTTATATGGAAATTATATTGCAGAAGTTTAATCTTGTGTTGTATTTTTCTGAGAAATTTGTGGTGAAAGCAAGAATTATCCCCTCGCCCCCCATTTTTTTATCCTTAGTGCATACACAGTACCTGACCCATAAGTAGTCAGTAAATAAACATTGATTGATGGGTTGATTTTAATAGCAATTTGTAAGTGTCATCCCTTTAGGTATTATTCTGATTAGTTGTTTTTCATAGATGGAAAAATAAGCAGATATGTTCTTTCTTGTGGAGTATGTTTAATAAAATACTGACATAAATATGAAAAAAGCAGGTTCAAGAGACTTTTTTAAAAGATTATAAGAAACAAACTCAGGGCCTATATGAACATAATTACAAAACACTTTTCACAAAAAAGTTAGATTTATATAAATGTAAAAACATCAGTTGATCATGGTTAGGCCAAACTAATGTAATAAAAAATGTCAATTTTACCTAAACTAATTGCCATCTCAATTGAACTACCAAAAATTATTTTACGGAGCTGGATAAAATAATAACAAAATTTATCTGGAAGAACAAGAGGTCCAGAATATCTAGGAAATTAATGAAAAGTAATGCTAGGGAAGGTGACCTAGCCATACCAGATATTAAGCTGTACTATAAAGCAGCAGTCGTCAAAACTACTTGGTACTGGATAAGAAACAGAGTGTTGCATCAATGGAATAGGTTAGTTACACAAGACTCAGTAGTCAATGACTGAAGCAATCTACTCTTTGATAAACTCAGAGAATCTAGTTTCTGGGCTAAAAATTCACTATTTCACAAAAACTGCTGGGAACACTGGAAAATGGTAGGGCAGAAACTGGTCATAGACCAGTATTTTGCACCACATACCAAAATAAAGTCAAAATGGGTTCATCATTTAGGAATAAAGGCTGATACTATAAGCAATATGGGAGAGCAAAGAATAGTTCACCCATCAGATTTATGGGGAAGGAAAGAATTCATGACACAATAAGAGATAGAGAGCATTACAAAATGCAAAATGGATTATTTTGATTATGTTAAATTGAAAAGTTTTTGTATAAAATGCCAATGCAACAAATATTAGGAGGGAAGCAGAAAACTGGGAGAAAATCTTTACAACCAGTGTCTCTGATAAAGGCCTCATATCTAAAATATACAGGGAACTGAGCCAAATTTATAGGAATGTGATTCATTCCCCAATTGAGAAATGGTCAAAGGACATGAACAGGCAGTTTTCAGAGGAAGAAATTAAAGATATCTATAGGCATATGAAAAATGCTCAAAATCACTACTGATTAGAGAAATGCAAATCAAAACAACTCTTAGGTACCATATCTCTCCTGTCAGATTGGATAACATTATAAAACAGGAAAATGATAAATGCTGGAGAGGATGTGGGAAAATTGGTACACTGTTACATTGTTTGTGGAGTTGTGAACTGATCCAGCCATTCTAGAGAGCAACTGGGAAGTATACACAAAGGGCTCAAAAATGTGCATAACCTGTGGCTCAGTAGTACCACTTCTAGGAGTGTATCCCAAAGAGATCACACAAGTAGGAAAAGGACCTGAATGTACAAAAATATTTATAGCAGCTGTTTTCATATTAGCAAAGAATTGGAAATCTAGGGGATGCCTATCAATTGGAGAATGGCTGTACAAGTTGTGGTATATGAATGTAACAGAATACTATTATGCTATAAGGAATGGGGAAGATACAGACTTCATAATAACCTGGAAAGACCTACATGATATGATCCTGAGTGAGCAGAGCAGAACCAGGAGACCATTGCACACAACAACAGATATATTGATTCTGTGAGGACTAACCCTGACAGACTGTGCTCTTCTCAGCAACACAAGATTCAAAGACAACTAAAAGGACTCATGATGGAAAGAGCTATCTACATCCAGAGAAAGAACTATGGAGTCTGAATGCAGACTTTTGAAAATGAGTCTGAATGCAAACTTTTTGATCTCTTTTTTCTCTACTTTTTGGTTTTGTTTCTTCTTTCTCATGATTCATTCCATCAGTCTTAGTTCTTCTTTACAATTTGACTATTTGTTTCCACAATCTGGCTAGCAGCTTCTATGGGGGTGCAAGATCCACCCACAGCCAGCACCCAGAAAGCTGCTGGACAGCCAGAAAGCCCAGGTTCTTTTAATCTGCCTTAATAAGGAGAGCAAGGTTAAGCGGTTGGCCAGCTTACTTTAATTCAGCACACAAATATCATTCACTTAGTTCAGGGGAAAAAGCCAGCACCCTGAAATTCAGAGCAAAATACAAGCAAACTACAAACATCAACAGACAGACCTTGTCTGATTCAAATCCCAATACATAATTACCAGAGTTCAACAAAGTCTCAGCATCCAGGTTTACAAGTTGGAGGGCTCCTTAGCTACAGCTTCCTGGAGTCTCCTCATCAACACCATCTCAAGAGCCCTTAACCAAATTATGAACAGACAGACCCAATACAATTCACAGTTACAAGTACCAACATCTGGGTTTCAAAGTTGGGAGGCAGTTTGCAGCTTGGCCAGAGTCTCAACACTCCTTCCATGAGTGTGCTCCAAAAATCAAATGCCAAGCTCTCCACAGTTATATCCAGTTTTTTCCAGCCCTGAAGGCTTTGACCTCACACAGGCTGAGTCTGGGAAAGTTCACCATCCCCAGTATCACATCATATACAAATCAATGACTCCTACTTGTCTCAGTGCTGAGAAATACTCCAAGACAAAAAGATCCCACTTTATCTGTCCCAGAATCATTAAAGGCACTTAAGAGAAGAAAAGCAAAATGTCCCACCTTAATTACTATTACATAATAATGTTAATGTTACACCTAATAGGGGTTTGGGCCTGGGGCTTAGCACTTAGCAAGATTCAATGAAATAGCTGAATTACTCAAAGCA
>CM053625.1:294419104-294452947 GCA_028646595.1 Phalanger gymnotis
TGTTGTGTAAATAATTTGATGTGAAGGTATATGTAGAAGATATATTCGATTCCATGCTGCCTTGGGGGTGGGGGGAAGGAAAGGGAAGGGAAGAAAGTCTGGAACTCAAAAACATGCAGAACTGAATGTTGTAAACTAAAAATAAAAAATCTTTTTAAATTTAATTTATTTAATATATTTAGTTTTCAGCATTGATTTTCAAAAGAGATTGAATTATGAATTTTCTCCCCATTTCTACCCACGTGCCAACTCCAAGATGGTGTATAATCTGGTTGCCATGTTCCCCAGTCAGCCCTCCCATCTGTCACCCCACTCCTCTCCCATCCCCATTTAACTTCTCTTGTAGGACAAGATAAATTTATATGCCGCATTGCCTGTGTATCTCATTTCCTAGTCGCATGCAAAAACATTTTTTTGTTTGTTTTTGAAGTCTGCTTTTAATACTTTGAGTTCCAAGTTCTCTAACCTCCTCACTCCTCACCCTCCTTCCCTAAGAAGGCAAGCAATTCAACATAGGCCACATGTATATCATTATCCAAAGCCCTTCCACAATACTCATGTTGTGAAAGATTAACTATGTTTTGCTCCTTCATAACCTATGCCCCTTTATTGAATTTTCTCCCTTGACCCTATCCCTTCACAAAAGTGTTTGTTTTTGATTACCTACTCCCCCTGTCTGCCCTCCCTTCTATTGCCCCCCCCCTTTTTTATCTTCTTCTTCCTTCTTTCCTGAGGGATAAGATACCCAATTGAGTGTGTATGGTATTCCCTCCTCATGTCAAATCTGATGAGAGCAAGATTTACTCATTCCTCCTCACCTGCCCCCTCTTCTCTTCCTACAGACCCACTTTTTCTCACCACTTTTAATGAGAGATAATTTACCCCATTCTATCTCTCCCTTTCTCCCTCTCTCAACATATTCCTGTCTAATCCCTTAATTTGATTTTATTTTTTTAGATATCATCCTTTCATATTCAACTCACCCTGTGCCCTCTATCTATCTATCTATCTAGTTATCTATCTATATAATATATATACATATATATATACCAACATGTATGCATACATAGACACACACACATACATATATATACATACACACGCACACATAAATATATAATATGCATATTCCTTTCAGCTACTGTGATACTGTGGTCTCATGAATCATGCACATCATCTTTCCATGTAGGAATGTAAACAAAACA
Source organism: Phalanger gymnotis (assembly GCA_028646595.1). NCBI lineage: Eukaryota > Metazoa > Chordata > Mammalia > Diprotodontia > Phalangeridae > Phalanger > Phalanger gymnotis. The sequence goes on from CM053625.1 coordinate 294,420,310, forward strand.
GTTCAACTTTAGTAAGTCCCTAGTGATTTCTCTTTCTTGTTTACCTTTTCATGCTTCTCTTGATTCTTGTGTTTGGAAGTCAAATTTTCTATTCAACTCTGGACTTTTCATTGAGAAAGCTTGAAAGTACTCTATTTTATTAAAATTCATATTTTCCCTTGGAGCATGATACTCAGTCTTGCTGGGTAGGTGATTCTTGGTTTTAATCCTAGCTCCATTTACCTCCGGAATATCATATTCCAAGCCCTTCAGTCCCTTAATGTGGAAGATACTAGATGCTGTGTTATCCTGACTGTTTTTCCACAATATTCAAATTGTTTCTTTCTGGCTGCTTGCAATATTTTCTCCTTGACCTGAGAAATCTGGAATTTGGGGACAATATTTCTAGGAGTTTTCTTTTTGGGATCTTTTTGAGGGGGTGATCGGTGGATCCTTTCAATTTCTATCTTACCCTCTGGCTCTAGAATATCATGGCAGTTCTCCTTGATAATTTCTTGAAAGATGATATCTAGGCTCTTTTTTGATCATGGCTTTCAGGTAGTCAAATAATTTTTAAATTATCTCTCCTGGATCTATTTTCCAGGTCAGTGGTTTTCCCAATGAGATATTTCACATTGTCTTCCACTTTTCATTCCTTTGTTTCTGTTTGATAATATCTTGATTTCTCATAAAATCGCAAGCTTCCACTTGCTCCAATATAATTTTTAAGGTAGTATTTTCTTCAGTGGTCTTTTGGACCTCCTTTTCCATTTGGGTAATTTTGCCTTTCAAGCCATTATTCTCCTCATTGGCTTTTTGGAGCTCCCCTGCCATTTGATTTAGTCTATTTTTTAAGGTGTTGTTTTCTTCAGTATTTTTTTTCATGTCCTGAGACCAGTTTATGTTTTCTTGCAGGCTTTTGATGTAGGCTCTTTGACTTTGTTGACTTCTTCTGGCTGTATATTTTGGTCTTCTTTGTCACCAAAGAAACATTCCAAATTCTGAGACTGAATGTGGGTACATTTTTGCTGCCTGGCCATGTGCCCAGCCAACTTATTTGACCACTGAGTTTTTCATAGGGGTATGACTTCACGTAGAGTAAAGAGTAATTTGTCCCAAGCTTGAGGGGATGCGCCATTGATTTCAGAGCTATTTCTATACAACCTGCTTTGCCAAACCAGCACTCCTCCTCCCCCAAGAACCACCACCCCAGACCTGACAAAAATCTTAAGCAGCCTCTGCACTCCTGCTCTGATCTGCTACTTAATTCTTCCAACCAGGTGGGCCTGGTGCAGGAAACAATTGCAGCTGTAGTTCTGTAGCTGTGCCTCCCCTGTTCCCCCGTGGTGGTGTCCAAACCTGGGAACTCTTTTCACTCTGTCCCCCGCAGATTTTCCCACTAACCTCTATTGTGTTTGACGTTTGTAGGTTGAGAAGTCTGGTAACTGCCACGGCTCACTGATTCAGGGCGATAGGGCCTGTTCTGCCATGCTCCTGGTCTGGTTGGTCCTGCCACTGCCCACACTTAGCTCCACTGCCCTCTGTTCCATGCATGACAGACCTCATCCAGTGACTATCCAGGCTGTCCTGGGCTGGAGCCCTGCTTCCCTCTGCTATTTTGTGGGTTCTGCAGTTCTAGAATTTGTTCATAACCGTTTTTATAGCTTTTTGGAGGGACCTGGAGGAGAGCTCATTCAAGTCCTTGCTTTCCAGCTGCCATCTTGTCTCTGCCCCCCCCAAAATAAAAATATCTTAATAAAAAAGATTATAGGATATCTGAGAATGTTTGTAAGATGGGAAGGAGTGAGAAAAGTGTCCAATTAATGCAATTGAAAATATATTAGAGAATAAAGATGACGAATGGAACACAGTGATGGAGTATGAAATCAATGGAGATACAATCAAGAAAGTCTCTGACCTTAAGGAGCTTACCTTTTAATGGGAGAAAACAATACCCAAAGGGGGTATAGAAAGTGTATGGTGGGGTATGATGAGAAGGATAGATTAGAGATAGGAGTGAAGAGATGTGTTTGCCTGATTATAGTCAAAATGGGGTAAAAGCTCACCCACTAGGTTTGAGTATGCCATGGATAGAGCCTAAGGTTCCTGCAGGAGAGGTCATGACAATCATGTGCTAGAGTTCAGACAGGATGGTGAAACAAAGTATTATTAAAAAGGATAGGTTTGTAAGTGGTAAGTGGCCCTATAAGAACTTGTATTGAGTTAGAAATATTTCAGAATTTAGAAACTTGAACATGGCACAACAATAAGTGATGGTGAAGTCTCTGCTGCTATCAACTCAAAGGTTAGGTGAATTTAGTGAAGAGAGTTCATAAAAGTTGAGCTCAATGAACTGTATTAAAAGGTTGCTACAAATACCCTCAATATAAAGCATTGTAACCTTCAAGAATGATAGAATGGGAAGTACTGGGGAGGAACTCTGAATTAACCTCCAAAAGTTTTGAGTCAGGTGAGAGAAAATCCAGCAAACTGATAGATGAAAGTGACAAGGACTGGGAAAATGAGGTATCAGAGAGCAGAAACCTCAATAGAAGAGAGTATATAGAGTGATAATGAGAGAGCAAAAGAATGGTTATAGCAAGGCCCTGTGAGTCAGGATAACTAGAAAAGCAAAACAAAACAAATCTAGCTTTCAAGAAGATCCAAGGAGATGTAGAGTCCTTACTAAAACATCACATTTCTCACCTTCCTCAAATGAATTGTGCTACTGGAGATTGTCAATAGTTTGACTTTTCAGATTTATTTTTTCCCACATGTCCAAATGGCAAAAAGCAAATGGTCCTCTGTAATGCTTACCCAAAAAGAGGGATGTAATTCTTCAAAAGTAAAATGTAATAATGTTACAACAATAGAAAGCTTTGTCATTCATAACTCAATTGTTATTTTCATATTGCAAAACAAGTACTAATACCAAACTTTTTATTTATAAATTAGGTCAACTGCTTTGTTTCTTTGTTTTAAGACCTTCACATTAAAACAGCAATTAATTCATATATACTACTTTACACATTCAAAGGCAAAATTATAATTAGTTGTTCCTCAATTTTGATGCTATTTTATATTTGAGTCATAGTTTTTGGTTTTTTTGTTTTCCCAGCTTTGTACTTAAATGTTCGGGAAAATGAAATCATATTTTAAAGATTTCCACTAAAGTTTTTCCCTCCTCCCAAAAACATATAATATACAGTTCTAATTTTATTTTTCAAAAAAATAATATATTCATTTCCATTAATTTAGGGAAATGTCTCATGACCAATCCTGTAATAATAAGCTCCTGAAGTTGCTTTGACCTCCTTCTCTAACTACTGTGACATTACTTTAAGTGGAGCCTTTAAGTGGAGCTGTCATTTCAAACTGATCTTGGGTTTAATCCTGTTATACTCCAGGAACATCCCATTTTATGTATGTTGAGCACTTCCTTGCAAATGGAAACTCTTACAATCTACTTTCATTTATTAATCTACAGTTATAAAGTGAATTCACTGTTCTGTTTCATTAATGAGCAGGTTTTCTATGCAGATTAATGTCTATAGTTTTATATTCTTAACTTCATCCACAAAATGGTATCTCTATACTCAATATGATTTTTCTATTGTAAGTATACACAATATAATGGCAGACGTTTACAAAGTTATATAGAAAGGAAAAAAAAAATAACACTTCTAATGCCTTCTTTCCCTTTGGGGACATTTAATTATAAGCCCAAAATATATTTTCAGAGACCTTTACTTTGGTAAACGTATTTTATTAAGTTAAAAGTATTTGTACTAAAGAAATATAAAAAGCTTATGAAGCTCTTCTAAATTTTATCCATGCTTTCTTCCCTTTTAGCACCTAAAGATTTCACTTCCAGTTGTAGATCATAGACTATTAGAATATGAGAGAGAACAGTAATTTGAGAGAGGTCATGTATTCTGAACTCTCTTCAGTACAAGTACTCTTTATAAAATCCCAGACAGATCCAGACATCATAGCATACCTGCAACTCCTGCTACAAAGGAAGGCTCGTGATGAGTTTTAATAGGTCGAAAGCTGATTAGGTTTACAGAGTAAGTATAACACCAATATCGTGAGCCTCAGAGATAAAGGGGCTATGAGGCTTTCTAAGGAAGATTGAATCAGCCTGGGCTGGAATGGAGCGGATTAAATTTCTTGGTCTGATGTGAAGGCAGACTGAGTCATGAGTATCCAGTGCACTTCCATGCTGGGAGACCTAGGGAGACTTATTTTTTAAAAAGAACACATAAAGATGATTACCTAAGTTTCAGGAAATTTCTAAGAATGAGGAGCTACTTACATTCTGATTTAGTTCATTCTCTTCTTGGACAACTCTTATTTTTAAAAACTTCTTCGTCTTAGTAAGTTGAAATCTGCCTTCTTATGACATTCATCCACTCATGCTAGTTCAATTCTTTGGCATTTCATATGGTAAATCTAATTTCTTTTATCATATCACTTTAAACATCTGAAAATAATGATCATGCCCTCTATCCAGTGCCTCCTAAAGTCTTCTTTTCCAGCATGAACATTTCCAGTTTTTTAGCTGTTCTTCATATAACCACACTGCCTGATTGGTCAATATCTTTCCTATAATACCACACCTGGAACTACAGATGGGGTCTGACACAGGAAAAATGCAGTGGGACTAACTATCTGTTGCCTTGCTTGATCTGGTTTCTGTACTTCTAATAATGTATCCTTAGCTCCCATTAGCTTTGTACCTGAGAGTACAGCTTTTTCAGCAAATGATATATTATTTCAATCTGTTTTTCTAGCACTTCTCTGGGATACCAATTAAAATCCTCCTGGAGAAGAAACACCTCAGGCTTGACAATAGGGCAGAATGTGACTTGGCCATTCAGATAGCACAGAGAGATCAGTTAAGCACTGTGAGCTGTTGGATGCTCTCTCCTTCACTGCTCATTGAAGTGTCGATAAAGATGTGTCAGAAATACAGACAGATTGTCAAATGCAATACAACTCAGGCATTTCCTGGGTAGGAGACCAAAAAAGGCAAACTTTTAGTAATTGTCTCAATTCATAAATCTTTGTAGCTTTTCTGTGATATGCAGGGACTATGATGGCATATTTCACTCTGTTAAAGAACAGTGTTGTTTGTTTAAACATCTGTAGAAATATGATTTTCTCACTTAAACTTATCAATTCCATATACATGGCTTTTCCTATTTTTCTTTCTCTATATTGTCTTATTGTTAATATAGCTACAGCCTTCTAATAAATATTCCATCATATCACTACCTTTGATAGTAGTAATCATGCCACTACTACTACTAGGCACATACCATGCAGGTCTGAAAGGTTCTCATGTGACTGTAGCTGCCATGCTATTCGTGTTGCACAAAATACCCAGTCAGTCTACATACAGTAGTATAAGAGCTTCCAGGTAAAGCTGGAGTCTGTGAAGAAGTTGGGAGAGTTCTTGGAGTAGTCTGATGGCTTTAGTACCCAATTGAGAGCCCAGAGCAACTCAACAATCCTGTGCAACAACCCTGCACTGCCCTCTGAACTCCATCCTGTCTGTGAGAATCACCAAGCTGTCAGCATCTTCACAGACCTTAGTACCATTGCCCAAGATAGCTATAAAAATCTGTGTAAATGTGTCCTGTATCAGTTGCTATTGAGAGAACATTAAGGCCCTCCTCCCTAAGAAATCCCTGCTGGTTCAGCCTTACCCACATCCTGATCTCACTCCCTACCCCCAAAGACAAGGAAACGTGTGTAGAGATAGAGACATGCCCAATGTCAAACTACTCCTGGGACTGGAATCCTGTCATCTCTAAGCTATGTCTGATGAGGGAAAGACCTCTGCTGAGAAGTGTTGCCTGAGAGCCTCAGCAAAGAGCTGTCAGGACAGAGAGTTATACAAGTCGAGCCAAGCTATTCTGAGATGATAACTGACACCACACCCCACCCCACCCTGCAAAGACCACTAGCCAGTGCATGAAGCCCTTATTCAACTGCAAGGTCAAGGCCTAAAGTTAGACGATGCTGGGGAGTTTCCAACACAGCTTTATGTGAACCAGTATAATCACTCTCTCTCCACATGCTTACTTTATTTAGGCTTATAGGAAGCCACATCCTTTTGGTGATAAAAGGGAACTTCATCATCACCATCATCACCACCATCATCATCATCATCTTCATCACCAACAGTAACATCCTTTGTGAGGAACCCTGAGGTCATGCTAGGTTGTACCTTCAGAAAAGAGATTTAGGCAGTTAGAACTCACCGATGGGTTCTATCCACTTAATCTCAGGCAGACTTCATACTGTGCACCAAGCCTCAGAAGCCTTGCCTGTCAATGAATAAAGAATTTGTAAATAAAACAAGAAAAAAAAACTTGTCCTGGGTCACACAGTTAGTAAATGTCTAAGGCCAGTTTTGTACTCAGGTCTTCCTGAATTGAGGCCCAATATTCTATCCACCATACCACTTAGCTGTCCCATAAATCCATCTCCACTTTGGGACTTCAACGCATCCTAAAATGACCTTGAAGTTATTAATGTTTTAATGATTAGTTGTGTTAATTTTTAATAACCATTCACATTTTATATAAATTGGATAAGAATGCCATTCAGGCTTAGCATATAATCCTTCTAAAATGTGCATTCATACTCATTTCTAATCAAATTGAGACATTCCATTTTTAATCTAAAGAGGCTCATCACTTCAAACCTGGAGTGAAGGCTTTAGAACTGAGATGGTAGATTTCAGTTAGAAGTGCTCTAAAGTGCTTTTTAAAAATTGAACATGATTAACATTTTTTCTTCTTCATGGTGTTCAATTACATTGGACTGATATTTTCTATTCACAGACATGCTCAAGTTCCTTTTTCCTTGCTTTTTTTTTTCTTTTGCTCTTCTGCCACTGAGAAAAAAACGTAAACTAAGGTATGTTTATCTATCAAGAGAGAAGAAAAAATAGTAATTAAGTGTATGTGATATTAGGGATAAGTATATAGCAGGGCATGAAATGGTGAATAGGACTTTTGTTAGTTTAAATCTATGATTGCATAGATGTAGGGAACTCCTGACAAGGAAACTTTTTATACAAATATAGCTTAATAGCTATTCTTTGACTAATACTCTTAGAGATTTTTGAGTCACTGAGAAATTAAATATTTTGCCTCAGATCACACAGTCAGTATTTCTTAGGGGTAGAAATTCAACAAATGTTACTGTGCTCTGATGTCAGTCCCATATGTAGTATCCCATGTTGTCTCTCCTAGAATCCTTCTATCACACTACTTAGCACTGGAAAGGAACTTGAAAATAATTTTATCTGCTCCTCACTCATACAATATTACATATCAGAAAACTGAGGTAGAAAATGTCAAGTGGCTTGTCCAAGATCATAGAAGTAGTGAATAACTAGGATTTGAACTCAAACTTACTGCCTCTAAAACCAGGACTCTTTCCAGGCTTCTTAAGTCATTTAAGGATATTCTGTTAGAATAAGAAATATAGATATAGAGAAGGACCTTCATATTATCTTCTCATTCAATTGATTTCCCTATTGCACTTATACATGAAGAATGGTGAAATTAAAGTGTCCTAACTCAGTAGGAATCAGGCAAACTATGTTTTAGACTGGACTCTAGCATCAATTCATAATGCGACCTTAACCAAGTCAAGTCACTGCTCTGAACCTTAGTTTCCTCATCTATAAAAGGGACTGGATGGTTTCTAAGCTCTTTATCAGCTTTTGTCTTTGGATTCTTTGAAGAGAATTGACCGTGTGAATTAGTGTACACATATAAAGTACACCATATAAGACTTTGAATTATAATTTTTTTCTCCGTTTCTACCCTTCCACCCCCTCCAAGATGGCATATATTCTGGTTGCCCCATTCCCCAGTCAGACCTCCCTTCTGTCACCCCACTCACCTCCTATCCCCTTTTCCCTTCCATTCTTGTAGGGCAAGATAAATTTCTATGCCCCATTTTCTGTGTATTTAATTTCCTAGTTGCATGCAGAAACATTTTTTGTTGTTTTTAAACATCCGTTTTTAAAATTTTGAGTTCCAAATTCTCTCCCATCTTCCCTCCCCACCCACCCTCCCTAAGAAGGCAAGCAATTCAACAAAGGGCACTTGCATATCATTATGTAAAACCCTTCCACAATACCCATGTTGTGAAAGACTAACTATATTTTGTTTCTTTGTAACCTATCCCCCTTTATTGAATTTTCTCCCTTGACCCTGTCCCTTTTCAAAAGTGTTTGTTTTTGATTACCTTCTCCCCTATCTGACCTCCCTTCTATCGCCCCTCTGTTTTTTATCTTCTTCTGCCTTCTTTCCTATGGGGTAAGATACCCAATTGAGTGTGTATAGTATTCCCTCCTCAGGTCAAATCCACTGAGAGCAAGATTCACTCATTCCCCCTCACCAGCCCCCTCTTCCCTTCCTATAAACTGCTTTTTCTTGCCACTTTTATGCGGGTTGATTTACCCCATTCTATCTCTCCCTTTCTCCCTCTCTCAATATATTCCTTTCTCATCTTTAATTTGATTTTATTTTTTTAGATATCATCCCTTCACATTCAACTCACCCTGTGCCTTCTGTCTCTCTCTCTCTCTCTCTCTCTCTCTCTCTATATATATATATATATATATATATATATATATATATATACTATGTGTCTATATATATAGACACATACACATATACATACATACACAAAAAGAAACACATATATACATACATACACACATATGTGTATATATATATATATACGTATACATATATGCATATTGCCTTCAGTTACCCTAATACTGATGTCTCATGAATCATACACATCTTCTTTCCATGTAAGAATGTAAATAAAACAGTTCAGCTTTAGTAAGTGCCTTGTGATTTCTCTTTCTTGTTTACCTTTTCATGCTTCTCTTGATTCTTGTGTTTGAAAGTCAAATTTACTACTCAGCTCTGGTCTTTTCAATGAGAAAGCTTGAAAGTCCTATATTTTATTGAAAATCCATATTTTGCCTTGGAGCATAATATTCAGTTTTACTGGGTAGGTGATTCTTGGTTTTAATCCTAGCTCCATTGACCTCTGGAATATCATATTCCAAGCCTTTCAATCCCTTAAAGTACAAGCTCCTAGATCTTGTGTTTTTCTGATCGTGTTTCCACAATACTCAAATTGTTTCTTTCTGGCTCCTTGAAGTATTTTCCCCTTGATCTGGGAACTCTGGAATTTGGCAACAATATTCCTAGGAGTTTTCTTTTTGGGATCTTTTTTCAGGAGGCGAACTGTGGATTCTTTCAATTTCTATTTTGCTCTTTGGCTCTAGAATATCAGGGCAGTTCTCCTTGATAATTTCTTGAAAGATGATATGTATTGTCTTTTTTTTGATCATGTCTTTCAGGTAGTCCAATAAATTTAAAATTATCTCTACTGGATCTATTTTCCAGTTCAGTGGTTTTTCCAATGAGATGTTTCACATTGTCTTCCACTTTTTCATTCCTTTGGTTCTGTTTTGTAATATCTTGATTTCTCATCAAGTCACTAGCTTCCACTTGCTCCAATCTAATTTTTAAGCTAGTATTTTCTTCAGTGGTCTTTTGGACCTCCTTTTCCATTTGGCTAATTCTGCCTTTCAAGATATTCTTCTCCTCATTTGGCTTTTTGGAGCTCTTTTCCCATTTGAGTTAGTCTCTTTTTTAAGGTTTTGTTTTCTTCAGTATTTTTTTTTCAGTATTTTTTAGGTCTCCTTTAGCAAGTCACTGACTTGTTTTTCATGGTTTTCCCACATCACTCTCATTTGTCTTCCCAATTTTTCCTCTACTTCTCTAACTTGCTTTTCCAAATCCTTGTTGAGCTCTCCCATGTCCTGAGACCAGTTCATGTTTTTTCTTGGAGGCTTTCCATGTAGGCTCTTTGACTTTGTTCACATCTTCTGGCTGTATGTTTTGGTCTTCTTTGTCACCAAAGAAAGATTACAAAGTCTGAGACTGAATCTGAGTGTGTTTTCGCTGCCTGTCCATATTCCCAACCAACTTACTTGACCCTTGAGTTTTTCAGTGGGGGTATGACTGCTTGTAGTGTAGCGAGTACTTTCTTCCAAGTCTGAGGGGATGTGCTGTTGTTTTCAGAACTATTTCTGTACAGCCAGCTCTGCCACACCAGCCCTCTTCCTTCCTCAAGAATCAACAACCTAGACCTGACCCACATCTTCATTAGGCTCTACACTCTTGCTCTGATCTGCCACTTAATTCCATCCACCAGGTGGGCCTGGGGCCAGAAGCAACTGCAGCTGTAGTTATGTAGCTGTATCACCCCCATTGACCCTGGGTGGTTGCCAAACAGCAAACTCCTTTCACTCTGTCCCCAGCAGCTTTTCCCACTAACCTTTTCTGTTGTCTTTGGTGTTTGTGAGTTGAGAGGTTTGGTAACTGCCATAGCTCACTGACTCAAGACTCTAGGGCCTGTTCTGCACAGCTCCTGGTCTGGTTGTTCCTGCCACCACCCATACTGGTCTCTGCTCCCCTTTGCTCCCAGCTCCATGCATGATAGACCTCACCCAGTGACCATCCAGGCTGTCCTGTGCTGGAGCCCTGCTTCCCCTGCCATTTTATGGGTTCTGCAGTTCTAGAATTTGTTCAGAGACATTTTTATAGGTTTTTGGAGGGATCTGTTGGGGGGCTCACTCAAGTCCCTCCTTTTAGCTGCCATCTTGGCTCCATCCACCCCATCACTTGTTTTTGCCTGGTCCAAAAGCTAATCATGATTTTATGTTTTAAATATAATAAAACATTTAAAAATATATAAAATTTATTCTTGCCTTAATATTTAAAAAAACAAACAAACAAGCAAGCAAAAACAGGCAAAAGGCCGGCTACTGACCCCTAGGCTCAATCATTGCACTAAATCCAATACAATAAAGTTTAACTGGGCAAATATTCATTCTTTCTCCTCTCTCTCTCTCTCTCTCTCTCTCTCTCTCTCTCTCTCTCTCTCCACATATACATATATATATACACACACACACATATATATATATATATATACGTATGCCTATATATGTATTTATGTATATATGTGTGTTTGCATGTGTGTGTGTGAAACTGCCCGATGAGGGAGCCATGACTAATCATCAATTCATGTGAAAAAGATATCCATATGAGACAGAGTGATATACACCAAAGTTAATATGTTCAGATTCCTTAACAGAAACATAGATTCCAAGAGTAAGGATTTGATACTCCCACTACAACCTGACTTTTTGGACCTCACCTAGAGCATTTTTTTTCAGTTCTAGGCATTATGGTTTACTTAACATAATGATAAGCCAATTTGCATCCAGTTTCCAATCAAAGAATCTTTCCTTCAAGATGAGTGTTAGCCTACCTGCATTAGTTGCTGAATGACCAAGAATTATATGCTCTAAGGGATTTCACTTGCACATAATCACAATACTTCCAAAATTTATCAACTCAGTGCCCTTCACGTGAAGATGTGCCATTGGAGGAAGCTTAAAAGGATTTTTCCATGTGTGAGATCCCTCCCCCCACATTAAATCTCTTTGAAATTGTAAGTTCTATTTCTATTCTAAAAAGGTGGCATCTACAGCTACCTTTTCTGTCATTCTTCCACTCAAGAAATCCAAGAGAGACACAGAGGACTGAGAAATATTTCATAATTTTCATTGATATATTGAAATATCTACATGATACCTATTTTTGAGACTTTTATGTGACTCCAAACAGCAATTGTTGCTCAGTAAAATATTTCTCTGAATTGTAGGAAGTGTTCCTCTTTACTGTGAATGTCCCAAGAAAGAAAAGGTAAAGGATCATTTATTAGTGGTTCATGGGATCATAGTAATTTATACCTGAAAGGTAACTTAGAGACATCTTGTTCAATTCCTTTTTTTTAGCACATGAGAAAATTGATGCCCAAATATAAAAAATTATTTGTCCAACAACACTGGGGAAGTATGTAGCAAAGATGTGGTTGGAAAAGATAATCATTTGCAGGCAGAACAGTTGTGTTCAAATCTCCATGTTCTACCTGTGTGGCTTTGGGCAAAAAACTCCAGCTTTTTGAGCCCCAGTTTTCTAATACTTAAACTGAATGGATTGATCAAGATGGCCTCTACATTGCCTTATAAAACTAAATCTACTATGATAATTATCATTAACAAACTTTGGTAGTCTGATTTTTTTTGTTTTAATTTTTAACTTATGGAACAAAACAAGCATTTCTCTAATATAGTATAATAAAAAATGATTGCACCTGAAAGTGCAGATCAATTATGTACCACTTTCTATTCCTTTTAAAAACATAAGAGTTATCATGTACTTTTTGCTGTATTTTTTCTTTCCTCCCATCCACCCTAGAAATGACTACCATCAGACATAAATAGGTATATATGTAAAATGATTGTATACATACTACTATTTATTCACTCTTTTTCTGGATGCAGATAGTGTCTTTCTTTATATGCCCTTTATAGTAAATTTGGGTATTAATAATACTCAAAATGACTTATTTGTCAAAATTGTCCTTAAAACAACATTGCTGATACTTTACAAAATGTTCTCCCAGTTCTGCTCATTTTGTGCTTCATTATTTAATGAAAGTCTTTCCATATTTTTCTAGAACCATTGAGCTCATCAGCTCATCATTTCTTATAACATAATATTATTCCATCACAATCGTATACCACCACTTTTTCAGCTATTCCCCAATTAATGGGCTTCTTTGCAATTTCCAGTCCTTCACTACCACAAAGAGAGCTGCTATACACATTTTAGAGCATATGGGTTATTTTCCTTTTTGCCTAATCATCTTTGGAAATAGACCTAGTAGTGGTAATGCTGAGTCAAAGGGTATAGGCAGTTTAAATACTCTTTGGGCATAATTTTAGCTTGCTCTCCAAAATAGTTAGATTATTTCACAATTCCAGCAACAGTGAATTAGTGTACCAATTTTCTCACATCCCTTTAACATTTTCTGCTTTTCTTTATAATCATTTTAATCAATCTGGTAAGTGTAAAATCATACCTCAAGGTTCTTTCGATATGCATTTCTCTAATGAATAATAATTTAGAGCATTTTGTTTCATATAATTATAAATCATTTTGATCTCTTCATAGAGAGAACTGTTTGTTCATATCCTTTAACTATTTATCAGTTTTTTTAGATTTGACAATGTTCTTGACATAATTGAGATATGAGACCTTTATCTGAGAAACTGTCCATAATTGTTCTCCAATTTTCCCTTTTCCTTCTGATCTTGGCTACATTTTTTTTTTATTCGGGAAAAAATATTTTAATGTAATCAAAATAATTTACTTGCACCTAATTTTGCTCTATATACCTGTTTTATTCAAAAATGATTTATCTCTCCATAATGCGGAAAAGTAATATGTTCCATGTTCTTCTAATTATTTTGTAATATTTCTCTTTGTATTTAACTCATGTATCTATTTTGACCATATCTTGGTAAATGTTGTAATATATTGGTTTATGCCCAATTTCTGTCATACTGCTTTCCAATTTTCCAAAAGACTTTCTTTTACCAAATAATGAATTCTTATCCCCAAATCTTGCATCTTTATGTTTGTCAAATACAAAGTTATTATATTAATTTACTGATGTAAGTTGTAATTCTACCCTGTTCCATTGATCTACCATTCTATTTCTTAGTAAGTAACTGATACTTTTGATAATTACTGCCTAATAATATAGTTTGAGATATGGTACTGCTAAACTTCCCTTTTTTACTATCTATGTTGTAGAGAAATTTGGTCCTTCAAGCAAGGGTTAGATTAAATGATCACTGAGGACACTTCCAAATTTGGGATTTTATGTTTCTTATGAAGATGCATTGGTATTAGGTACACAAATTTACCCAAACACTTAGAAATAATATCGAAATAATATTACATATTGTTGAAAGGTAGCTTATTATAGAGGAAATCTTTGATGTGGAAGGTGAGCTGTCTTGGGGATATTCTATAGGAGAATTGCTATAACCACAGTGACATCTTGGCTAGGGACTTATTTCTTAAGAAGTTAATAGGAACGTAGGAAAAATTCTGTTCTTCTGGTGCTTCTTCATGGTCTCCCATCATTGTCTATCTCATTGCATAGAGTTCCCAATCTGAGTCCAAAACTAGCTTCTTTCGTTCTTAGGTTTTTGTTTTAACCTACTCGTTATTTGGATGAGGACTAGCTAATGTCAAGTCACTCCCTTTATTTAACTAAAACCATTTAGGAATATCCCAATTTTAATAATTTAATAGATAAGAACCCAAAGAAAGAGTTACTGAAAACCGACCCTTGGTTTTCTTCTATAACTGAAATTGTTACTATGCTCTTATGTTTGTGCCAGGTGCATCCCAGCTGCTAATTAAATCAGGATGAATTAAGGTGAATTGTATCTGCTTGCACATCTGTGATAGTTTTCCAAACACAACAGGCAGAATGCCGATAGAACACTGTTCTTCCCTGAAAAATACTTTTTTTCCCTCTCTGTCTAAATTATTTTTGCAATCAGCCAAGCTTTGCCTTTTGATGCATAAAATGTTGCAGGTAAGTATAAATAGAGAAGAACCGGATCCCCTATTGTGCTACCAAAGGAGGCCATATGCAACAAGAAGTTCATTTTACGTTAAGCTTCTGGATAACTTTTAAAGACGTGTGATGATAGGATATTTAAAGGTCTATTACACAAGATATCATTTAAAGGATAAAGTCACTAGAATTGATAGACTCAGAGTGATGTTGATAGAGGATGGAGTCCCAGATGACTGATTTAAAACTCAGCTTTGAGGGGAATTTTGGACTTTTGTAAGATTAGTGTTTTACTCAGAATTCACTTCATAAATCACATTGCTCTTTTTTTATAATTGAAAGTACAAGGCCATTGTTGGATTATCATAAAATGTAAATAATGGACTTATAAAAGTAGACCCCAGCTTAGGAATAGTTTTATCTTCCAAAAGTTTTCTTCATCTGTTTCAGTTGCATAGAATACAAATGCATTTTTGCATAAAATAATACTATATACTTTAGAAAAGTAGCCTATTATAGAGGCAAAAAATAGTTGGAGCCAAGAAATCTGGATTCAAACCAGATTATTCCACTCTTGACATCTGCTACCTGGTCATGGGCAAATTACTAAACATTTTTTAGATTCTGTTTTGTGAAATATGGATAAAAATACACTTTCACCTTCACACAAGATTCTATAAGGAAATTAATATAAATCTTAAAGTGCTTTATTTGGATTAACAAAAACATGCCCATCATGAGTTAACTGGAATCTTGTGGGACTTACAGAGACATTAACAACAATGCATACATATTTGCAATGATGGGATCTATATCACATTTCCCACAAAAGTGATTCCAAACCTTTCTATTATTCTCAAACAACTATACCTCTTCTTTATCTAAAGAAATCATCGTCTACTCCACTAAGACCAAGGAGGTCATGTGATATACTGTCCTCCTTGTTTGCTACTCTATCTTTTTTTTTCCTACATCACTTCCAGTTTAATTTTCTTTGATCCAGTCTCTATAAACAGTTGGACCTTTTCAACAAAATATTATTTTCCTTTCTCATCCATTTTAAGAGTTTGTCACTGCAATAACTGACTCCCACCTGTTTGAAATTTCATTTTTGTTTATTTAAAGGACAATTGGGGGATTCCCCAATTATTTAACGAGCTCTCCCTAACAACTTGCCGAGATTAGAGGGTACAGACTTTTGTTAGAAGGGTACATATAATGAAGGTAAACACGTACAATTTTGTTTTTGTTGTTCAGTTATTCAGTCATGCTGACTATTGTAAACACATTTGGCATAGAGGAGTGGTTTTCCATTTCTTTCTTTAGCTCATTTTACAAATGAGGAAACTGAGGTCAACAGTGTTATACCTTGCCCAGGGTCACACAGCTAGTGAGTGTTTGGAGCCAGATTTGAACTGAGGGTGATAAGTCTTTCTTCCTGGAGGCCTGGCACTCTTTCCACTGTGCCAGCTATCTGCTCAGATTTGCATAATAGCCCCATGCTAAACAGATACAGAGAAGTCTGCTGATGAATTCTCAGTAACTAAAACTACATCTTGAATGACTGTGCACACAATTACTTGGAGCATGCAAGATGATAGCATTTCCTAATGATGATTTTACTGGAAATATGATGAAAAATTCAAATACTTTTAAAATGAATATAGTCAAGTCAGAATTGAGATTCCTGAGGGTTTGTCTGTCTTATGTATTCTCCTTCAATGCAATCTTTATTTTTCATATACATATTCCTAGAACTTAACACAGTACCTGGTACATAGTGAGAAGTTAATAAATATTTATTGAATATTAACTATTGATTAGTAAATAAGTTTATAGGAGATATCCCTATCTCTTTCTCTAGGTTACAAGGTCTTCCCTTTGGAGAACTTTCTCCCCATTGAACTTTCAGATAAGAGTTCAGGAAAGAAAGAATTTTTTTTTTCTTTCTTCTCATCAGGAAAGAAAATGGAGCCTTGTAAGAGAAGCACAAAAGAAGCAGTCTATACTTAGTAGACAAGACTCAAACAGGTTCTCTCTTTCCTCTCAGCATGTGTGGAGAGCTAATATCTATCTTAAAGGTCATATCTCTGTAGTTTGAAAGTAACTTACAGAATATATCACCCAACCTCATTTCACTGATGAAGAAAAAAAAAACAAGTACCTACTATGTACAGGGCACTTTGGAAATATCTCATTTGATTCTCACTGCAACCTGGAAAATAGATACAATTAAACCCATTTTACAGTTGAGGAAAATGAGTCCGAGAGGTCTTAATTTATTTGCCCAGGGTCCCACAGATACTAAGTATCTGAGTTCAATTTTGAGCTCATGTCTTCCTGGCTCTAGCCTCAGTAATCTATCCAATGAGCTATCTTGCTACCTCCCAGAATCTGCTACTCAAAGGAATGTCCCACAGATAATAATTGTCAAAACCAGGATTTGAACATTGATTTTTGGCTGCAAAATCCAGTGTATTCCCAATATCCAAATCTACATAGATGTATTCAGTATGAATTATATCCAAGATATTTTTCAAGGCCAAGTGAGTAAGGTCCCCTCATGGGATGGGGGAATGCTACCAAATGTGATTTTAACCTGCTTCCTATTCAAGTATAAACTTATTTCTAATTGGAAGAGAAAACAGGGGGCAGAGCCAAGATGGCAGCTAGAAAGCAGTGTCTGGCCTAAAGCTCTCCCCCAGGACACTCCAAACACCTATAAAAATTGCTCTGAACAAATTCTAGAACTACAGAACCCACAAAATAGCAGAGGGAAGCAGAGGTCCAGCCCAGGACAGCTGGGAAGGTCTCTGGTAAGATTTATCACACAGAGCTGGGAGTGGAGAGGAGTAGAACCAAGCTTGGGCTGTGCCTAGACCAACCAGACCAAGAGCTGGGTGGAACAGGCCATAGGACCCTGCATCAGTGATCTGTGGCAGTTACCAGACTTCTCAACCCACAAACACTGAAGACAACAGAGAGGGTTAGTGGTAAAAACTGCTGGGACAGAGTGAAAAGAGTTCACAGTTCAGCCACCTCCCCAGTGGCAGTGGAGGTGGTACAGCTACAGAACTACAGCTGCAGTTGCTTCCAGCCCCAGACCCACCTGGTGGGAGGAATAATGTGGCAGATCCAAGCAGGAGTGCAGAGACTGCTCAGATCGGAGTCGTGGCCCAGGTTGGTGGACTTTGGGGGAGGAGGAACGCTGGTATGCCAGAGCTTGCTATGTAGAAAAAGCTCTGAAAACAACAGCACAGCCCCTCAAGTTTGGTATAAAGTACTCTATACTCTACAAGCAGTCATACCCAGATGAAAACTCAAGGGTCAAGTAATTGTCTGGGAACATGGAGAGGCAGGAGAAATAGTCTCAGATTCAGTCTCAGACCTTGGAATCTTTCTTTGGTGACAAAGAAGACCAAAACATACAGCCAGAAGGTGTAAACAAAGTCAAAGAGCCTACAACAAAAGCCTCCAAGAAAAACATGAACTGGTTTCAGGCCATGAAAGAGCTCAAAAAGGATTTGGAAAATCAGCTAAGAGAAGTAGGGGAAAAATTAGGAAGAGAAATGAGAGTGATGTGGGAAAACCATGAAAAACAAGCAAGTGACTTGCTAAAGGAGATGCAAAAAATGCTGAAGAAAATAACACCTTAAAAAATAGAGTAACTCAAATGGCAAAAGAGCTTCAAAAAGCCAATGAGGAAAAGAATGCCTTGAAAGGCAGAATTAGCCAAATGGAAAAGGAGGTCCAAAAGATGAATGAAGAAAATACTGCCTTAAAAATTAGATTGGACAAATGGAAGCTAGTGTATCTGTGAAAAATCAAGATATTATAAAACAGAAGCAAAGGAATGAAAAAAAAAATGGAAGACATTGTGAAATATCTCATTGGAAAAATGACTGACCTGGAAAATAAATCCAGGAGAGGTAATTTAAAAATTGTTGAACTACATGAATTCCCTGATCAAAACCTTTCAAGAAATTATCAAGGAGAACTGCCCTGATATTCTACAACCAGAGGGGAAAATAGAAATTGAAAGAATCCAATGATTGCCTCCTGAAAAAGATCCAAAAAAGAAAACTCCTAGGAACATTGTGGCCAAATTCCAGAGCTCCCAGATCTAGGAGAAAATACTGCAAGCAGCCAGAAAGAAACAATTTGAGTATGGTGGAAAAAGAATCAATCAGGATAACGCAAGATCTAGCAGCTTCTACATTAAGTGACTGAAGGGCTTGGAATATGATATTCCATAGGTCAATGGAGCTAGGATTAAAACCAAGAATCACCTACCCAGCAAAATTGAGTATCATGCTCCAAGGCAAAATATAGACTTTCAATAAAGTAGAGGACTTTCAAACTTTCTCAGTGAAAAGACTAGAGCTGAATATAAAAGTTGGCTTCCAAACACAAGAATCAAGAGAAGCATGAAAAGGTAAACAAGAAAGAGAAATCATAAGGGACTTACTAAAGTTAAACATTTTGTTTAGATTCCTACATGGAAAGATGATGTGTATAATTCATGAGACTTCTGAGACTTCAGTATTAGGGTAGCTGAAGGGAATATATACATACATATACATATATGTATGTGTGTGTATATATATATATAAATATGCATATATACATATATATATATATATATAGACAGAGGGCACAGGGTGAGTTGAATATGAAGGGATGATATTTAAAAAAATAAAATCAAATTAAGGGATGAGAGAGGAATATACTGAGAGAGGGAGAATGGAGTAAATTATATCACATAAAAGTGGCAAGAAAAAGCAGTTCTGTAGGAAGGGAAGAGGGGACAAGTGAGGGGGAAGGAATGACTCTTGCTCCAATTGTATTTGACCTGAGGAGGGAATAACATTACACTCAATTGGGTATCTTATGCCACAGGAAAGAAGGAGGAAGGAGATTAAAAACTGGGGATGATAGAAGGGAGGGAAGATAGGAGGATAGGATAGGATAGGAAGGATCAAAATAAAGTTAGTCTTTCACAACATGAGTATTGTAGAAGGGTTTTACATAACGATACACATGTGGCCTATGTTGAATTGCTTGCCCTCTTAGGGAGGGTGAGTGGGGAGGGAATAGGGGAGAGAATTTGGAACTCAAAGCTTTAAAAGCAGATATTCAAGAAAAAGGTTTTTATGCAGCGAAGGAAAAAGATATACAGGCATTGGGTCACAGAAATCTATCTTGCCCTACAAGAAAGTAATGGAAAAGGGGATAAAGGAGAGTGGGGTAACAGAAGGGAGGGCTGACTTGGGATGGGGCAATTAGAATACATGCCATTTTGGAGTAGGGGGAGGGTAGGAATGGGGAGAAAATTTGTAATTCAAACTCTTGTGAAAATCAATGCTGAAAACTAAAAATATTAAATAAATAAATAATGATTTTTTAAAAAAAGAGAAAATAGAAATGAAGCTGAATTACTATGGGTTGAGACTTTACCATTTACTAAACATGTAGTATTGAATAAGTAGCTTTAGTCCTCTCAGCCTCAGTTATCAAAACTGTAATTGAATGTTGAACTGTATTTTCTCTCCATTGCATTAATGCTAAAGTGTTCTCTGACCATAAAAAAAATTTACTTGGTAATATAGGACAGAAACGCATGAAAGTTTAAGTGTTCAAGGATTTGGTATTTATTTTGTGGGTATCCCCTTTATAAACCCGTGCTGTGGCCCCTCTAAGATAGAATCAATTCTCTTTGAGACTGACAATGTAAATGGTGAAAAATGAATCACCCTGGACAAACCGGTGATGAGCTTTCCTAAACTATTGAAATATGAAGGTGAAATTTTAGTATAAAGTAGTAATATATAAAAGCTCTTATATTGTAGTTAGTGACTTTGCCACACAATTGGTATGAATTAAAAGGGGAAAACATTCCTATATGAGAATGCTTCCTAAAAGTATAGGAGGGAGATTCCAGCAGGAAGTTAAAAATGTTGGAGTAGAGGGGAGATAAATTGAGAGAGGGGAAAAAATTGGGGGAAAGATAGCTTCAGGAAAATATAGGATATATTCAGAGCATGATGAATAAATCCACTTGTTTTAAAAAAATCAGTTGAAAATTTGGGGATGATAAGCATTCAATAATCAATCTAAAAACAAGTGAGCTCAAGAGTTTGAAATGATTTAAATATCAGCATTAGGAGTTTGGGTTTTACCCTCTAAGCAATGGGCAGCTATTGAAGGCTTTTGCACCAAAGGAGAAATATGATATAAAATCATATTATAGAAGATTAATGTTGATGCATATGTAACAGGGGCAAACTATAGTTCAAGATATTGGAATATTCCTTAACGTCTTGCTGAAAGGAATTCATGATTTGATGCTTATGATTGGTCCCTTGGTCCCTGTGTTGGGGTGGAGATGGATGACATTAAAAATGTGCTTTTTTTTTACTTCCAGTGAGAAAAGCTCTCTGGCTTCATATTAAAGAATATCTGTAACTACATACTCTTGTTGATCCCTTAATTCATGTGGGGAAGTGAAGAAGCTGTGGCAATCTAAGAGGAATGTGTCTCTTTCCTTCTTTCTTCCCTCCCTTCTTTCCTCCTTCTCATCCTCTTTCTCCTCCCCCTCCCCTCTCCTTCACCTCCTTTCTCTCTGTCTTCTCCTGTTAACTCCCCGCCCCTTGGAGAATATAGCTTGGGCAGTCTCTCCATTGGTGTTCTTTAGTTTAAGGGAGGGAAGGAGAATGTTCACCATTTTGAAGCAACATTGATAGCATTCATGGCTTAGCCTAAGGATCATTTAAATATATTTTACAGTTCTATTCTAGGGTTGTGTTGCAACAATTTGGCTAGCAGCTGCTGTGGGGGTGTAAAAGCAATATCAACCAGCCCACAGAATGCTGCAAGCCCAGGTTCTTTTGACCTGCTTTATTAAGGAAAGCAACACTAAGGGGTTAACAATCTTTCTTTAATCCAACATAAAATGTCATTCACTCATCTCAGGTGGAAAAGCCAGCACCCTGAGCTTCAGAGCAAACACAAACAATTTACAAACATCAACAGACAGACCTTGTCTGATTAAAATCTCAATTCATAGTTACCAGAGTTTTACAAAGTTTGAATATCTGGGTTTACAAGCTGGAGGACTCTTAACACTAGAGTCTCCACATCAGCACAACGACAAGAGTGAGAGCCCTAAGCAAATAGCTCTGTCTTCTTTTTTAATGTACTCTTTAGCCATCATCAAATGTCATCTGAGCAACCAGAACTTAAGCTCTTACTATTGGCCCTGGTCTTAGCCCCTCACTTCATTGGCCCCACCTGGTGCCCCACCTTATTTACCAATTCACACCCACATAGGCTTATCACCTAATAGATAGGGGTTTGGGCCTAGGGCTTAGCACCTAATAAGACTAAGTCAAAGACACTGAAACAATCAAAGGAAAAAAGGCCAAACTCTTCAAGGGCACTTGGTTCAATAAATGCTAAGAGCCCATCTTGATCCTCAATACAGGTGGGAACATAATGAACCACAAAGTGCTAGAGAAGTGCGATTTCTCTCTTTTCCATAATGTGAACTCAGTCTAAAACATAATTTGTCTAAACAAGCTTAGAGCTAGTACCCTATTTATTTAACAACACAGGTTAAATATATGAAGCATATTTGGAGAGATATTTGAAGCTGAGAAACTAGTTAGAGAACCAGAATATATTCAATTATCATTGAACTATCATATCAATTATCATATCAAATATCAATCCAAGGTCCTAGAAATCTTGCACGATAGTAAATATTTGTTGAATGAAATTCAATTAGCAAGATACTAGCAAAAGCTATGAGAAAGAAGTGACATATTTTCAGAGGCTTACTTTTTTCTTCACTGTTTATACATATAAGTTCTTCATTAAAGATAAATAATCTTATCTATAATGACATGCTCAGAGGAAATGTGGCATAGTGGCTAGAGAGTTGAGCTAGCAGTCAGAAATACCAATTAAAAACTGGCTGGATGACCTCAAAATATCATGTAACCTCTTAGTGCTCCAAGTAGTTCTTTAAGATTTAAAGTGGGGGAGAGCCAAGATGGTGGAGTGAAACTAGTGACTTACTGGAGCTCTCTTAAAAATTATGTCAGATACCTCTAAAAAAGTGAATCTGAGCAGATCTGAGAGAGGTAGAAGCCACCAGGATACAGTGTGGAGGATTTCCAGTCGAGGAGAGTCCACAGGGTCAAAGGGATGAATCTGTGGGCTCAGAGAGCACTGGGCATGCTGAACTAAACTATATCAGAGTGAGAGTGGGAGCAGGCCTGGGGCCAAATTGCCCACTGTTGTGGCTATCCCCAGGCCTCTCAGCCCAGGATGTGAGCCTGACAGAAGTAGGGGTGACAGTGGCACAGAGCCTGTGGCCATGGTAGCAGCTACTCCTGAGGGTTTCATCCCACAGTGTAAAGGTATGAAATGTACCTTCTTGAACTTCTGGGAGTCTTGGTGACAGAGTAAAATGGTTCTCATGCCTCCCTTCCTCACCCAGAGAATAGTGCACTGGAAAGAACCCTGATATAGAGGAGCCAGAAGTGGGGAATCAAGACTTTTATAGCTCAGGTGGCTGGGGCAATGGCCCCTCTTGTGGTAATGGAAGGAGACCAGTACAGGAAGGGAAACATCACACAGGCCTTAACTCAGTGGACCAGTGGGAGTTTCTGAGCTTCAGGGAATTGGAGCTGGCAAGCACCAACACCAGGACCCCAGATGTGTTTCTGCACAGCCAGGAGAATTGGCAAACACCAGTGCAGACTGACAGCTGAGAGCACCTGTGCTATATAGCACAGCACTAGGGGAACAGGAGACAGCCAGAAGCCAGACCCACCTCTCCCTGACACCTCACACTGTGACTCTAAGGAAACTCAGTAAGACTTCACTGGTCCTCATTCCATCAACCAGGTCCAGCTCAGCACCAGGTGAGTGGCAGCATTATATAGCCTCCAGTTGACAAAAGCAGAGGCCACAGCACACAAAGTTAGTAACCAGGTCCCCAGTTTGTAGCACAAGAAGCTTGAGACAGAAGCCTCTGTGCCACAGAAGCAGAGAACCACTTAAAAAGCAAGGAAAAGGCAACCACCATGAAGAAGAAAGCTGGAAGAGGAAAAATTAACATTGAATCATACTATATATATATAGAGAGAGAGAGAGAAGATCAAAATACAAATTCATAAAAGGACAGCATTGACATTATACCCACATCTTAAACCTTAAAAGGGATTATGAACTGGTCTCAAGCCCAAAAAGCATTCCTGGATGAGCTCAAGGACGATTTAAAAAACATATTAGACAAGTAAAAGAAAAAAAAATGGAAGAAAAATCACTGATGAGAAGAAATCTTTAAAAAGTAAAATAAGTGAAATGGTTAAGAATGTTCAGAGCCTAATTGGAGAAAATGATGCTCTAAAAAGTAAAATTAGCCAAATGCAAAAAGAGGTATAGAAGCTAAATGAAGAAAACAGTTGGTTAAAAATTAGAATTGGGCAAGTAGAAGCTAATGACTCTATGAGGCATCGAGAATCAGTGAAAGAAAATCTAAGGAATGAAAACATAGAAGAAAATATAAATATCTCATCAGAAAAACAACTGACCTGGAAAACAGATCCAGGAGAGAAAATAAAAGAACTATTGGTCTACCAGAAAATGATGAGGAAAAAAAGAGCCTGGACAGTGTCTTCCAAGAAATCATTGAGGAAAATAAGATCCTAGAACCAGAGGGTAAAATACTCATCAAAAGAGTCCATTGATCACCCCCTGAAAGAGATCCCAAATTGAAAACTCCAAAGAATATCTTAGCCAAATTCCAGAATTATCAGGTGAAGGATAAAATACTGCAAGCAGCTCAAAAGAAAAAAAATTCCAATATTGCATAACTACAGTCAAGATCACACAGGACCTTGCAGCTTCTACATCAAAAGATCGGTAAGATAGGAATATGATATCCCAAAAGACAAAGGAGCTTGGACTAAAGCTAAAGATCAACTACCTAGCAAAATTGAGTGTAATTTTTCAGGTGAGGAAATGGACATTCAATGAAATAAGGGAATACCATAACCTCCTGAAGAAAACGCCAGAGCTCAATGGAAAATTTGATCTTCAAGTACAAAACTCAAGGGAGACATAAAAGGTAAATGGGGGGAAAAGAAACCTTGTTATTCAATAAGGGCAAATTGTTTACAACCATATATAGGATTATATTGTTAATCCTGAGAATGGTATAATTATTATGACAATCAAAAGGGATGTACATAGATAGTGGGTGTGAGTATAAATTAACTAATGTGATGATAAAAGCATAATTAAGGGGTACAAAGGGATTGTTCTGGGAGAAGAGGTAAGGAGACCTAGAAAAGGGCAAATTACATCACATGAAGAGGCACAAAACCATATTATAGTAGAGGGAAAGAAAGGAAGGAGAAAAGCAACATTTGAGCTTTACACTCTTTGGATTTGATTCAAAGAGGGAATAACATAGTCTGATAAGTATAGAAATCAAACTTGTCCTATAAGAAGTAGGAGAGAAAAGGGGGAAGATGGGAGTGGTTAGAAGGGAGGAAATAAGTAGTAAGGGGAAAGGGTAAGATAATAGGAGGGCTGAAAGGAAGGGAATACAGAGGGAGGTGGTGGTCAAAAGCAAAACTCTTTTTAGGAAGGGAAAGCAGAAGGGAGAAATAAAACTTAAATGGGGGGTGGGGGATGGAAGAAAAAGTCAGATACTAATCATTACTGTGAATGTGAATGGGATGAATTCTCCCATAAAACCGAGGCAGGTAACAGAATGGATTAAAACCTTAATCCTAAAATTTGCTGTTTGGAAGAAACACATTTGAAACAGGGGAATACACACAGGGTAAAGGTAAAAGGCTGGAGCAGAATATATTATGCTTCAGCTGAAGTAAAAAAAAAAAGCAAGGGTAGCAATCCTAATCTCAGACAAAGCAAAAGCAAAGAGAGATATAATTAAAAGAGATAAGGAAGGAAACCATATCCTGCTAAAAGGCATCAAAGACAATGAAGCACTATCATTACTTAACATATATGGCACTAAGTGGTATAGCATCCAAATTCCTAGAGGAGAAGTTAAAGGAGTTACAAGAAGAAATAGAGTGCAAATCTATACTAGTAGGGTACCTCAACCTTCCCCTTTCTGAACTTGATAAATCTAACCTCAAAATAAACAAGAAAGAAGTTAAGGAGGTGATTCGAATTTTAGAAAAGTTAGATATGATAGTCCTCTGGGAGAAACTAAATGGGGATAGGAAAAATATAATTTTTCCCCAGTGGTACATGGCACTTACACAAAAATTGACCATGTACTAGGGCATAAAAACCTGCCAATCCAGTGAAGAAAGGCAGTAATAGTCAATGCATCCTTTTCAGATCATGATGCAATAAAATTATTTGTAATATAGGGCCATGGAAAGATAGACTAAAAACTAATTGGAAACTAAATAATGCAATACTAAAGAATGAGTAGGTTAAAAAAAAACAAATCAAAGAAACAATCAGTAGCTTCATTCAAGAGAATGAAAATAATGAGATAACATACCAAAACTTATGGGATGCAGAAAAAGCAGTTCTGTGGGGAATCTTTGAATGCTTTCAGGAATAAAATAAAGAAGAAGGAGATCAATGAATTTTGCATGCAACTGAAAAAGCTAGAAAAAGAAAAAAAAATGAAAATGTCTAATTAACTATCAAATTAGAAATACTGAAAACCAAAGGGGAAATTAGTAAAATTGAAATTCAGAAAACTATTGAACTAATAAATAAAACTAAGAGTTGGGTTTATGAAAAAACAATACAATTTATAACTCTTTGATCACTTTGATTAAAACAAGGGAAAAAAATTACCAGCATCAAAATGAAAAGGGAGTATATTTACTGCCAATGAAGTGAAAATTAAAACAATAATTAGGAATTATTATGCCCAATTGTATGCTGATAAGTTTCACAACCTTAGTAATAGGGATGAATATTTAGAAAAATATAAATTGCCCAGATTAAAGGAGAGGAAGTAAAATAACTTAAATAACCCCATCTCAGAAAAAGAAATTCAATGAACTCCTTAGGAAAAATTCTCCAGGGCCAGATGGATATACAAGCAAATTCTATCAAACATTTAAAGAGCAACTAATTCTAATAGTTCACAGACTATTTGGGAAAATAGGTGAAGAAGGAGTCCTATAAAATTCTTTTTATGACACAAATATGGTACTAATACCTAAACCACAAACAGTCAAAACACAGAAAGAAAATTATAAATGAATTTCCCTAATGTATCTTGATGCCAAAATTTTAAACACAATATTAGCAAAAAAATTACAGCACCTCATTACAAGAATACTACAGTTTGACCAGGTAAGATTTATTCCAGGAATGCAAGGCTGGTTCAATATTAGGAAAACTATTAGCATAATTGATTATGTCAACAGCAAAACTAGCAGAAGTGATATGACTATCTCAGGAGATGTAGAAAAAGCTTCTGACAAAATACAACACCCATTCCCATTAAAAGCACTAGAAATCATAGGAAAAAATGTAGTCTTCCTTAAAATGATAAGTAGAATCTACCTAAAAATCATCAGCAACCATTATATGTAATGGGGATAAGCTAGATATATTTCCAATAAGATCAAAGGTGAAACAAGGATGTCCATTATCACCCTTATTATTCAATTTGGTACCAGAATTGTTAGCTTTACCAATAAGAGAAGAAAAAGAAATTGAAGGAATTAGAATAGGCAAAGAAGAAACTAAGTTATCAGTCTTTGCAGATGATAAGATGATATACTTCGAGAATCCTATAGAACCAAGTGAAAGACTATTTGAAATAATAGATAACTTTAGCAAGGTGCAGGATACAAAATAAACCCTCACATATACAGCATTCCTGTGTAATACTAACAAAACCTAACCACAAGAGATAGAGAAATTCCATTTAAAGTTGTTGTAGACACTATGAAATATTTGGGTGTCTACCTACCAAGACAAAGCCAAGAACTATATGAACATAATTACAAAACATGTCTCACACAAATAAAGCCAACTCTAAATAAATGGAAAATCATCAGTTTCTCATGGTTTGGCAGAGGCAATATAATAAAAATGAGAATTTTACCTAAATTAATTCACCTATTTAGTGTCCTACCAATTAACCTACCAAAAATTATTTTGTAGAGCTAGATAAAATAATAACAAAATTCATGTTGAAGAACAAAAGATCTGGAATATCAAGAGAATTAATGAAAACAAATGCTAGGAAAAGAGAGCTAGCCATATCAGCTGTTAAATTGTATTATAAAGAGGCAATCATCAAAACTAGTCGGTACTGCCTAAGAAATAGAGTGGTGGATCAGTGGAATAGATTAGACACACAAGGTGCAGCAGATAATGAATATAGTAATCTACTATTTGATATACCCAAAGAGTCCAGTTTCTGGGATAAGAACTCCCTATTTCACAAAAAACTGCCTGGAAAACTGGAAAATATTACGGTAGAAATTGGGCATAGACCAATATCTTACTCTGTATACCAAAATAAAGTCAAAGGGAGTTCACAATTTAGATATAAAGGCTGATACTATAAGCAATTTGGGAGAGAAGTAAATAGTTTACCTCTCAGGCTTGTGGAGAAGGGAAGAACTTATGACTAAACAAGAAATAGATAACATTACAAAATGCAAAATGGATAATCATGATTATATTAAATTGAGAAACATTTGTACAAACAAAGCCAACACAATCAAGATTAGGAGGGAAGCAAAATTTTGGGAAAGAATTTTACAACCAGTGTCTCTGATAAAGGCCTCCCCTCTAAAATATACAGGGAACTGAGTCAGATTTGTAACAATACAAGTGATTCTCCAATTGTTAAATGGTCAAAGGATATGAACAGGCAGCTTTCAGAGAAAGAAATTAAAGATATTTATATTCATGTGAAAAAATGCTCTAAATCTCTACTGATTAGAGAAATGCAAATCAAAACAACTCACAGCTACCACATCTCTCCTATCATATTGGTTAACATGTCCAAACAAGAAAATGATAAATGCTGGAGAAGATGTGGGGAAATTTAAACACTGTTACATTATTGGTGGAGCTGTAAACTGATCCAAACGATTGTGGAGAGCAATTTGGAACTATGCCCAAAGGGCTATAAAAATGTATACAGCCTTTGACCCAGCAATACCAATTCTAAGACTATATCCCAAAGAGATCATACAAGGGGGAAAAAGACCCATAATTATAAAAAATATTTATAGCAGCTCTTTTTGTGGTTGCAAAGAATTGGAAATCAAGGGGATACCCATTAATTGGGAAATGGCTATGCAAATTGTAGTATTTGAATGCAATGGAATACTATTGTGCTATAAGAAATGAATAGCAATTGGACTTCTTAAGAACTGGGAGAAATTTATGATCTGATGATGAGTGAAGGGAGCAGAACCAGGAGAACATTGTACACAATCATAAACACATTGCTTCTTTGGTTACTAACTTTGATAGACTTGGCTGTTCTCAACAATGCCAGGTTCTAAGACAGCTCCAAAAGACTCATGATGGAAAAGGCTGTCCACATCCAGAGAAGGAATTATGGAGTCTGAATACAAATTGAAGCAAACTATTTGCTCTCTCTCTCTTTTAAATTTGATTTAATTTGATTTTTTGTGTTGTTTCATCTCTCTCACGGTTCATTTCATTGGTTATAATTCTTCTTTACAACTTCATTATTGGGAAAATAGGTTTAATATGAAGGTATGTATAGAATCTGCACCAGTCATATAGTGTCTGGGGGGGGAAGCAGAGCTGGGGAGAAAATTTGGAATTTAAAAACTTGTGGAACTGAATGTTGTAAACTAAAAAACAAATAAAATGATTAATTAGCTTTAAAAAGGGAGACAGAGCATATAGATGATGACAATTGCCTCTTCTAGGGTAAGGTTCTTATCTACACTGACGCGGTCATAGGAATGGCATAATAACAATTCTACTACTACTAATATTACTATTCTGCTTGCCAGATATATCCAACTGTGCAAAACACAACTAGTAGAAATAATGAAATACAGGGAAATTTCTGAGAACCATAGCTGTATAGTATTAAGGCCCTAAATACAAAAGGGACATCAAAGTCTATCAGTTCCTCAATTTACAGATGAGACAATGCAAACTCAGGGAGGTTAAATGGATTGGTCAAAGTAAAAAAAAAAGATATAAAATGTCGGAGGTGGCATCCAAATGCTGGTCCTCCAACTACAAAAAGTCTACACCTCATTGGGAAATTAGAGTTTGTAAAAAGGATCATACATTTGGCAGATAGGAGATTAGTGAATCTTAAGTATTTAGGCTACTGTTGGCATTATATGTACCAAAACTACACAAAATGATAAATATGGGATTTGCCTTAATGAAAATATTAACTGCCTGAATGTTATAGTGGGCAGCATGTGGGGCTTAAAGCACTGAAGACCTGGGTTCACATCAGACATGAAAACTTCTAGCTGCACATACCCTGAGAAAGTCTCAATCACCTTAAGCCTATTTACTCATTAGAAAACAGGCATGTCTATCTCACACGGTTGTTGTAAAAACCAAAAGATGTGGAGCCAAGATGGCTGAGTAAGGAGAAAATCAGTCTCACCCTCCCTTATTCACCTTGAAAAACCCAGAAAATACCTCCCCAGGAAAAGTTCTGGAAGAGTGAAGCCAATAGAAAGACATAGCACAGCAATCTCTTAGCTCAGAAGGCTTGGGGGATTAATGGGAAAGGTTACTTTTGCAGTGGCTGAACGGGACCAGTACAGTATAAGAGGGATACTGGCAAGCTAGTGTAAAGACCCACCTCAGAAAACTAGTGGGAGATCCTGAGCCCAACGTTGGTGAAGCAGGCAAGCACCAACACCAGGAACACCCCCCACACACACACACACACACACATCCCTTGGCACTACCATGGGGACAGGCAAAAGCCAGCACTGAGAACCACGACAAGCTCTGGCAGACAGGCATCCACCAGCAGCTGAACTTACTTATGCTCTAGCACAGCCCCAGGTAAGGATGTGCCCTCCAGTGGCCAGACCACTCCCACACCCACCCCACACCCTTTGGCTTTGGGATGAACCTGGAGAAATACAAAAACACACACACACACACACACACACACACACACACACACACGCACACACCAGCCACCACCACCAGCTCTAGATAAGGACTAGGTAAACTACCAGACCACTACAACCTCCAGCTGCCAGCACCTAAGTCCCCAGCACACAAAATCAGCAGCCAGGCCCCTACTTCTCAGCACCAGAAGAGTGAGACGGTGCCTCAGGTGCCCCCCAAACAAGATCAATTTAAAAAACCCAGAAAAAGTCAAACACCATGAGTAAAAAGCAACAACAACAAAAATAAATGACCACAGATAATTATTATGGTGATAGGGAAGATCCAAATGGAAATTCAGGAAAGTACAACATTGTCGATATGTCCACATCTAAAACTTAAAGGGGAATTTGAATTGGTCTCATACCCGAAAAGCCTTCTTGGAAGAGCTCAAGAAGGATTTTGAAAATCAAATAAAAGAGATAGAAGAAAAATCAAATAATTCCTTTAACAAAATTACTTTAACACTTAACAAAACAAACAAAAAAGTACACTAAAGAAAGGAACTCCTTAAAAAGTAAGATTGGCCAATGGGAAAGGAGGTACAAAATCCAACAGAAAAAAAGAACGATTCATTAAAAATCAGAATTCAGCAAGTGGAAGCTAATGACTCTACAACACATGAAGAATCAGTCAAATAAAATCAAATGAATGAAAAAATAGAAGAAAAAAAATACCTATTGGCGAAAACAAATGACATGGAAAATAGATCCAGAAGAGATAACTTTAGAATTATTGGTCTACCTGAAAGAATCATAAAAAAAGCCTGGACAGCATCTTTAAAGCAACCATCAGAGAAAACTGCCCTGAGGTCCTACAAAGAACGGGTAAAATAGTAATCAAAAGAATTCACTGATCACCTCCTGAAGGAGATCCCAAATTGGAAACACCAAGGAAGATTGTAGCCAAATTCCAGAATTATCAGACCATGGAGAAAATATTGCAAATTTCCAGGGAGAAATATTTCGAATATCATGGAACCACAGTAAGGATTATGCAGGACCTTGCAGGTTCTACATTAAAAGGTAAGAAGGATTGGAATAAGATATTTCATAAGGAAGAGGAGCTTAGATTAGAACCAAGGATGAACTACCCCGTAAAACTGAGTATAATCTTTCAGGGGAAGAGATGGACATTAAGTGAAATAGTGGACTTCCTGATGAAAAGACCAGGGATCAATGGAAAAATTGTTCTTCAAATAAAAGACTCAAGAGTAGAGTAAAAAGATAAACAGAAAAAAAAAACCTGTTATTCAATATGGGAAAATGGTTTATATGTCTACATGGGAAGATGATAATTGTAACTCTTGAGAATTGTATCTAAATTACAAACATTTAGAATGGATATATGCATATATACATACATATATATATATGTATATATATATATATATATAGAGAGAGAGAGAGAGAGAGAGAGAGAGTATAAGTTGACTTTGAAGAGATGATCAAAATTCTAATTAAGTGATGAAAAAGGATTCTAATGGGGGAAGAGGAAAGGAGGAGGGAGAAAAGGGTAAATTACATCACATGAAGAGGCCGAAAAACACATTATAATAGAGGGAAAGAAGGGAGGAAGTTGAGCATTGTTTGAACCTTACTCTCATCAAATTTGGCTTAAGGAGGGAATAACATAATTCAATATAGAAACCAAACTTTGTCCTATAGTCAGTAGGAGGGAAAAGGGGAAAGAATAGGGAGGGGACAGTTAAAAGGCAGGGAAGAAGTAGTAAGTGGAAAAGGAAAGAGAAAGGAGAGGGCTAATAGAAGAGAGGATAGGCGGCGGAGCCAAGATGGCGACTGGAAAGCAGTAACTGGCGTGAGCTCCCCTCCAAGTCCCTCCAAAAACCTATGAAAAAATGGCTCTGAACCAATTCTAGAACTACAGAACCCACAAAGGGGCAGAGGGAAGCAGG